>CM032660.1:41884454-41895722 GCA_019095985.1 Streblospio benedicti
GTAAACATCTATCAATAATAAATAACCATTGTCTAAGACTGTCCTGATGTCTTTTGTCCTCAACTATTCACCTTTTGTAGCCTCAATCACGGTGTTGGTTGTCCAATGTTATTAACAGAAAACTATTTAGCTATCCGTGTGGACACTGCTTCGAGATTTGTACAAGGATTGCATTAAGTCAATTATCCATGTGACACTATATCCTTTTGAAGGCTTTGATTATTGCTCCATCGTATATGTCTGTGTCCATCCTACTGCGTCTGTTGTTACTGTATAAGCTGATGATGCCGCATCCTGGGGAACTGAATCTCTTCTGAACCTGAAGCAACATTAACACACACACACATATATATATATTGGCTAGAGAGAAGTCTCTGGATGTGTCTATACGATATGATGGTATGACATGATACAAAATGATATATGTTTTAGGGCTTCTTTATTTCAACCCTTATCAAAGAGCACACATATAACGTGGTTGCCACTTGGAATTGACAGAATTACATCATGTGTAATTTTACCTGCTGAAATTGCAATAATTGCTGCAGTTGAGGGACTGTGATTTATTGTGTGGATTGCCATAAGAAGTGGTAAATCTTAAATCTTCTTTCTATATAGATATAAGCTTAAGGCCCAAACCCCCTCATATTATGTCTTGTTTATGTGTAGAAAATTTAAGGAAAAGGAATTATTATGAATGATTCTTTATTATGATAATGACTATGATAAATGAATACGAAAGATTGTCATAAAGTATAGAAAATATTGGTATGAGGACGCACACAAGTATATAGAGAACTCTATATAGTTATAGACACTATAAGCCGATAGTGGCTGCCTCCATTGACATCTTCTTTTTATTACGCTCATGTATAATAGAGAAAAAAAATGAAACACAAGTTGAAGAATAAGTATAGAGCTATATAACATCTGTCTGTCACACTTTCATAGCTGTTATAATGATGGCTGATGTAAGTCCACGTGTGCAGGTTCACTTCACTGTACATGATTCGTGATTTTAATAAAATGTTAGCACTATGGGAATACCAGCAGAGGAACATAGGCTGCAAAATCCAGCCTCGTAAGTTCATATTCAGTATCATTTTTTTTGTACAATGATGCTTGCACGGCACACGGACAGATGTTTGGTTTGTGTCTTCTAAAATAGTTATTTGATGACAATTCAAATGTCGGATCACAGATAAGGTGTTTGATAGCAGTCTTATGAAAGCTGGGCTCCGTATATCGTGTGTTTCTTTGAAAACGAATAAAATGATGGTGTCAACTACGCAGATATTTTGCCATCCAGGGAATAAACAACCAATGTTTAAAAATGTTTTCACTCAAAAATGTTGTAAGTAAACATTTATTATGCATGAAATCGGATTCAGTAGTAAATTAGATGTATGAAGAATTACGCAGTGTTATAAGCTCCACAACCTTAAATATTGAACTATTCCCGTTTTGATAAACGTACATTCGCAGACAGACCACCGGATTTCAAATGCCAACGTTCAGTGGGATAATGACAGCTAGTATCCACATTAAACTGTTTTTATTTGCATAATTACTTCCCCATAGCCGATATGAAAGTGTTACGTTATCCATTATTGAGTACAGTAGGTGCAACCACCTCGTTTATCAACGTACGTCTGACGTAGTTATCTGAACGTGATGTACGTAATTCGTTCAAAACCACGGGGTCATCCGGTGCGTTTTGCTGAAAATCGTGCTGAAAATCGTGCTGAATTCTGAGTTGAGTTCATAGCCTACAGACCTTGTGCGTATAGTTTTAACCAATATAACTCATATTTGGTAGAGTGACCTCTGTAACGTTTTCACAATGATTTATAAGTTACACTTTATATTTGGGTGCATTAAAGTAATATATTGGTCCCAGCTTGTTACCCCTCTACAGGCTACATTGGTATAGCTCATATTTGGTATGTACATTGACAATGGTGACCACCCGCATAAGACCACAATGGTCCATGTTTGGGGCCACTATGGATTTTATATGACCCAACATACAGACTCTGGTTTGTCACCTTTGGTGACACTTTCCACATCAATTATCTTTCATACATAACCGTTCGTCCATTTGTATGGTACAGGTGGTGCTGTGTTTAGAGGAGAGAGGTGAACCTAAATTGTATCAATTGTCACACATACATATCTATTTTCTACATTTTGATACAAGGTATCATATTCACAAACTATGAAGTTAGAATATAATAGGAACTAATTACATGTGAGATTTTTGACTAACGATCGTTATGAACATAGGCATTCCAAGTGAAAAAAATACTTCATTTTAAAGGGTTTTTCATGAAATCCCAAAGTGCGCCCCCCTTTTTGAGTGCCCCCCTTTTCCAAAAATCTGGATCTGCCTATGATAAAGGCTATTTTCAGAAAATAATTAATTTACTACTTCACGTCATTACAATATAAACGTATAAATTTGAGAATATTATATATTTAGCCTATGTTTAAACATGTTTTTGATGATGATCGTAAAATAACAATGAGTGCCCCACTGATTATAGATGTACTGACCGCGACTAGTTTAGCCGCTGGTAGCGGGGGTCTTGGGACAGCTGCTGCTGCCACTCGCTCAGCCAGGACGTGACATTCTCCACCACCCAGATGTCTGTGGCTGCCGCATCACGGCAGGCGGAGACGTGGTCAGCCAGCCGCGTGATGGAGCCAGACCCTGTAACAACACAGGCAGCTTGTTACAGGGCGGGTTACAACATGTAACAACACAGGGACTCGTCTCAAGTGGTCTCTATAGAGGTGATACTTTTAGAGAGGTTGGCTGAGGCTTCTTAATGGAGCATGGATATTGGTCTTACTACTACACAGGTGGTCTCTATTTAAAGGTGGTTGAAACTCTACTGTAATCAATGACAATATGACCACACCAGGCAAGATATTGTTAACTTTGTTGCTGACTCAATGAGAAACGCTCCACCAATATTGGTCTTATTACAGAGGTGGTCTCTATTTAGAGGTGCTTTAAGTGGAGGTCCTACTGGTCAATGATGATGGTTCATATATTGATGAAAAGCTTAAGTGGATAGTTCTATCTGTCTATAGGGCTATATCACATAAATAGAGAAAACGCACCTCTTGATTGATACTAGAAATTTTTATTGAACGAGTTTGGCAGACGTATCCCCCGAGTGCGAAGCACAAGGGGATGCAGGCTGACAAATGAGTTGAATAAAATTTTCGAGTATCAACACGGAGGTGCGTTTTATATTTATCCCATATCATTCTAGCATGGTCATTATACAAGTTTTAGACCTATTCATGCATTTGCTTTTGTTTTAATAGATTTTTAATAATGTTAATATTATATTTTTCCTGCACGGTTGAATGGCCATGTGCATCTAATCCAGAATATAATCAATCAAATATCAACCTTCAAAGTAGGGTTTGTGACAGATAAGATAACAAGAATAATGCATTCTGGCTTTCTTTTAAAAGTGGTGTCTACTGCCATTCTTACTTTTGCAAATATCACATCATTAAAGAAGATTAACATATTTTCCCACAACAAATAGCAAATCTTTTTCACGTGAAATCTGCAATGGCATTTCTTAAAGTTTAACGTATGTCAAAACGTTGTGCGCACGTTTGACGTACGTTATTCAATTGTCATTGGCGTTAAAAATGAAATAGCCCGGCAATACACAGTGTGTACCGATATTTTTATTCACCAGTAGGAGATACGGGATATGCAATAACCCAAACAGTATCTACCTGATGTGGGATAAAAGTTATGATTTCTCTATAGCAATATATATTAAATACACAAAAGTGAGTTATTAACAATTTATACGTATAATCAGTCTAGCACTTCGAAACAGATCACTAAATAAGTACATCCTGCTGTTAGTGGTAAAATTGCACACCGACCACCCACATAATCCCCACCCACATAATCCCCCACCCACATAATCCCCCCCCATAATCCCCCACCCAATCCCCCCCACCCACATAATCCCCACCCACATAATCCCCCACCCACATAATCCCCACCCACATAATCCCCCACCCACATAATCCCCCACCCACATAATCCCCCACCCACACAATCACCCACCCAGAGCCCCACAGATACTCACCATAGAGCCACCACCACAGCCACTGAGCGGTGTCCGCGCTGCTCCGCCGTCCTCAGGCCGCCGAGCACCGCGTCCCAGCCGCCGCCCACCGGCAGGACGTCCACGCCCGGCAGCGAGGGGGGCCCAGCCTGGTACAGAGGATACAGCACGTCAGGTAGTGGGTGGGTGGTTTTTATTTTATAACCCATTGGGTGGTTATGTGGGTGGGTAATTATGTGGGTGGTGAATATATGGATGGGGTATCATGTGGGTGGGTGTCACTGGGTGATTTTGTGGATGGGGTATCATAATTTTTATAACAGTCAGTGAAAAACTTGGAAACACAGAGATCATGAGATATTAATAATATAAGTACATTCTGCTGTTAATGGTGTGGGGGTGATTGGAGGGGGGAAGTTATGGGGAATCTGTGGGATGTTCCCAATGGTCTCAATAGAGAGGTTCTTGATGGGCAGTTTATGAAAGTTTGGGGTCATAAGAAATGGTGGAGGTAGGTGACAATAGAGAGGGTTTTCACTACAGGGGTAGTTCCAATAGACAGGTGGGTGTGTTTGATATATAATGTAGCTCTAATTATAAAATGTAATTTTGATGTGGTGATTGAGGGTGTGGTTACATATAATGTTATAGAATTATATTAGTGATTGTGTGGGAGAAACCATCCATCTTGTATAACTGAGTAATGTAATGTAATAACAGGAGGTGTGTTGGGGGGTGTGTTTGTCTGTGTTTGCCTAATGAATGAATCAAATGTGGGTGGGTGGGTGGGTGGGTGGGTGGGTGGGGTGTGGGTCCTGTATATCCAGCCAGGTACAGATGATACATAGGGGGTGAGTAAGTGGGAGATGTTCCAAATAGTCTCAATAGAGAGGTTCATGATGGGCAGTTTATGAAAGTTTGGAATCATAAGAAATGGTCTTATTATAGAGGTGGTCTCAAACCTGTCTCAAAAGAGAGGTTTTCAAATACAGAGGTGCTCTGTTCTGGTCTCAAATAATCAAATAAACGGGTTCCAATAGAGGTTGTTGTCTGAATTGGAATTTCCATTTTATATATAGATGTAGCTCTAATTATAAATGTAATTTTGATTCACTAGAAATTTGAGGATGCATGTTACATATAATAGGACATTATAGAATTATATTAGGTAAGTAATTACCTCCATTATGTATAAACCATACATCGTGTATGAGTGAGAGATGTAATGTAATAACAGGAGACAAACTCACAGTTTGGCCACACGGCAGCGGCCGGGCGGATTTCTCTCACTTTGTCTGCATACGGTCTAGTAACCGCACACAAATGTATTGTGGATCTGACCCCGGAGTCCCGCACACTGAAGCTCCCGTGTGTGGCGAACCGGGACGCCGTCTGCAACAGCAAGGAGGGGAGATAAGTATCACGGGATATAACAACGGATTGTCATCAGTTTAAAGTGTTTATCCATGATATAGAGGGAACATAGGCTTGAAGTGATGTAGTAATTTACTTTGCCATTATCACATCATCGTCGGTTTTCACGGCTTGAACACTCGCACTGCATTTACAAGTCTTTGTTCATACCAACTGCGTATATAATAATATAACCGTGTGATATGACGATGTTATCACACACACAGATGGATTTTCATATTGTGCAGAAAACACAGCACAATGAACGGCTGTGTCAGATAGTCCATGGTGAGACATATTTAATTTATGTTTTTATATAAAGGTTAAGATTTATATATTGAATATTGCGCTGCAGTCATTAATATTGTATTTCACTACTTTGAGGTCACATGCCAATTTTAACAGGGTTTTGTAAAACATTGTGTTTATATATGTATGATGATATATAGTTGATATGTATTTTAGGAACGTCATGTCACATTTATCTATTTTGTATGACTTCCATATTAGGAAAATAAATAGTAATGCAGATACATTTTATTTATTATGTAGCCTACAGCATATGTCATGCTATGGACCAGTCTGGATAGCATCGTAGTGATGTTCTGGCCACAGTTTGTGTGAATACGGCGAGTAGGTGATACCAGCCTCAGGGAAGACAATGCTTTGTAACGGCCGTTATTTTGGTTACACGTAGAGGTCGGGTTCGGACGGTGACTGTTAATCTGATTTAAGTCTATGACTGACTCTGGTTATCTCTAGGGCATCACTTGCAATTTAACAATCATATGGATGTATAGAATATATGTCCGATCACCCCATCATGGGATATCACACTTCATGAGTCTGTTCCCATAAAATACGTTCAATGAATGGCTAGTTTTGAGCATTTCAAACATGGTCTATTGATTACATAGTGTCAACAATAATGAAGGCAGGTCAAAAGGTTCAGTCCAAACATAATTAGAGAATTAAAGTAGAAGAATGTTAGTACTATATACAATCAGCACTTAACGTTAACTACTTATAACACATGGACTGTATCATGCAAACCAAAATGATCAGACATCACATTACAGTAGACTATCATGGATTTCCCCTTTTATGCATGATTACGTAGCTAGGGGCAGAAGGGTTGGGTCCTGTGGATGATTTGAGTTTGCTGAAGAAGTTTAATGAAAAACCTACCCATGGATGGGGTGCTTATATTATGGTTAACAGCTTGCTAAATTTACAATTGTGTGTGCAATGCACATATGCACCATTACTGACTACTATTATACATAGCAGTCAGCAGCATCCGTTGTCAAGATCATGAGTAAGATGCTGACGGTGACCACCTGAGCGCCAGGATACTGCATTGTTCACCCAACCAAAGGTGAGGTCATTAGGCCTATATTAGTTTGTTGATAAATGTCACTGTAGACTGGGGGCGGTTAGGGGCATCTCATATTTTCAAATATGTCAGCATGTATTTAACTGTTGACTTTCCTCATCGTTATTGCCATTAAAAAAACAAAAAAACAAAACAAACAAAAAAAATCATTAAAAGTAGAATATGTTAATATGTATAATCTTTCTTATCCATGCAATACACGAAAAATCCTAAAGTTTTAAAATGTTTTATTCTCTATTTGAAAACTCGTTTTAAGGCAACAGCCTATTTTCAAGGATTAATTGTAGCTATTTGTAAATTAATGAAAATAGGTGCATTGCATGATTATCAAAGTAATCATTAAACCCTGTCAGCTTTACATGAACTTTTGGAGACAAATAATATTAAATGCAACTACTTCAAAATATATCTAAGAGTGTAATTATTAGAACTGCCAGACTTTTTACCGACCCTTTTTGAACCATTGACAAGGTAACAAAAAATAAATATAGTTAAAAATGAGACACGAAGATGTATACCAAATCTCACATATTACATATATAATGCAAGTAGATTTACGGTTATTCTCTTCATGTACATTTTTATATTCAACCTACCTTTCTCTCTGTCCTCTCTTTCTCTTCTTTCTCTCTCTTTTCTTTCTCTTGTTTTTTCTCTCTCCTTCTTTCTCCTTCTTTCTCTTTCTTTCTTTCTCTTCTTTCTCTCTTTGTTCTTTCTCTCCTCTCTTGCTTTCTTTCTCTTGCTCTCTCTTTCTTTCTCTTTCTCTCTTTTTTCTTTCTCTTCTTTTCTCTCTGTTTTTTCTTTCTTCCTCTCTTTCTTTCTTCTCTTTCTCTTCTTCTTTCTCTCTCCTTTCTTTCTTTCTTTCTCTCTGTTTTTTTCTCTCTTTCCTTCTCTTTCTTTCTCTTTCTCTCTCCTTTCTTTCTCTTCCTTCTCTCTCTGTTCTTTCTCTTCTCTTCTTTTTTCTTTTCTTCTTCTCTTTTCTTTCTCTCCTTTTTCTCTCTCTTCTTTTCTTTTTTCTTTCTCTTCCTTCTTTTTCTCTCTGTTCTTTCTCTCTCCTTTCTTTCTCTTCCTTCTCTCTTTGTTCTTTCTCTCTTTTTCTTTCTCTTCCTTCTCTCTCTGTTCTTTCTCTCTCCTTTCTTTCTCTTCTTTCTCTCTCTGTTCTTTCTCTCTCCTTTCTTTCTCTTCCTTTTCTCTCTGTTCTTTTCTCTCTCCTTTCTTTCTCTTCTTTCTCTTTCCTTTCTTTCTCTTCTTTGTTCTTTCTCTTCTCTTTTTCTCTCTTTTTTTCCTTTCTCTTCCTTCTTCTCTTCTTTTTCTCTCTCTTTCCTTTCTTTCTTCTTTCTCTCTGTTCTTTCCTTTTTCTCTTCTCTTCTTTTTTCTCTCTCCTCTTTCTTTCTCTTCTTTTCTCTTTCTTCTTTCTCTATTTTCTTCTCTTTTTTTCTCCCTTCTTTTTCTCTCTTTTGCTTCTTTTTTTCTCTTCCTTCTTTTTTCTTTCTCTTCTTTCTCTCTCCTTTCTTTTCTTTCTCTTCCTTCTCTCTCTGTTCTTTCTCTCTCCTTTCTTTCTCTTCTTTCTCTCTCCTTTCTTTCTCTTCTTTCTCTCTCCTTTCTTTCTCTTCTTTCTCTCTCCTTTCTTTCTCTTCCTTTCTCGCTTTCTGTTCTTTCTCTCTCCTTTCTTTCTCTTCCTTCTCTCTTTGTTCTTTCTCCCTCCTTTCTTCTTCCTTCTCTTCTTTCTCTCTCCTTTCTTTCTCTTCTTTCTCTTCTTTCTCTCTTCTTTCTTTCTCTTCTTTCTCTCTCCTTTCTTTCTCTTCTTTTTCTCTCTGTTCTTTCTCTCTCCTTTCTTTCTCTTCTATCTCTTTCTGCTCTTTCTCTCTCCTTGCTATCTCTTCCTTCTCTCTCTGTTCTTTCTCTTCCTCTCTTTTCTGCTGTTCTTCTCACTCCTGTCTCTGTCTCTCATCCTGCTCCTGTAACTGTAGAAAGAATTAATAAAATTATTTTACATTTTAAATCATGCTGTAGTGGCTCAAGAGCAGTGGTGAATTGAATATCAAGTAAACCGTTTACAGGGGCTAGGACACGTTTTCATGTTTCATTATTCAGCATGAATTTTCATTTCTTCTTTTTTCAAATCATTGTGTAGGATATTGATAAATCAAACCAAACCAAACATTAACATTCTTGTAAGAAAAGAACTTATGAAGATGCCCGTTCAGTATAGACAGGACTTTAAAACATTTGTTCTTTGTATTTCTTTTATGATGCCCCAATAAATAACTTTGAGCAAAGACTTTTTGGCGTCATCAACTTTGCCTGCTGCCGCACCCACCCCTGTCTGGCCGAACCCACTACCAAAGGGCGGGAGGGAGATGCTGACCCTCACTCTTTAACCCCCGTTTCACCACCGCCGTGCACGGCAGATTACTGAGCATTACGAGCGATCAGTGTCAGGGACGATCAGTGTATGTAAACGCGCTAAGAACGCCCGATTTAGGACACAATTTCCAGCGAAGGTGGCATTTGCCTCAAACTCGTTGAAACACACCCAGCCCTGCCCCATAACAAGTGTATATAAACTTATAGTAAAACAAGCGAAGTATTGGATATTATTTTGTTTGCAAGTGACATTTCGTTCATTAGAATTTTTACATTTCATTGATACCAGCCACAGCTGGTGGCTGGCCTAAGGTGTCCAGATCTACTCCTTCCTAATAATGACTTGAAAAGCCGGAGTCATATTTTTTCTCTGACTCCTTGTGATTGATTTGATTTAATCCGTGGGATCTCAGTGTGATTGCCATAATTATGACGTCTCTTTAAGCTAATTTACTGTCACTAAAACATTTCCTTTCTAATGTATTTGTCTGTACAATATACCAAAACAATTATAAAATTATGTAAATAAACATGCTTTTTCTCAATCGGTTTACAGTGGCAGCATTTTCAGACGTGTTAGCGCTTGATTCAAAATGAATTGGCAAATTAAACATTTATTAAACATACAAACAACATTAGCATACCAAAGAAGCATTATTTTTCTGTAAATTTCATTTGATCCGTATCGCTTTTGTTTAATTTTGTAATTTAATTCTTATCTTTCTCTCGGTGTCTATAACAAACATTTTACTACCGGCTTGTATTTAATTCTCCACTAGCATGAAAATGCCAGAAATTAACCCCTCAAATCTCCTTTATTTATTTATGTTCGCACCTCTAGATCAATTATAATAGAATATATGGAAGTCTGTCACCAAGGGCAAATTTATATTTATATCATGGCTTTTGGTTTTTACACATTACAGATTCTTGTGTTGCACTTGTGCAAAAAATTACCCCATATCAATTAATGTTACCTTCTGCTGCAAGGCCTTCATTTTAGCCTTCAAATAATCGTTTTCAATCTGCATTTCATACATCAGGTTTTTTTTGTTTCAGCTTTTTCACTTCATCGGTTACCTTGGAAACACTTTCCTAAACACACAAACACAAACACATATATTTTTGCTATCTCAGCCTTAAATGATATTTTTAAACAATATTCATACACGGCACAAACACAAGCCAGCCAACATAAGCAAGGGATTGTGTACTTTTAGTACGCCCTAGAAATTTCTGTGAAAAAGCCTCCCCACATCGGGTGGACCGGGTTGGTGTTGGGTGGGTTTATTGATATTTCACTTTTTGATTGACAAATTCTGTGGAGGCCTTTATCCATGAGATTTTTATCTACCAAACCATAACCTTTATCTATGAATAAAGCACAAAAATCCTAACACATTTTGTGACGCATTCCAAAAAAAACATTGATATATGTTTTATATTGACGCCTAAAATATTGTAAATGTAAATGATTCTCATTAAATGACTAATAAAAAAAGATGTCACAAATTAAAATAGATATGGGGGGATTTTGTGTTTGTGGATCACAAAAAAGAATAATTCATAACTAGATCAGGGTCAAAACAAGCATTGTTAAAAAAAGGGCTTGGGCAAAAGGGGGTTTATTTTTCTTTGAAAGCACCCCCTCCAAAATCACAAAATTCAGGTGCCATGGATGCCCTCCAAAAGTGTTAAACCTAAAGTTTTTTAGAATGTTATAAAAATTGATAAAGTGGAAATATTGTAAATTTATATTTCCCAAAAAAAAACAAAGAACGAATTTATCAATTTTAAACAAAGGGGTATAGCCAGGCCCTCTTTACCCCCCCCGGGGCCCGGATCAGGATGACCCCGGGGCCCGCCCGCCCTTGGTCCTAATTGGAAAGGCCCCCGGGCCCCCCAGGGGTTTACCCCGGTTTCCCTTTCATCCCCTCCCCTTTTCGATCTTGGGCGTGGACCACCTCTTAGTTTTTCCCT
>CM032660.1:41895822-41910075 GCA_019095985.1 Streblospio benedicti
GGTGGCATTTGCCTCAAACTCCTCTCAAAACACCCAGTCCTGCCCAATAACAAGTGTATATAAACTTATAGTAAAACAAGCAAAGTATTGGATATTATTTTGTTTGCAAGTGACATTTCGTTCATTAGAATTTTTACTTCAATACTTCATTGATACCAGCCACAGATTCTTTTTCCATCCGTTTACCGTGGCAGAATTGTGACGGGTAAGCACTGATTCGAACATGAAGTGCCAGAACAAACATTTATTAGGACCATGTATAGTTTTATTTGTTATTATTATTTGTTTTATTTTTTATGTTTATTACAAAGGCAAATGCAACATGAACATAAGCATTATTTTTCAACAACTTTTATTTGATTTGTAATTTGATTTTAATCTTTGCTCTAGGTGGTCTATAGCAAGCAACTCTCTACCACTTTCTCCCCAGTTTGCCGTTCATTCTCGATTCCGATTGGTTAAAAGCCATAGGAGATCAGGTTATCTCCCTGCTTTGTGAACGGTCTCAGCTTGCTCTCGTTTGCTAATGCTCACTCGAGCAAGCCTAGACACCACTCGTGCAAGCTAGTGTTAGCCTTATAGTTTTTAATTTGATTCTCCACTAGCATGAAAATGCCAGAAATTAACCATTCCAGAATCTCCGTCTTTATGTGGGTTTCAAACCTCTAGATCAATTAAAGTACAGGATATGGAAGTCTGTCACCAAGGGCAAATTTATATTTTATCATGGCTTTTGTTTTTCACACATAAAAAAATTCTGTGTTGCACTTGCAGAAACATTACCCCATATCAATTAATGTTACCTTCTGCTGCAAGGCCTTCATTTTAGCCTTCAAATAATCGTTTTCAATCTGTGTTTCATACATCGGGTTTTCTTTATTTCTCAGCTCTTTAACTTCATCGGTTACCTTGGAAACATTTTCCTAAACACACAAGCACAAACACATATATTTTTGCTATGTCAGTATAAATGATATTTTTAAACAATATTCATACACGGGCACAAACACAAGCCAACATAAGCGAGGGATTGTGTACTTTTAGTACGTCCTAGAAATTTCAGAAATTTGTTCCATTATCAGGTGGGCCGTGGTTGGTGGTGGGTGGGTTTATTGCGTCGCTTCAGCTAAGCTGCTGAAGCAAGCATTGTGTTTTGTTTGTTTGTAACTAACTAACTAACTAACTAACTAACTAACTAACTAACTAACTAACTAACTAACTAACTAACTAACTAACTAACTAACTAACTAACTAACTAACTAACTAACTAACTAACTAACTAACTAACTAACTATGCTTGTATGTATGTCTCCGACAAGCTAGCGGGCGTACCGATGAACCGATTTCATTCAAACTTTACACAACTATGAGGTTTTGAGGTGACACCGAAGTGATTTGATTCTGGTCGCTCTGCCAGTTAAATTTTGCTTTCTAGAACCGCTTTTATGACATTTTTAATGATATCCAGCAAGAAAAAAAATTAATATTCCAACCAAGCAACATAATTGATTATTGGATGTGAAACTGTTATTGATTATCATCTTGTTATTCAGTACAATAATTGTATGGCAACAAAAATATCTTTTTGCTGGATATATTGTTTCTCATTCATTTTGATGTTTTCTCCTCAAATTCATAAATTCCTTGATTGTAAAGTGTACATTATTTCAGTATATATCTTAATTGCCCATAAGTCAACGTCGTTCTAGTGACGCAGTGTTCTTTGAACATTTTTGATCTAGTTGATATTTCACTTTTTTGATTGACAAATTCTGGTGATGGTGAGGTATTTGTCAATGAGATTTTTATCTACTTAAACCATAACCTTTATCTAAGGAATAAAGTACAAAAATCCTAACGCATTTTGTACGAATGCCAAAAAAACATTCATATTTATTTCATATTGATTTAAAATATTGTAAATATAAATGATTCTCATTAATGACCGTAACCATTTTGCAGAAATTTACTGAAAACAGTCAGAATAAATGTCACAAATGTATAAATAGATATTGGCGGATTTTGTGTTTGTCGAACGTCACAAAATGTACATAATTCATAACAAGATCTAAAGAGCTCAGAGAGCACAGCATTGCTGAAACAACGTTGACTCGTGGGCAATAAAGATATTTACTTTAACAACATTTAGAAAGCACCTACCATCCACAATCACGCTAGTATTACAAGCTGCTATGCTTGATAGCTACTGCTGTAAATGTGTTCAACCTATTGGATTGTGTATGTGCAATGTTATGCAAAGATTGATAAAGTGGAAATATTGTAAATATATATTTCTATACACCACACAATAAACATAAGAACGAATATCTTATCAATTATCAGTAATCATCAGGTTAATGTAATTATCCACTTACTTAAAAGCCCACCAGCTATACTGATCAAAGTTTTGTGAAAATATAATTGTGATAGATGTAGAGTCCATTATGTGATTTGATGAACAATGTATGTATATAACTCGTCAAATAAGACATTTCCTGCCATTGTGATGGAGTATCCGGCTTAACTTGTGAATCATTAATAGAAAACGCCCTAAACGCCCCAAAACCCTGTGCTAAACATGCAAGACTAATCGGTCATCCATTTGCCACTGTCTTGTACAACGGTCTCTTGATGATCAACTTCTGATCTGATGAGTGTAGACGTACAGGCCAAATGCTCCATCAAGCATCACTGTCAAGTATCTTGTATTTCTAGTAGTTTGTTAATTGTTATGATTGACCATGTTAGGCGATTCAATGGCAATTGAGGTGCGTGACTTTCCAGTGACTACATTGATTCGCGTGTAGTTAGTGTCTTAGTGTAAATACATATATATAGATTTCTTAGGAGATTATTGTTAAGTCTGACTTCTAGTAATTTCACGGTAAGCCAGTGGGTATTTGGCTGGGATCGCTCTATGGGCACTTAGGGGAAGCCTAAGACCTTTCAAATATCTGCAAACTCCTCTGGGATAAAGTAACGCTTTGACAAGTAGTGGTACTACTGTGGTAGTGATTTTGAAGTCCAAGTCGGTGACGACAAAACTTGAATTGCGCACTAGTCAATGTTGTTCTAGCAAGTCTGGGCTTTCTCAGCACTTTTCACCTTATGGGCAAAGGACCAAAGTTCGACGTAGTGATGGTCACCACTTGCATAAACATTATATCAAATATGAAGGTCATGTTCTATTAAAGAAAATTGCGTTTGAAAATCAAGTGCCAACGCTGGACACCAGTGATCGCCTCAAAGTATGTAAGCATTGTACCATGGTTGATTTTTTTTCAGTATCAAAAAATTGCAAAAATGTAAAATAAAGACCAAAAATGGTCTTGTGGGATTTAATAACCGTTGTGTTGCTTCAATGGCAGAGTGAATAGGTTGCTAGACTTGTGACAGAAGGTCATAGGTGTGATTCCTGGCCGGGCTTGGCGGTAGGTGTGGACCAAACCTACCTCTAACAGGCTGCACACTGCTCTGATGGTGCTTACACCTTTTGAATGGGTACAGGTCAGGCAAGCAACCGTTAATGTGAGTGGCAAACACCTATGTGCTAAGGTAGCGATGTGCCGTATGTTCACTGGGGAGTTGAGAAAGGTATATATATATATAGTGTGACATGGATGCCAATGACCTGATGTAGATGTAAAGTCGCTAGAGCACAACAAACTGTGAATTGTGATTGTAAATAAGCAATATTTACATTTACTCTTACGTGATAGTTGTGTAAAATTTGAAAGTATTGAAAGTGGTTCGGTAGGTTTTATCTGTTATGCTAAGACATGCATACATGCATACATGCATGCATACAAACGAAACAAACACAAGGCTTTCGAGAAACTAAGTTGGACAACTATTCATGTCTATTTGTGTCCGGATCCAATTTACTTAAGATGCACATTCATCTTTTCACTATATGTATTAGAATATAAATACATTGAAAATCAATATATGGAGCACAGTCAGATATATGATTTATGCATTTAATAAACACACCAAGATTTTCAGTTACGAGCCATAAAATACATTTAATGATACATTGAATGTTAGTATTGTATTGATAAAGGGGATAAAAAAAAGCTTCAATAAAATTGTATAATTGTCAGATTATGGAACTTCAAAATTTGTTCAGTTTCAGATAGAAATGCATGACATGTTCAGTACACTACCAGTATGCACAAATTTAAAAAAAGTAGCATATACTCAATTCATCTCACCTTTAAGTCCTTATTTTGTAGTTGCAGACTGAATTCTATGTTGAACAGATCAGTCCCAATATTTTTAGCTCTAAAAATATGATGAATTCATAATCATTGGTAAAGAATGTAGAGAATCATATTATATACCCCATCAATTTTTCCATAGCATGTGCAACTGTGTTAACAATTTCACGGTAGAACGCCGCTAGTGTTTGCATTAAATTCCCCTCAAAACCAAAAGTATGAGCCCCCAATGGTCATCAATGTAAAGGTATGTCCCCACCCCTATGACTTCAAATTTTGAAAGTATGACCCCCCCATTTCTACCCGACCCCCCTACATCAGAATAAACAGGCCCTTGTGTGTTTGCATTTATTACACTGGGGGTTCACTTTATCCCGTCATTTTACTGACTTCAGACAATCATGATATTTATAGTGTATTGCCACTTTGCGAATGTTTGCTTGAATATTCTTCTATTTTGTCAATTATCACAAATGGAAAAGTACAATGCAATATACTTTTAAATATCTCACAAGATTCCATAAACCTTATCCGAAAATCGTACTAAGATCGTAATCTTCAAAATATTTTAAAATATTTACAAAATATATAATGTGCAACATAATGCACTAAAAAGCGACAACTGACACAATTTTAAAACTTTAGAGAACTGCTATTTAAACAAAACTCAACTGCAAGTGTGGCAAAAACTTGAACTTAGAATGCATTATTAGGGCTGACGCAAATTATGATAAAATCAAGAGTCACTTACTTTGTTTCGAGCATGCGGCGTAATGTTTTGAGATTTTGAGCATTCTCATTCTCTGGAAAATAATCTTTAATAATTCCTCCAAATTGTTTGCATTCGTTACATATTTCCTCAACATTCTTTTTATTTTTCTCTAATTCTTCTGCCAATTCCTTAAAAATACGAAAATATAATGAAGATTCAAAACGCATAGAGCAGTGATATTGTAGCAATATGATATTCAGGATATTTAAAGTGTAGGGTGCAAGGTCATGCAGACAAGGTCACAAAGTAGAAAGTTGCACTGGACTACTACGTATTAAGGGGCAACCATTACTTTTGAAAGGGTAATACAACCATAGAAAATGTTTTATGAGCGCCCCCCCCCCATCACAGGCAATAAATTTTTGTCACCCTTTATTTCAATGGTACCAAATTCTTCTAACCCCCCTAGGAAACCCCCTTGTGAGTGCTTCCATGGCCTAAAAGACAGGGAGTTGGGACTCGTAACCAGAATGTTGTGGGTTCGATTCCAGGTCGGGTCTGGTGGTATGTGCTGAGAAAACTTACTCCTAACAAGTTGCACACTGCTCCGTTGTACCTACACGTTAAATAGGTACAGGTCAGGCGATTGAACACAAATGTGAGTGATAAGCATGTCTTCGCTACTGTAACATTGTGCTGTATGCTGGTGTAAAACGTATACAAATGTGGACGCTATAGAGATAAATTTGTGAATTCAATTCTACTCTCACTGTTCTGCCAAGCAAGCTCCTGCCACTGTATTGACATAGCTGAAGAGACATCTTCCATTTTACTATATCAAGTGGCCCTGACGGGACTCGAACTCACGACCCCAAGGTTGTGAGACTAGAATGATACCATCATCCCAAGCAGCGGGCTGTTAAAAGGTTGAATTCACAAGCAAAACTTGGGAAAAATATATACAGTTATTCATAGAATCACAGACCTTAACACGGCTGGAACATCAGACCTCCCAAAAATTTCCGTCCTCAGGTGGGATTCGAACCCACAACCTCTGGGTTGAGATGATAATTGACCACGTATGTAGGCTGGGGGTTACAGAGACAACGGTCTGTCTGTGTAACCTTTTAACAGCCCGCTGCTTGGGATGATGGTATCATTCTGGTCTCACAACCTTGGGGTCATGAGTGCGAGTCCCGTCAGGGCCACTTGATATTGTAAAATGGAAGATGTCTCTTCAGCTATGTCAATACAGTGGCAGGAGCTTGCTTGGCAGAACAGTGAGAGTAGAATTGAATTCACAAGCAAAACTTGGGAAAAAATATATACAGTGATTCATAGATATTATTACCAGTACCATATGTTAAACATTATCCAACAGAAGGTCTTTAAACATTATGAAATTCTTTCCATTCTACCTTACTCTTGGTTACCTCATGTTCTGTAGGATCCTTTTCGCAGTCATCTACTTTCTTTTGAAAATCGTCTAATTCAGTATTCATGACACAGCATTTTTCTTTAACTTTATCTGCCTGCAATTAACAAATCATTACAATTTACACATATTTGGATGTTATATAACCTGTGTGAAAACCATGGAAACTGGAGTGACCATGCTTAACTTTAGGGCCCAGTCGAGAAATGTTTTTTCCATCCTCCTAGCAAACCTATATATTGATAATCATTGACTCTGATTGATAAGCGCTGATTCAGGCTATTATTAATTCAATTTTCGTTTTCAATGTTTCTAGTCAATACTACTGATACTGTGGTGTAACGATTTTTTTGACAGTTTGTTTTTTATCATGCATGTTTTATATGAATTTTTGTCCGAAATGAAGGTACAAATAAAAGAAATATCACCCTCATATATCATCATACTGAAAAAGAAATCCAAAACCTACAAGTATGCAAAATATCTGTTTTGGCCCTTTTATCCCCCTTTTCAAGAGAACCACTAAGTAGGATAAGGAAGAAATTCAAATCAAAGCAATTTTATTTAGTAATCATTCCATCAATACCAGCCAAGGGCTTCGGCAAGCATCAATAGAGGAGATGGGAAGATTTGAACTGATCGATCCAAACTCACTGAAGAAAATAATCATGTCTGGAAATTCAAAAAGTTTTGTGCTGGACCCCATTCCAATCAGCCCTTTAAAGGACCATTTTGATATCCTTCTCCATACAGTACTAGTAATAGTATCAACATCCTCTAGAAGATAAGGGTCCTGACCTGTACAATCCTGTCACTGGGCAAATTGCATCAGCTGAAGTGAATGTGGCATATTCAGTTATGATTGGAGAAAAGACGGAGTGCAATTACATTGCCAGCCTTCCAGATGTTTTTTCAATGCTATCAGTAGTCCAATCAAAACAATCTATATGGTCAAGGGAAAGTCGCGAGCAACAAGAACAAGTCAGTAATAGATCTTGAGCATATTTTTCTTCGGCTGTTAATGACATCTTGGTTCTCAAACCTATGAACTTTGTGCAGTGCCATCAGCTCTTATTGATGAGCAAAGTTGCCTACGTAAGGGGAACAAATCAGTCCTAGTAAAACGTCTTGGTGTTGTTGAGATGTCGCCAAAACCTGGTGATACTATCATCATAGATATTTCATAGCTATTTTAACACATTGTTTGGTCCCATGGTCGCAGTCCATCAGATCTGATTGCATCCATCCAGAGCCAATTAAGCCGCTATCCTTATCCTAGTAAGAAGATTGTAGTCTTTGACAAGTACCACGATACGTCAGCAAAAGATCATGAAAGAATGAGGCGGGCTGGGGATGCTATTGCAGATTATGACCTGTAAATAACCATTCACCTACCCAAAGGAGATGCACTTATGAAAAGCAAGAATAACACGCGTAGATTGGCAAGTGTCTTGAGTACCTGCAGTGTTAGAGAAGACGTCACATTTGAGACTGCAGATGATGGTGGTGTATATGGACATGATGTTACAGATATCACCATGATATCTTACGTTCTTGAAGCTAGCAACTCTGTTCAAGATGTCATTCAGGTACTCCGTGATGACACAGATGTATTTGTTCTATTGGTATATTGGATTTTTCGAGCAGGCCTGGACATTAATGCCACTTGCATTGATTTAGATCCAAAATGCCTGCAGCTCCTAGTCATGCATGCTCTCACTTCGTACGACACCACATCCTACCTATATGGCAAAGGCAAGTTCAGTGCACTGAACACCTAATTGCTGGCAATTATCCAGGTTTGTCTCACATACTAGATGAGGTGGGTGCTAAACATGAACAACTAATGGAAGCCACTAATCCATTCTTTATTTTACTGTATGGCTAACCACCTGGGACATCAATGGAATCTGCTCGCTTCAAGCTATTTACACAAAAGTCAAAAGCCCCCAAAGTTAATGGCATTACCCCCTACAACTGCCAACCTTCAGCACACACTTCCTGCTCACCTACAGGTGATGTTGTGGAACGCAGCAAAGAACCAGTCCCCACCTGCCGAGTCATTAGATGTCACCCACTTTGGATGGGAAATTTTGAATGGCATCCCCACTCCTGGTATGGCCAAGGGTGACCCTGCTCCACCTGAGCTGATTGATGCGATTCGTTGCCTGTGTAAGGCACAAGGTAAAAATGAAGTATTGTGACGTGTGGATGTCACTACGAACACCTTTCATGTACATCATATTGCAACTGTTAGTGTGAGCCTGTAATCCACATACCAAGAGTGTGGTTTCCACCGAAGATTCAAACGGTAGTGAGATAGATGATGTTGACGTACAAGACTTTGATGTGGATGATGAGTGTGAAGACCATGAAGAGGTAACAGATGATGACTCTGTTCTTGACTTTTTGAATGGTGAGTGGGAGTAATATAATGGAAGGAATGCCTCAATTTTATAAGTTTTCCGTTGTTGAAGAAAGTTGTATTTTCTAACACATAGATAAGCTGTTGAATTATTTGCATGAAAACTAATTTGTTTTTCCACGATTAGTAAGGTGTTTATTCATATTCTCATAGTTTAATAGTGATCACTGAAATAAATTTACAATGTACAAAAGTGTTGTTCTTTACTTTCCCACTGACCATTATTTAGGCTTAAGTTCCATCCATACAGATGTAATGATATTTGGATAAAAAAAATACATAACATTGAAATGAATATTAGAATGTATTGTCAGAAATGGATTCTATGCGTCCAAAGCCTTTTAAACAGATGTATTTACTCATCAGTCTTAAACGTTCTTTTTTATGTTGACGTCTGGCAGCCATTTTGGATTTTACTCATCATTTTGACATCAAGCTTAAAATATAAACTCAGAAATGGATTCTACATCCCACAAAAAACATTAAAGAGAAGGTATTACACATTAGTCTAGGAAAAATACACCAGAAGTTATATATTTAAGTTAGCGCCAGTGGCCATTTTGAATTTATGCAAATGAGGAAAATTGCTCAAAGTTGCACTTTGGGCAACCAAGCTAAATTTGTTCTATTTGTTCTAAGCGTATGACTTGAAAACGGGATTTGCTTGGATTGCAAGTTCGCGCCTAGGTCATATATCAGACACAGTGTTGCCAAAACCGTTACGTCGTGCGTCTGCCACTGAGTTGCTGATTTCCACACAGCACGTCGCCACCGTACAGTGTTAGTACTAGACGGTGGCGACGCCAAGCCGAGGTGCGGAAGCCTTGTTAAAATGCGTGTCCCGTGTAGAGGAGAGCAACACCTCTGCATGTAAAAGAACTTGCGTAGTTTGAAAACTATAGCTAGTGTAATGCCTCCCATTCCCGAGGCTCAGTTGGCTGCCTAGCCTGCCTCTGGAGATCCATGTACCAACGCCACGTGGTCTCCCGTCCGATACACCTTAGAAGGTACTTTGAACAAAAAACAATGAAGAATGAACAATGAAGAACAATGAAGAATGATTACAAGTTACATGGAGAGTTCTCACCACTTTGCCGCGCATGCTTAATTCTAATTGGTTAAGCGTTGTGCGGGTTGAGTGTTTCTCACACCCCAAGTAATATTTATGAATGGGTTACAATGGTGATATATGCATATCACGACTTCTAACTATGGGCATGAGAACTAAAATGGGCGGGGCTATAGTAGAAATTTGTCAATCAAATCAAGCTTTCATTGACAAATAAATTCTACTATGGCCCCGCTCATTTTACTGCGACGTAACAACAAGTCATTGTCTACGGACATGATATTACTCATATTGTACTCATACACACATGATAGTCCTTCTTTATTCTCACTACTTTGCCGAGGTGATCTCACTAGTTTGTGAATGGAAACACACATTCGTCTGATGCTCATTAACATAATAAATGCATTGCTATTACTTGTAAATCATCATGTTGTCCTACTGCTACGTTCATAGAAATATGGTGTACGTTTTCAACCATAAGTCGAGTGGACCTTATTATACCGCTTTTCGCTTTGTTTTCTCTGAAACAGTCCTCCATAAAAACAAACTCAAACTGTATATTTTAGTGGTGTAAATGCTTCGCATGTTATGCTTATCTTCATTGATTCATTGTGTAAAACCAGCCAAATGTTTATCAAAACAACGTTGGTATTTAAATAAAAACTGCGCATGTACTTGCCTAGCAGTAATTTAGAGTGAAACATTTGAACCGGGTGTTTCTGCATCATGGTGATGAAGTTTCTACTATGTTTTCAAATTAAAATAGTTCTGTTAAAGTGGTGAGAAAAAGGACAATGGTATGTTTTAATGGTGAGATCGCCCTTTCTCACCACTTTGCTGTTCATTCTTTTGTTATATATAGAATATGATAATAAAGTACAATTATAATGCACAGCCATCCACATAATGATCTAGGGAGCTATAAATAATCATAATAATAAAAGAACATAACTTAAATAATAACTGAGGATAAAAAAGGGTTTTCCTTAAGATCATACTAAAATACAATTATTTAGGCAAAACATTTGGTTCGATTCTGTTTTTTCTTTCTCTATTTCTGCTGTCTTATGTTCTAAATTGGTTCTCAAATATAAAAAATACTTGTGTTGTGCAAATTGTACAAACCTGCGGGGTGCTTACAAAACCCCGTGCGCTATCCAGTTGGTTCGATATTCACGCAGGTGGACTGTAGGATTTGAGCACGAGATTGGAGGGTGAATCGTAAGGTAGAATTTTGCACGGTGATGTGTGATTGACACGAACGCAGTGAGTGTCAATCACACATCACCGTGCAAAATTCTACGATTGACCTGACAATCGGGTGCTCAAATACCATTCTATCATGACTAAAATGACTAAAATCCACACTAAATGAGTGTCATATTCGTTTTTATTTGAAAATAAATCATATCATAATGTTCTCATTGCCATTTTGACCATGCGACTCAGCGGCTGTTATTTAGTTAAAACATTTGAATATTTAGCATAGTTTCGAAATTATCCACTTTAAAAACATTTGTGAATCATAAAGGACGAATATGCGATTGATTTGACACAAAGAAGTAATTAATCCAACACCTATAATTTTGTAAAATATTAGTTGGAAGTCGGAAGATGTGTCAAAATGTTTACTGTGCTGATTTGCGCATGCGCGTTACAGCCCTTAGCAGCGTGCATATCTTCCCTTAGCAACGTGCTCGACCAATCAGCGTGGGTTATTGGCGGAGATTTTTGCACGGAATGATAGAATGATACGTTTACCAGGCCACCTCCAGGTTGGATTGACAACAAGCCTCGTAATCCGCGTACAATCCACGTAAATACCAACTTAAGGTGTCCACACACCCGTACAAATGTACGCGTGTATGTCCACCTTCAATCGGTGTGAGTTTAGACAGTGAAAGGGGCCCCGAATCCAAAGATTCGAGGGTGCTAGTTCCCTACCAAGTGTTAGCTGCCACTTCCAAAGCCAAACTGATTGTTTTGTTGCTTGCAAACATGAGACAACTTCCTTGTCCTGTTTCCAAGCAACCACGACGTAAGGGCAAAGAATGCTAAACACACGAAGAACGTAAGCACGTGGAACGTAACCCTAACTACACCCGAGGCAATATTTATTTCTTAATTGCCTCACTAATTGGGGTGGATACTAAAATCCCCCCGCCTCGGGCACCTACTCTAGCTTTGCTTACATTAGCTTTAAAACACTCTATTTAATTGATATGAAGTATTTATTACCTCTTTATTTAACTCCTTTTCCGTGAGATCAGGATCAACCTCTATGGCAAGAAGTGGTTGGCTCGTCATATACAAGGCCTTAATCAAAACAGGTATTGCCCCAGAAGACCGCCTGGAGAGTGTTTCAGCAAATTTGGAGCTTTGACCTTCCGTTGTGATTTCAGCCTAAAAAAACAAAAAAAAAAAACAACCAACAAACAAACAAAAAACAACAAAATAATTAACTTTAAACATATATGCATAATTGAATATGGAAAATATATAGTTCATTGTTCATGCTGCATATGTCTTTATTGGATCTAGGTAAACTCATATCACACCCAAACACATATGATATCCCTTAATTCTCACCACTTTGCTGTTAATTCTCGATTCTGATTGGTTAGCAGCCGTGCGAGATATGTGTTTATCACTACTTTGAATAGGTGATCTCACTACTTCTTTTTCTAATGTCTTCTATTATCCAAAACCCATGTTACAATCATTTACAATTATCACGATTAATTTACCTTATCACAACACCTTCTGTAACTTGCTTGTTAACAGGATAGAAAGAACACATAGCAGGGGTTCTAACCAAAATGTGGGTATCCTAGATGGTTATCTGATAAAGTCAAAATTCAAATAGAGAAAAAGAAAGAGAAGGCAAGGACAAAAAGAAGAAGAAATGGACTCAGAAAGATCTAAAACCAGTGTCACACAGGCTAAATTCGGGGTGGAGTACTGACACCGTACAAGCAAGAAAAGTTGGGAAAGTGTGAAGTGATGTACAGAATCCAATGTAAGTCCTGCGATAGTGTGTATGAAGGGGAGACTTGCAGAAAACTTGGGACACGAGTGAAAGAACACATGAAAGATGTGAATCATTACATTAAGGGATTTTTTATCGGAGCGACCAGTAAAGAAGCCCTAACACAGAAAAACAAATGTGCTATTACTGATCATATCAATCAGAATAACCTCGAAATAGATGGAGAGGAAGGGAGCGTGTTGGACAAAGCACGTGACTATAGACCAAGGATGCATTAAAGATACGGGTGCAGAAGCAGGTGATGAACAGGGATGAGGGGGCCTATCAATTCTCACATGTGCCCAACACAATTATTGATACCGGAAGTCGTGCCAAGTGACCTTGACATAAACAGAGAGAGGTTTAGAAAATGGCAACAACTGTTGTCGAAACTGTCAACAACCCGTCAGTAGAAAATTATAATAGTATTGTGAAAGATGGGCTAATCATGATGGTATAATCTAAATCTGTTACAAAAGTCACCACCACATAGTATCCAAAAGGACTCTCACACACTAGTACACTGATTGGATCAAAATAAAGCTGATAACATTATAATATCAGGGTTTCTATTGGATGCCCAGAGTACAGGTATTAAGATATTGAGGTATGACCTGAACAGGAAATATGTTAAGTCAAAATTATGTATGAAGGACATTCCAATTGCAAATCGTATCATGTGACTCTGAACCATCAAGAGTTTACTTTTATGAATTTATTTTTTATGAATTTATACAGAATTGTAAATTTGAAATGACACACTTTAACAATAAGGCCATTGGTAAAAGTACTATAAATAATCTAAAATATGTATTGGATAATGAAAACAAAAATACTATATTTTTATACTCTCTGAATAATACTACTGTATATATTATGTCTTTTATTTGTGAACTCTTTAATAGATAAATAACATGAATAAATAAAACACAAGATTTACTGCTATCAACGACAGGTGCCGTAGTTGCGGATCCTTCTCTTAGTTCAGCGGACGTACTTTATAATGCCTCGTTGTTCCATACCTCTTTCTTTTACCCATTTATAATTGACTAGCTGTTTACCCGGCGTTGCTCGGGGTTGAAACAGATGAGATCCGGAACACATTAAATGCTCCTCCCACCCCATCCCTCGAACCGTTCTCGCCAGTATACAGGTCTGTGACAGATTAAAACACCTCCATCACCGTCCTCCCATCGCCATATATCACAGCCATTTTAAACACTAAATGTACTAATATGGCAATGATTGATCCCTCTAATAATGCTCCCACAGCTACTGCTACCCATGGTTAACACGTGTGGAGCCGATTAAATGTCCCACCATCCCTACGTACTCTTCTTTCCACCGCCACCCCACCTCCC
>CM032660.1:41933716-41947114 GCA_019095985.1 Streblospio benedicti
TAAATTTTGAGATACAAAAACAGGGTATTGATATTATTTCAAAATTATTTGTGACTGCTTATTCTCGAACAAAATCGCCATTTTTAGTGCAAATTTTCAAGTAACAAATACTCATTTTAATTCAATTCAATACATTACCTGTGATTAATTCAATGAATCAGAAAATTGTAAAATTGACATAGCCTTACCTTGAAAAAAAAAAAAATCTGTCAATGTCTTCATGGGTATGATGTACTTCCTTGAACACAGCCATCTCCACCAGATATGCTAGGAATCTGAAATGCATAAATGTATACAATTCTATTGAAATTTAAAGTTATTTTAAAGCCGAAGCTTCCGCAGAAGTCTCGAGCTTTATAGCCGTCGTAGCCATTCCATTCTGTTCCCGGTTAACTGCCACTACGTTACTATAAAAAGCCTATTCATACGCGCTGAAATTAGTGCCCAATTCAAATTCATCAATGAAAGTTGAACCATCCGACAATCGCCGATGTTAATGAGCTGCAGCCGATCGAAATTAATACGCCGTGTTTGTTCTTTTTCTGTCTATCCGGCATGCATGCAACAACTTCGATTTATATCGCATGTTGTAGTAATTTCACGCACATTTCATTCAAGAGAGACTTATAACAGGGCATACATTATACAAATATCATGTTAAAGTTTGCTTAACAGCGGTATCTCTGTTTGTATTACGATTATAAAGATTAGCACAACAACCTCGATTATCAAGTCATGGTATCGACTTAATCGCACCCCCGCTTAGGTCATCATAACGTACTCTGGTTATCACTGCTTCACATGAAAAGTGATCGACTAGAATGCAATGACACATTTTCTTGGGGGTGCGTAGTTATACTTGCGTCATTCTTTCTGTACGACAATATTGTTTCACCACGGGGAATTTTATGCCATGTTTTTGGTAATGGATCGCCCAGAATTGATTTTACCTGGGAGAGATAGTTTGAGACAATCGCAGAAACTCCTATATGTATGACACCCTCTCTATTCTGGACAATAGTCTCTAAAACATTCTGTTACCTGAGAGGGTGTGTGTTTCAGACAGTGGCAACCCCTCTTAGATATCAGACCCTCTCTAAGCCGGACAACTGTCTATAAAACCACTGTTTTACATGAGAGGGGGTGTTTCAGACAGTGGCACCCCCTCTTAGGTATCAGACCCTCTCTAGGCCGGACAACTGTCTATAAACCACTGTTTTACATGAGAGGGGTGTGTTTTCAGACAGTGGCACCCCTCTTAGGTATCAGACCCTCTCTAAGCCGGACAACAGTCTATAAACCACTGTTTTTACATGAGAGGGGGTGTTTCAGACAGTGGCACCCCCTCTTGGGTATCAGACCCTCTCTAAGCCGGACAACTGTCTATAAAACCATTGTTTTTTACATGAGAGGGGGGGTGTTTCAGACAGTGGTACCCCCTCATTGCCACCATGGTCACTATGCACTCCCCCGCCGATATTGCTGCATAACAATCTCGAATCTCAAGCTCGGCTTTTCTCAGGAGTCTCACTCCTTTGATTTTTAACAGCAGCAGTTTTCTCATTTTTCTGTGTTGTTTTTAAATGCTGTCTGAATGGTGTCAAATAGGTAATAAGATTTAAAATCTATAGAATTCTTTATTCTATTTTTCTATTTTAAATTTTCTTAGTGCTTTTGAACATAAAGGCACTAAACGTTACTCATCAGAGTAGTTCTTACATGTCCAAAAACATATCCCTGCCATTATAATCTCACTACTTTGTGAAGGGGAAAGCATTGACTTTCTGATGCTATGACTTAATTTTGTTGTTTGATTTTGATGTTTGATTTAATATTTTGTCAAATATTACCTGTTTTATTCTCCCTGCCACAATTGTCCAGCTGCAGGTACAATATGTCAGGTATTGATGAAAGCATGATTAGTGAATGAAGAAGGGCGTGAATGGTGAGGTTGGAAGCATGCGAATACTGATTGTAATCAAAAAAGCCCACAGTCATTATCCCATGAACAATGACTCCTAGCACATGGGTCTTTCGCTTTCTGAATTTAGCTGTTAAAAAAGCTATTTTGCATCAAAAATAATTGTTAACAAATAGCTGCTAATATCCGCCTTCAGTAATTTGCTTCCTTGTATAACAAAATCCAACAAACCATGTTTTTCTTCCTACATTTGCTGTGCAAAATAATTTTTACCACTTGTTTTATTTATTTATATTATCTATTTTAATGTTTTATTTATTTATCATATTTACCAGATACAGTATAGGTCCGAATATCCGGATCCCGATTATCCGTAAATCCGCTTTATTCGGACATGAAATCTTGGTCCCATTTTTTACGAACTCAGACATCGTATTAAAATAATTTCACCAAAAAAAATTGCGAATAGGGGGAAAAATCGCGAATAGGCAAGTGAAGCAAATAGCGTTAGCCTCATCACCCGGTTTCTATTGATAATCTAAGGTACGTTACCGGTCCTTTATGGGGTGATAAAGACTAAATTGTGTCAGATCTAGATCTTTAACAAAAAATAGGTTTGAATTGGGCCGATATGTTACCGATTGTTTTCCGGATAATGGATTGTTTTGATTGGAAAATAATTATCATATTTGTAATCTAGACCTTTTGCTCGTTAAATGCATGTAGTTAACTTCAAAATCCGATGAAAAATAAGCAAGATATTAATTAATTTAAGAACGTTATGGCTAAAAAGTTCGCGGTCAATGCATGTTTAGAAGCACGTGGTCGTTGTGTAATGCTACTGTAAAATAATAAACCGATGGTGAAACTTAAAAAATATTGTTTCTAGAGGTCAATGCGTGTTGATTATTATAATAATCTTGATAAATGTACAATGGATATTGATTATAAACGGAAGGTAAGGTTACTTGTCACTTATAAGTCCAGAAATATGCCAAAAACGTTCGATACTTGTTCGATTCTCGTATTATCGCCCATGTCATGGTCAATCAGAATAGTTATGGGTCACCACCGTGATATCCGGACGCCCGCTAATTCGGACATCTAATCAAGGTCCCGAGGGGTCCGGATAAGCGGACCTGTACTGTACCACTCTTGCAGAGATGTCGGATAAGCGGACCTGTACTGTACCACTCTTGCAGAGATAGAGAACTTCACAATTAACAGTTTTACTCCCATATCTTGAAGTTTTAACATCATTATCCAAATCAATTTACAACCAAATTATTATCCTCAATTTCAACAACATCATCCAAATCAATTTACATTTTCATCAGTTTTCAAAATGTGATGTCTACAGCGGTCGGAAGTTCTTCAGCGAGATGTGATTTAAATTGGTACTTAACGCGAATGTAGCGATCACTGGATCATGCTAACCAACACGTTTTCGTCAGACCAGAAAATGGCGTGAGTCTAGTCAGTCGATTCGGAGTTTTCAATTGTTAATATAGAACAATAATCCTTTAGTAGCTCATATGATTTTCATCCGAACGTTTTCATATTAACAGTACACATTCTGAAGACTGACTCGTTTCTTATTTTCATCATAATAAATAATAAAATATATAGCAACGAGTTATATAATTTGATGAGGAATTTATTAATTTAAAGCCATGATTGTTTATCAAATTGTCTATAACATGAGGAATCACTATTTGCCTGATTATGTCCATTGATTGATTACTTTTTTTTCCAAACACAATTTGACATGATTGTAAAAGTTCTCTTTCATACAAAAAAACCCAACTGTCTCATAAGTCTCATTTACACAACACACCATGATCTTTGAAGTACGCACAAACATACCAATCGTTGAATCAATGATTAAATATACAAACACACACTAGTAATTACAATTAAAATATAACATGATTACGGTAGAGTCTAATATATATCCATTTCAATAATTATAGAAAAACATGATTGTATACAGTAAATGAATTAGTCTAAAGATAAATATGAACTCATAACTTAAAGTTACCGTGTCAAATTAACAGACAACATTGTTGTTTGTTGACATAGGTAACTAAGGTAACTCAGTTATCAGACCCATATACGATGTCAAGTTTCTAACGATCTCATTGGTTAATAATTTTGACAGGTTCTTTGCCAACAATGGGCTCTTATTTTTTAGCAATATGGCTACCAAGATTTGGCAAAAATAAAAGTTGCATAATTATTTTGAAATGCATGCTTATAAAAACGATATAAGTGAAATAGATACACTGTTTTTAAAGAAGAGCCATTGGTGAAATGGTTTCGATAGTTTTCTTTGGACATTATGTGCATGCAGCCACATAATTGGATTAACAAAATATGGTTCCAGTTTCTTTTTTTTAAACTAATTGAGAAGACTTCTTTTTGATAAAACATTCACATTGCGATTGAAGATACGTCAAAAGTAAGTACTAAATGCATTTAAAACTAACATAAAACTATGAAACCACATTTTTTTTCTATATAGCGACAAAAATGTGGTTCCTAAATATTTTTCAATTTTTAAAAACAGGCCTTTTATTTGGGTCCGCTAAAATGTACATGATCCCATTCATTGCATTGAAGTGTGTTTTATTATGATTCACAACATTGGGAAGGAGCAAGCACTTTGGATAGTTACCTGCAACAGTGCGAACTCCAAAAATTCAGCAAGAGGGCTGTTCTGTCTCGCTTTGATTGTCGGCATTGCTCCTTCCTTGAGCTTAAGATATTTTGTAAAACCAGCCTTCAAATTGGGTTAGTTCTTTAAGGTCTCCTAAACAAAAATGCAGTGTGCATATCTGCGCTGATTTGGAGCCAGTGTGAAGTCATCACTCCTTGTTATGCAAAGAAAGTCTAGCCACCGCTTGGCATCATCTTCATTTGATGGCCACTGGTGCAGTGGGATACCATCCACCCCCGCTGAGCTACTGCACCCCCCTACCCGGCACATTCTGACCATTACTTAAGATTAATTTCTGACAGCAGACGACATAGCTAGTTATCAGTATGGTAACATGGGTTAACAACATGAAACGGAAGATATTGAGTGAGCAGGCACGTTTGCGCATGTTAAGTAAGTCAAGTTCAAAGTTCAAATATCGACGTCACCTGAGTTCAAAGTTCATATCTGACGTCATGGTGTTTGAAGCGGAGACAATTCCCCCCAACATTTTTACAAATAAAGTCTGAATAATTATTAATGCATGACATAAAAATTAAATGTCTTATTCTATTATCATTTATTGATTAGTACTTCAGTGACTGCCAAATGCAAAACGGTAACCAACCATTATGAACGCACTAGAAAATTGCCCTTTAATATAAATATTTGTGATTTGACGCCAGTCACAGAAAAATGTATCATGATATTAGCTGAACTCTATATGAAAATAACATTTGATAATTGTAATAATGAATTTGAATCCATAGTTTTATTACATTGAGCTGGAAAACATTGATAATAGTTACTTTCTAAATTCACTTTCTTGATTATTGCGCAACCAAACAGAAAATACAAAAATAAACTATCACAAGACCAAGTGCTATGAACCAATGCAACTGGTGTTGCTTCAGTTTGTCTTACCATGCAACTCAATATTCAACACCAAAGGGATTTACGTCAATGTACTTTGCTGCTTTTCATATCCATTGTGATAGAAAGCCAGAACTCATAGAAAATCTTACCAAATGATTCCCCACAAAGCTGGCATGGCTGGAGCGCCCATTATTGCCATAGCAACATTTGGAAGGCTGGTGGCTTTTAGCCAGCTGTTCTTTGCAATGATCTGTTGACGGCTTTCCCCATATGGGTATCCCAGCTGCTCATTCTGAAGACAGAAAGCATTTGATTTAAATAATATTGTGTCACAACCCACAGGTGGACGTGGGGTGTTTGTTGTACTTCTCAAGGTTCTCATTCGTTGTGGTACTTATATTTCCCTCCCAGATGACAGAAAACAGAACGACCAGAAACGTAATAAAATGTTTATTATTCATTCAATAAAACGTAAAATAGACTGTGGTAAAAATATACACAAGCACTAACATGTGCCTTTATGCAATAAATAAAAATATTCCAATAATAAAAATATGAAGTATATAACCATATAACAAGCAATATAATGCTCTTTATTAAATAACAACCGCATTTATCATTTATTCAACCCTTTTAAATACATCACACAGCATAATGTGGACACGCAGCACAACGTGGCTTCATCCTTCCATAAGCACAACGTGGCTTCATCCTTCCATATAAAATTACACATTATGTACATATTACGACAGAAACACAGGTTACACTACCTGTAGTACACTTCCAATATTCATTACAGACGACCAGTTACCCAATAACACACAATATCGACTCTGCACGCCTTGACACCTTCTTCGTAAACTCAGTGCAGATACTTTCCCCTCCCCTGTACAATGTCACGATCACGGACACTGCACAGAGCCCAGGCTATTACCCTCGCGAGTCACCACGAGGACGGTCACGCCTGGTGTGCTCCCCTGAGAAACGAACGTGTACTTCATAACTTCATCACACATTTCATAATTTATTTTGATACAACCATCTTACGACTAAAAAACAAAGAAAATGAAGTACAGATTGACTGAATACATCATGGAAGTGTCTATTCTCTAAAAACTGAATTTGGCATTAATCCGAGAAAGGACCAATGATATATAATTTTATTCCAACAAAAGACATCTTATACTCGTATCTAGCAATATGGTTAATCCACTATTCAGTCTAGATGGGTGGAATTTAAGAGAAATACTTCGGCGCCATCATGGCAACTTTCGTCTGGCCGGCCACTCCAGACTGGAGTGGAATATATTGATAAAAAAAACGAGAAGCTTCACTGCCTGTGTCATTATTTACAATGTGGGGAAACTGCCCCACATTATGTTCTACTTAATAATTGATAATTACCTGTAAACGCGCGAAATATAACTAAAAAACTGACACTTTCATTAAATCCTCGCCGTTCCTATCATGCGAGACTCCACACAACTGCCTCGTTCTCGTTTTCCCGCAGTACTCGTTTTCGCCGGCTAACTTGCCGATGACGTCATTTTTTTAAAACGCGGATCGAACGGCATCACACGGGGCAACTTGCTTCAGCGGGATTTGGCTAACACAAGCAGCCGGCGCTGCATTATATTATCTATTTAATATTTTATTTATTTATCATATTTACCAGATACCACTCTTGCAGAGATAGAGTACTTCACAATTAAGAGTTTTACTCCTCAATACTAGTGGTAATGTGGCTGATATTGACAGACTTTTAACTTTTTCTTCAGTGTTACAGTATACAAACATCTTGCATTGGGTTTGATAATTATTCACTAGGTAAAAGTTCAGTACTGTTGCTTTTGAAATGATTTTTCATTCAAGAATATTTAATATTAGGAAATCATCCCTTAGAAAAATATGAGAAAAAAAACATCCATAGCCAATAATATGTTTTCTCCCACGTTCAGTGTTATTAATCAATGAAGTAACCGTGACGGATTTCTTTATCTCACACTCTAGCTGATTTACATAAATCTACTACGACGTTCAAAACACCATGTAGTCCATGCTGGGATGTTCAGAGAAATGTGATGCAAGTTATTATTTGGATGTTTGACGCTTTTAAAGCATATGTCGAGGGAGCGGTATTTACGCTGGTGGCCCTTCATTCTAAGAAAAGTGCTGTGGTAGATAATTTTTATAAAGAAACTAAAATTTATAATGATGGTCAGAATTATTGGCATTTATTAATATATGAATCTTATCTACATTGATTTATGGTGCGAACCCAATCAAACATTTGTCAAAACAACATAGCCTTTTAAAAACAGCTGAACATATTCTTACATAGGAGTAAAATTTTCAATTATTACGTAAGCAAAGTTTAAATGAATTTTGTAAAAGAAAAGATTTACGACTTCTACCGTATCGGGGAGCTGTCAAAAGCTGTCAAAAAGGCCATTAATTTGATTAACGACATCTCCTGTATACCCCTTCCCTACTACTAATAGACAAAGTATTCAAATTATTTATTTATTTATTTATTTATTTTGACAATGAAGGTATTAAGACTATCATCAACTTTCTCGCGTTATGGAACTTCCTTCGAATGTGTTGTCATGTGAAACCATAGGTATTTTGCAGTAGAAAAAGTTTTGTGGCAGTTTTGTGGCCCTCAGTCAGTGTACTAGCCGCTAGCTCAATAGAGCATGGGTTTTCCATTTAATCATAGAGCCGTGACAGGGTTCAGAGTGCAGACCCAAAGTCACTACCTGCTCCGATAGCCTGGAATAGAATTGAAAGGATTCAGACGTGCTGACCCTAAATCAATTTATCTTGAAGAACATTATTGTGATAACTTTCTGTTGATCTCTATAAGATATGCTCGCATCCTGTCAATTTTTACAGCATACTCCAGACACAAACACGTAGGTTTAGTGGATGAATCTTCTTCTTTGGGTTCTGAACGCTGCAACAAGGTATCACATTATTTTGTGTTTCGACTCTGGTGTACAGATGGATCTTCAATCTACAATAATGTATCAATTATTACGTAAGCAAAGTTTAAATGAATTTTGTAAAAGAAACGGTCCTTAGTCAGTGTACTAGCAGCTACTAGCTGCGAAATATTCTAGTTTTACAGTATAACTTGTACATTTAAAGCATAACATTAAAATGTACAATTTTTTATTAAAAACAGGAACCGTTTGAATTTCTTACCTATAAGCAAATAGCTTATGCTGTTTTACAAACAATTGCCATTCCCAGTACTTGACAGCATTCCACGGTGAGAGTACTGCCACCAGCTGGCAGCTGATTTTTCATAGAAATCTTGTCAACTCTCATCATGCAAGCAAATGACAATCAGCTTGCATGATGAGAGTTGACAAGATTTCTATGAAAAAAGAGATGGCAAGTCCAGGTTAAAAGAGACACACGGTTACAAAACATTGTTAATAGTCTTGGACTCAAAGTCTTATGTGTTCTTGTATCTTTTCTACAACCGGTATCAAGTTTTATGGCCATCATCCTTATATGTTGCAAGGCCCCAAATACATGGTAGATTAGGGGAAAATTCCATCTGGACATGCGATGGTTCGTTATAATCAGGCTTTGGTATAGGATTGGAAAATGGTGCCTCTATTGAGCCAACAATATCCTTTAACACATTACATATCAGCCTCTCTTCTGATGAGTAGCTTTTTAACATATCATGGGCACTCACACGCCAACATACTGATGGCATACGGATTGCATTTTAATGCTTTTTTCTTGGACATGTGTTTTTTAATATTGCCAAGCACTCTTCATTGCCTCCAATCTGAAAAATACCACAAGTAGGTCTTCCTCTGGACACTTCAAGTAATTTCAGTGTTCCACTACTGCAGACACCATTTGCTTCAATAATTTGCATGAAGTTCTCTGTCTTAATGCTGGATAGCAGCTCTTTGTATTTTTGATCTGAAATTGTGGGTATCATAGGAGTATACCGGCCCTTTTCTGCAGTTATATTAAAATTACAGCACACTTTGTTATGACACAAAGGATTGATTTCTAAATACAACCAGGAAGGGTCTAGCAACTCTAAAGACTTTGTTTTGCATACAAATATCAAACGATGTGGCTAGAGCTAGGTTACATAATCCATTTACTCTCACCAAACATTCGCTGTAAAGCTTGTCCATGGTGTTGAAGAAGTCTGGTACTTTGGTAATAAATTAGGCTGTATAATGAGAAAAAGCACCTTATAATTTATGTAAAATTTTGTAACCTGTTATGTGGTTTGATACAAAATTAAGTAAAATTTCACAAGTAAAATAACATTCATAAGATATAACTCACTATTTCTGTAATCGTGATACAGTGTGCTGTTTGAAAATTAAATGCAGTTTAAAAAATTTAAGACTGGATATAACACAAGGAAGCAATGTAAATTTCAATTTATTATTATATAATACTGTACAATTAACCGGCATTAAAAACATCCCCAAAAAATCAGCTTGACAAAATACTGGGTGAAAAGCATAGTATATTGTACAATTAGGAAAACGATTTTTTTTAGTGAAAGCAATGTCGTCATATTCATAAATCAATGTCTTCGTTGTAGCTGTTTGTCTACAGTAGTATTCATCCTTCTATGTACTTGTCTTCACCAAGAGAAAGTACACCTCCATGACCATTTTAAGTTGCCATACAACAAGATCTTCAACAACATATTTTCCTTCATCATCTCTGAAGCATGGAAAATCAGCGAACAATGAACAATAACTGACCATCATCTCTGTGTCGTGGACAAAAATTTATGCAGTTGACAATCAAGGACAATGATCGATCGAGTTGACTTATAGTCTCTGAGTTGTGGACTATCATTGATTTAGTTGACAATCATGGACAATCATCGATTCAGTTGACGTGTCGTCTCTGAATCATGGTCATTCATTTATGTAGTTGACAATCAAAGACAATCTGTGCTCATAATGACTTATCGTCTTGAGTCGTGCACCATCATTGATGTAGTTGATAATCATGGGTATTCATCGATTCAGTTGACGTGTCGTCTCTGAATCATGATCATTCATTTGTGTAGTTGACAATCAAGGACAATCATCGATCGAGTTGACTTATCGTCTCTGAGTTGTGCACTATCATTGATGCAGTTGATAATCATGGGCAATCATTGAAATAATTTTGTAAAGAGATTCATTGGATTTCTTTTTTCCATCAACAAGTATCGCTAATTTTGCGATAAATTCAGAAAAACTTACTATAAGTGTCTTAATATTTTCGAACATTTTTAATGTCCATTGTCTGAGACTTTTTCTGTCACGTGCTGCCACCTGGTGACAGAAAAGTCTCAACCTTGGGGTCGTGAGTTTGAGTCCCGTCAGGGTCACTTGATATATTCAAATGGAAGCTGTATCTTCAGCTATATCAATACAGTGGTAGGAGCTTGCTTGCAAGAAAAGAGAGTGAAATTGAATAGTATTATAGCTGGTTTTGTACAATCTTTTATGTTTTTAGACTCCCGTTTAATCAAAATATGGCGTGATGAAGCCTTTTCTTTTGACATAGAATAAAAACTGTGAGAAATTATGTTCATATGTATAGTCTTTCTTATCCATGCAATACACAAAAAATCCTAAAGTTTTGAAATGTTTTATTCTCTATCCTATACGAGTAAACCTCGCTGGCAGATGTTGCTTTAGATGCATGATCGAGATTGGAGAACCGTTCACTTCCTGATGTAAACGTGGACGAGGCTGGCCAAAGTGGAGTGGAATAGAAGCCTACATTTGTGGGATCACTCACATCTTCAGGGCAGGACATGTACAAATCAGATCCAGTTATTGATCCCGTCTGCGAAGACAAAGAGGATCTCTCACTATTCTGCTTATTAAAACGAACACACTGTCCGTTTGAACTACCTAAAACTTAAAATAATCATTAGTTCTTTAGTCCTTGGTGTTATTAATAGATGAATTTGACTTCCATTATGTATTGCACGGCTCATGAAGCATTTTTTGTTCATGTATTATTAGTAATGTCATCAATTTAAAACATTACTTTACATAATATTTCACAAAAACTGATTATAGATGATGTGTACTGGAGGAGTAACTTGTGTTCCATCGTTCTTGTCAGGCACTTCATTTTGTTAAAACACGCGCATTTCTTGACGAAACAGTAACTTGTGTTCCGCGGGTTTTGTATGGCACTTCTTAACCACGACTGCCGCCCACTGAACGCTACAAATGGAGAACTTCATGTTATGTAAATGCCTCATTTTGTTAATTCTCTTCCCAATGAACGTGTGTCCACGTTCAAATGTTTATAGTGTTCTTCTCATTGCTTGATATCCTACAGGGGAGTACACGGTCCTTCCTCTACAAATAAACTAGTTTGGTCTAATCCTCAGCAATATATGATGGAACCTAGCAAGATTAAAATAAAAAGCACAGGGAAGCTGAGGTATATTGGTCATGTTCATTGTCAATCTACCCATATACAATCCACATGCATGCAGCAGTATACGTCCATATTGCACTCATAGGGTTTGTCCCCATTGTGAGTTATCCTATGATATTTTAGACAACTTCTACTAGCATACCTCTTCATACACAATTTACACTCAAATGTTCTTTTTCTTGTGTGATCTTTTAATAGGCTATTGTCGGCACATTATTCGCACGTGACTACACAGCCTATGTGCCATGCAGTATGTTGAAATGAGAGCAGAATTTTGCTTTTTAAGTTGTGTTGCTACACCTGTGTGAACACCACGCATAAAGCTTGCACTATCGTTAGCTAATCTGACCATTTTGTCAATATTTAGACTGTGAAATTGCAGAGATGTGAACCCGTCAGAGTTGAAAATCTTTTATCAAAGCTACGAAAAATCTTAATTTTCAAGCAAAAATCTTAATAAAAATAATTGAAAATCCTAATAAAATCTTAGTTTTTATCTACTCACAATAAGCACTACTGAGGGCATTACATAGCAAAAACCATCAATTTATACAGTATCATCTACTGTGTTAAAGGACAGAATTCATTCAACACCACACCAGAAATGTGGTAACAATGTGTAAACACAGCTTTGCGGAGTGGCTCCCTCCACGTGGCTGGGTGTTCAACACAAAAATGTAAAATGATTGTTAAGACTGGCATTCATAAAATATACTTGTTGTCACGCAGACCTCATCGTCAGTGTTTTGAGGTTCAGAGTCCGTAAAACGTACAACGTCTGCTGCATCTTGTAGTGGGGGCCGAGTCAGATCAATGAACTCCGCTGAATCTCTGCATATATGAGGCAATTGTATTTAAAAATAATTTTACACTGTGGCTGTTTGCAACTTAGCTTCAACATTACAGACAACAATTGTGTTTGTTAAAAATATTTAAAACATAAGTACCTTTTATTGTGCTCGCATTTGCGATGGTAAGCAATGCAGTGAGATGTGGCTTTATGAAGTGGCAAGAGAACAAAATGATTTGGTACCCAGTGATATCATTCATGTCCAACCTCAAAGAAGACCACATGATCATTGGTGGGTTAATTTCAGGGTTTTGGCAAATTTGAGGCAATGTTGTTCTATTCATGTCCATCTGAACATTCGGATTTCCCTTTTGGGGTACACTGATACTATGGGTATGTCTATTTTTGAGTATTTGATGCAGCTCTTTCCTGTAAATTTCTCCTATGCCTTCCTGGGTCAATTTTTGACCACTATATTGATCCGAGAATAGAGCAACAATTGCAGGTGTTATATGACGACTGCTGCCTCTACTCAAATAATTTTCATCCAAGTATCTCCTGATTCATGATCATTTGAACAGCTAGTCGTAAACGTACATCCATGTGATATTCTTGCAATCCATACAAGTACACAGATAATGCTCTTGGAGGGCAGTT
>CM032660.1:41953247-41975874 GCA_019095985.1 Streblospio benedicti
ATTTTACTAGATATTCTTTAATATGAGTACTATCAATTTTAACTTTTAAAAATAATTAAAGAGCTGACCAAAAAAATGTCATGTTATCTTGTTTAAAGATTATAAGGTTTCCCTAAGGTGGGCCAATTTCTGCACAGCAATGGCAGCAAGGTGGGCAGTCTCTTGATCGATAGTTGTAGCCCCAAGGAGGAGTCTAGCCAGCTCTATGTCGTTGCTAGGGAGTGAAAGACCACGGGTAGATAAATGATCACTCATTTTGCTGAGTTCTACTGCTCTTAAACGTGACAGAGCCAGACATCTCACCAGTAGGTGAACGGTTGTCTCATCCTCCAGATTACATAGCTTACAAATTGGATCTTCTTTGAATAGTAGTGAGTCTTATGTAGAACAAAAATGTAAGCATTTAGTACACAGTCAAATGTTTATAAGCTAAACATCAACACCGCATTTCATATATACAACATATAGATCCATGCATGATCTACGGGAATCTCATTTACATTGCACATGCATTCATTATCTTCAATAACTTTTAAAATGAATGATCATTAATGATAGTAAGAATACTTACTTACAAAGTGTGAGAATAGGTTCGATATGATGTTAAGATATAGATATAAGATATAGTTTCAACAAGTTTCAATCCTTCAACCACGCTACACTGTCCTGGAGCTTCGGCGCTCTTCACGAATTCCCGTTGAAGGGATTCTGCCATCTTGAGGACTAAATCTTGTTGTATTTTGGCGATGTGGTCAGCAGTCTCTTGGAGTGTGGGATGCTGGCTCCTTCGGTGGTTCTCCATGTCTTCTTGGTTTGGTGCCTGGAATACGCACGCGGGGCAATCGACAGGTTTCTTAAACCCCCTGGGGACTCTGATTATACACTTCTCCAAGTCCTGCTTTCCCACTGGCAGTTGGTGGGTGGCCAAGTGCTGCCTGAAACGCCCTTTATCATGTAGTGCCTCAAAATGGTGGCAGCCTTCAACTATGCCGTATCCTTGGGGTCCTACATTCTATGATGATGGTGATGATATTGATCCTTTTGTCATGTTAGCCTGGAAATGTCAACATTTGAAGCATTTTACACTTATTGGGTACGCCATAGACAATGATAATGTGGTAGCCATCTCTAGATTGCGAGGCAGTGAACTTCAAACTTTTGAGATATCTGAAAGTTGTATCTTCGGTGAGATAGAGATGGAGAACGGCACCACACTCACCGATATGGGTATAGCACTAGAGGAGATGTGTCCTTGATGAGATTTCTGTTAATGTAGGAGTGCAGAACTGGATACCAGTCCCGGATGCTCAGCTCCATCCTATTATTTTCAACGTATATGTTGAGGCGGAGACTGCTTATCTAGACATCCTCATGAGTGATCAAGCATGGTAAAAATAGTCACTCTGAATTTGGGTGAATGCGCACAGCAACATGCGCAAGCTTGAAAATGTCCAGGTTTTTGTACATGCTGACAAGGAGAAAACAAGGAAACACAACACCCCAAATAAAAAAATTAGCTCGACCCCCTGGGAAAATTATCCTTTTTAGATCAGACACCCTGTGGAAGCCCTAGAAAGAAAGTAGTTCGGAGTGTGTGAACCTTGGAAAGGTAGTACACTACTGATTAGCGCAAAAGAATACAGAATCGTACAGAAATTAGAGAAATCGGCGTAAGGAAAGGTAACTATTCGTAACAATTCAAAGCAAAGTTATGCCTATCAAGGTTTTCTTGGACTGGGCACCACAAACCCACACACTTCTCGTCATGCGCTACTGACATGTTGTTGGAGATGGAAATATTAGACGGGATCCTGGCCTGCTCACGGCATTGGCTGTGCTGTGGTGGTGGTGGTGTGATGAATCCTTGGCTACTTTCTCGCAAATAGGGAGTTGTCCGGTGCAGTGGACGTCCGCTCGTCACACTCACTCGTCTGTTTTATGACAATATTATATTATTAGAATAATATATGTGGGACATATGGACCACAACACAACAACATTGTTTCTCAAGATATATATTTGCAACGTTAGAACGAAGCCCAAGATATTATTATTTTGTTGCTGGGTATGTACGTATTCCTTAGTGTGTGGACAATACATACATTACACTTTGGAAATTAGAAATATCCTTTAAATAAAAAATATATACAGATTTCTTAGGAACTATTTATTATTCTCACATTCAGCGTAGTAATATGGTGGATAAAAAAGCTTTCATTCACAACTTTCTACTATGCCCCTCCCATTTTTTCACATTCATTCACAAATTCCCTACTATGCCACTCCCATTTTTTACTATGACCAAGAATTCAACCAATTAGAATGCACCAAGGCCATGTTGTCCACGTGTGCAGGCTAAAGACGTGTATACAGACACGTCCGCCATATTTCTTTATTTCTACAAGCTTGGCGTTGTGTGATGCTCTGGGGCTTTACAGCTTGTATATTTATTGTCATCCATTGTCAGTTTCCTTACTACAAATTGTGATTAATCTCTTCTGTTATTCAGTTTGGAAAAGTGAATGTGCATAGTATTGACTGATCTGAAGTGACACATGTGATGATAAACAAATTTTGAAGATCAATAAAAAAAAATTACCTGTTGGCATTGACATGGCCAGAATTTCCATGAATCTCACTGACTGCTCTGCATCCATGCCTTTGGGCGTGGCTGCACTTATCTTGTCGATGATTTCATCCGTAATGTCCTCTGCATATGCTACTTGGGAGAGGTGGTCAAATGAAGCAGACGGGCCCATTGAGATATTTGCTGCCTGCTGCTTCGCAGCCTTCACCACCTCCCCAGCAAATCCAGGTCGGATAAAGTCCTCATGGACTCAAAGTAGTCTGAGAGATATATTATTTTGTGAGATATAATAAATACAATGTCTGTACATAGAATAATCAATAATTGTTACAAAAGAAAATTATCTACATCTATTTACAGGTAATACATTGTCTTGTATTACAATAGTCTTAGTAAAGATATATCATTTTGTCACCAGACATTTTGTGAAGATACCAGATATAATAAATGATTCATAATAAATGATTATAAAAAAAAAAAAAAAAAATAGATCTAACGTCTTCCCGAAATGAAATACAGAGATTACTGCACCAAATGTCAATGTAGCAACCTACACGTCAGCAGAACGTCAATATAAAGCTTTGATCTTCATCAGAAATCTTATCTGGACCACAAAAATACAAAACTTCATGATAAATGACTGGACATTTATAAATCATATCAGTGTAGTCAATGTGGCAAGTTTTATAGTAAAAATAGCACCTTGACCATCCACATGAGAATCCACTCTGGAGAGAAATAATATCAGTGTACAGTGTGTGAGAAATCATTCAGTCAAAGTGGAACTCTGAAAACCCATATGAGAACTCATCAGAACATAAAATATATATTGGCAATAGATGTATTTGTCAAAATCAAATACATTGTGCTAAATAAACACATGAGTTTGAAAAGCAATAAGGCATTAATATCATTAATATCATTTTGAATTACGTTTTTTAAAACATGTGGTTATAAAATAACCTAAAGCATTTTGAACATTTTTAATTTATAAAAAACATAAACTTTCAAAGGTCACTCATGTTAATGAATTCTGTAAAAGTCTCATGAACTTTATCAAAAGTAGTTTTCTCTCAACATTATGTAAATCACAATGTAATAAAAAATGAATTTCATCCTCAACCTTTCTCCTGTTACAGTATTTACAAATTCTTTCTTCTACTTTAAGTCTTTGTGTCTTTGGAACATGTCGACCTGATTCAATTAACAAACGATGACAACTGATTCTTAATCTACAAATATTATTTCTAAAAATATCATTAGTACAATTAAGTAGGTAATCTTCCACAAATAAAATGTTTTGCAAACTATTTTTTTTTTAGAAAAAGAATAAAATCTGTAGCAGTGAAGTGATTTCTAGATGGTTCCATCTCATTACACAAATGTGCTCCAAAATACCCAAACCAAAAAATAGTAAAGCGTCGCGCCTTGGGCCTTCAGCCCTCACACTCCTCAACAGATGGCCCCGCTTTTGCTGAATGAGGGGGCCATTTGGCCCTCATTTTTAATTTCCTAAAATTAAATGGTTATTTTAATTTCTGCAGAATCAAAGTTTTTCAAACTTGTAAGCACATAGGGACGTTTGTTTTTTGTGTGTAGATTTAATTCTTTTGTTATATTACACTTGATAAATTGTTTGTAGCGATCTTCTCCGTTAGTTCGGAAGTTTAACATGCTGTCTTTAACAACATTAGAAGCTACTTCCTTACTAAATAAATGTTTGAATGGAATTGGTGGTTTAGCATGCACATCAGGTTCCAAAAATAAATCAATTTGACTATAATCTGCATTATATTTAAAAACATCACAATTTCATAATTTTGACATATACAAATCTATTATACGTTCATTACGATCGAAATATGAATCACTATCTTTACGTTGAACATTCTCTAATATCAGAACATTGAACAATTTGAAAAAAATTTCTCTGTATCTTAGCACTGTAAGGGTAAATAATACAATTTAGTATTTAACGAAGCTTCTGAAACTGATTTTACCACTTTCCTCATGTTAAGATTTATCGTTGTCTCATGTGTTTCATCTAGGAATATTGATGACCATGCAGTACCAGACAAATTCATGACGAAACCACTCTTTGAAAGCATGTCAAGTATTGATTGAGGGAATTTCAATAAATCATTCAAATGATTTGGAATATGTTTGTAATAATAATTAGATGGATGGTAGGCCATGCTCTATTTTTTTTGCTTCCTTACCTGTGTACACTTGAAAATTGTATAGATAGCCAGTTTTGCTGCAACATAAACTCCATACTTTTATACCCCACTTTTGTGGCTTATCTGATAAATATTGCTTAAAACCTAGTTTTCCCTTGTAAGCAATCATACTTTCATCAAAACTGAAATAGCCTGAGGGAATGAAATTTTGCGTGAACTTTTCCTGCAAAAACGAAACATAAGGCCGGACTTTGCGCAACTTGTCATCTTTTTTAGCACTATTCGAAAGATGTAAAAATCTCCAAATCATGTAAAATCTATCTCTTGACATGATCTCTCCCTGATGGTGACCATCCATCCTGTTGTCTTCCAGTACATGCTTCTGAAAATTAAAGTAAACAAAAAGTGAGTTAAAAGAAATTTGTTCGATTGATGTCTTTGTTGTTTATAAAACCATCACATTTAGCAACTCTGTAGACTGTATCTTTGAAGTATTAAGATGTGTGCAAATGTTAAGCAAGTTATGACCGTTGATATGACAGTAGATTTAACTCATAATAAACAAAAGAAAGATCACACAATTTTTTGTACCTTGCTGGTGTTTTCATAATGCCCATAATCAATGTCATTCCCAGGAACGCCCTCATCTCCTCTACATTCACGACAACCCATTCCAATTTTGCTGTGTCTTTGAGGTTATCATTTGCATTTCTATTGAATGGGAGTTTAATGTAATAATAATTGTTTATTGATTGTAGCTGACAAATAAACTGCTATAAAAACTTCCACAAAGTATAAGAAAGCGGGCTAAAAGTAGCCCAGCACACAACTGAACATGTACAATATATATATTTTTTTACTGACACTTGAAAGTGCAGCATAAGTAGTATTGCTGAGAACTGACCATATACAATGTATATGGACATTCTTGATACAAATTATGTTTATAAGGCAGTTCTGGATACTGATAACCAATTAGAATACATGCAAAAGAATGATAAAAATATACAAGTTTTCTTGAATGAAAATGTATTGACTGTAACGTTTTTCATAATAAGTTTTCTTTTTAAATGATTGCGGATGTGAGCTGCCAGCAAATCAGACATCTACATCGGACTTACAGCAACAGACTTCAAAACACGATACAGAAACCACACCAGCTCCTTCAATAACAAAAGACTCCCTGCCAGCGTCTTCACTCCTCGTCTCGACCACAACAACGGGGTCAACTGCAACAGCCTCTTCACTCCTCGTCTCCTCATTCGTCGTCTGCTGGTCTTCATCATCTGAGTCACTGGAATTACGTGACATTTTGCTTGGTTGATTGTCTGATTGTTGATTGTCTGATTGATTGATATCTACTAGTACATCCTGCTATATGCACAGAATTCTACATTTAAACTTATATTTAGTTATAGACGCTATAAGCCAATAGGGGCTGCGTTCATTAATATCTTCTATTTATTATGCACATATAATAATAATGATAATATTGTTAAACTTATGTAACGCCTTTTACAACTGGCTCAAAGGATGCTTACTAGAGCAAATCTGACCCCTAGAAAATACATGACCTCGCGCGAAAAAACCGCTAGTTAGACAGCAATATCATCTTCCGTAATTAAATTATTTATCAAATTAATCAAAATTTAATTGTGAGTTTTAATTATAAATTTAGTAATATTTTCAATTCATGTATGAAATCTATTTCTATGGATAATTTCTTGCTAAGGAATTTTGAAGTAGCAATAATGCATTTGTATCATAATTACGAAGTTGATTCTCTTGCACTTCAGTTTTTGCTGTTAAATCTTTTTGTTTATGTGGAATGTCGGATGTGTTGATATAGTCTCTGGTTGAAATGAAGGGCTCCTCATCAAACATTTCTTGCTGCTTGTGAAAAGTGGATCTTGTACAGCCCTCCTTTCTGGACATATTGGGATCCTCCGCGACAACCTCCAACACTTGGGAATCATCCTCTACAGCTCGCTGCTGGTGAACACATGACATTCTGCTGTCTTCCTGTCACATGATCGAGCATCTCTGTCTGTTTGACATCTAGAATGACTACGTCCGGCTCCTCCTCTGTAAAGTGTAAAGTACAAGGACATTAGCTTGAAAGGCATAAACTACTGAAAAACATTAGTAAAACATTAATTTGAAACAAATGCAATGCTAGCAATGGGAACATATACATTTGATACTTGCAATGAATGTTTTTAAGATCCACTACGGTTGATTTAAGCAAATTTTAAATTTTAAAAAGAAGGCACTTTATTTCATACAGTGCATTAAAACGTCTACAGTAAATGTAATACCATTTTTTTCATATGTTTATCATTTTGGACACTGTTTTCAGCTTGCAAATCTTACCCACACCAGGAAATTGTATTAGAACACACTAACTTTTTATATAATAGTGAGCCATTTTGTTTTCCCTGCTCATTGTACCATCATCAAACCGAAATACTTCAAAAAAATATTCATTCACCCATAATTCACATATGATTTACAAATCAAGTCTTTTAGGAGCTACAATTTTTCTCCAATCACGCACATCAGCTTCATGTGTCGCTCCATAGGACCGAGCTGACTCCCTCGGGTGAGTTCCTGAAGTTGCCTCTCACTCCAGTCTAATGATCTCTGCTGTTGTTTAATGAGATCAAGGATCTCCTTCCTCCTCCTTTGTTGACTTTCCTCCACGGAAAAACTCCATGGGATTGCTCATGGTCACTGCTTTTTGAATCCAACAATAAACTTTTTAAATTTGTGTCAAGTTTACTTATCAATGGAATTTTTTTTATTATATTGACAATGAGGTCGAAATAAGTTAACATCAGGCGCCGAACTCTTTGTTTTGCAAAAGAAGAAAATAAGAAAAGTAGAAAATATCTTTACCTTGGATAAAGGTATTAAAATGATTCTAGTGGAATTCAATAGATAATAATATATAGGTTGTAGTGCACATTTATCTGCAATTATATTATATGGATTATAGTCATAATGGGCTATTTATTGTGTTCTGTCATCTTAGACTTAGTTTGCATTGTGACATAGTGAAGAAAATTGGCTTTTGTAATTAAGGTTGTTGTCTAAAGGTTGTTAGAAGCGTGAGAGAGCTAATATGCTGCTTCGTAACTTTTCACCGTCGCGTTTGTCATCCACCTTATAAAACCGGATGGCCTAAGATAATACTTTCAACTCGTTCTACTTAGAAAAAAATGTGATTCAAATGATTTAGTTAGAAAACTTATTAGAAACCTTAATAAACCCACACTTACATCGACTTCAACTATACATGAACAAACGCGGTCTCAGGCAAGGCTTAACTCGTTAATACTGAGTACAAGTTCGTTACAATAACAATCAAAATACGATATATCACTACAATAAAATTCGCAACGTGTGTGAACGAAACACGCCATTTCTTGATACCTAAAAATTTACAGAAATCATAATGAGGTTTACGAAATGGATATTAATCGGATACGAAACTTTATAATATTGAAACAGTGAAGACCTCATCACAAGTTTACCCCGATTATTTTTTGACATAATATTTTTTTTTTCATGAAAAAAATGAATATATTAGAATAGCGCTCTGTAATGAGGATAATGTAATCCTATATTGAGCTTAATGTAATCCATTTATGAATCCTGATAGTTTCCAGTGCTAATTAACCAGTTACCTTGTTTGAAGTTCTGTAAACATAAGAAATTTATGAGGAAAACATCTCTTCTTCTAATAAACATTAAGCAGTTAGGCTTCACAAGACAAAAGACACCTACGATCGTAGCTTGAGTGTTTTAGTTCAACACGAATGGCTTGAGGGCAATGTAGTGTTTGAATTTTGATTCATAGGACGACTACGTACTGTGTTGAAGTAATAACAGGATGTAGTTTTCATATATCATATTGAAATTATGGATAAACCTAACTTGAGGATGATGTACAGTATGGATACGTTCTGTTCAATGGATTGTCGTTGTGTGAATTATGATTTTTTTTTGCTTCAAACTACCGTCTACAGCAGTGATTTTCGACGCAGTTAAAATTGAAAAAAGTATGTTACATATCCTAAGAGATGATGATATCGCGTTATCTTTATCGACGGCAATATTCTTCAGGCTATTTAAAATTATATACTTCACAAATATTTGTTCTCTCGCAGCATTAAAGTTATTGTACCATAATGGGAGAGATGAAATAAGTTTCTATGCGCCAGACTGGCATCATTTTATGAGTCAAAATGACATTGAACAATTTATTTACTAACAACTAGAATCAGAATCAGAATTATTTTACATTTATGCCAGTGGAACAAACACAACTGTATGAAGAGAAGAGATCACTCATGGAGGGCGGTGCATTGTGACTAGAAATTGTAAATGTTAACATTTGCCAATAGATGTTACAGTCAAGTAGATTTTAATAAACAAATATTCTATGTAGACAAACTATTGTTTTGCACATTTAAAATCATGATGATATTTTTCCAACTGTATCATCTTATTCAGCAAAGTAGCAAAATTAGAAGAAAATTATACAAGTTTTATATTATTTATAAAAAATGCCAATGTGCTTGGAATAATAAATTCAATCAGTGTGATAAGGGGCTCTACAAGTGGAATTGTATTGTTTAATTAAATAATGAGGATAATGAGATATATTTCAAGTATAAGTTCTCCTTAGAATGTTGATTAGTTGTGGTTATATGTTAATTGTGTGCTTTAAACCCCTGAATCTCTGCATATATGAGGCAATTGTATTTAAAAATAGTTTTACACTGTAGCTGTTTGCAACTTAGCTTCAACATTACAGACAACAATTGTGCTTGTTAAAAATATTTAAAACATAAGTACATTTACCTTTTATTGTGCTCGCATTTGCGATGGTAAGCAATGCAGTGAGATGTGGCTTTATGAAGTGGCAAGAGGAGAACAAAATGATTTGGTACCCAGTGATTATCATTCATGTCCAACCTCAAAGAAGACCACATGATCATTGGTGGGTTAATTTCAGGGTTTTGGCAAATTTGAGGCAATGTTGTTCTATTTATGTCCATCTGAACATTCGGATTTCCCTTTTGGGGGTACACTGATACTATGGGTATGTCTATTTTTGAGTATTTGATGCAGCTCTTTCCTGTAAATTTCTTCTATGCCTTCCTGGGTCAATTTTTGACCACTATATTGATCCGAGAATAGAGCAACAATTGCAGGTGTTATATGACGACTGCTGCCTCTACTCAAATAATTTTCATCCAAGTATCTCCTGATTCATGATCATTTGAACAGCTAGTCATAAACGTACATCCATGTGATATTCTTGCGATCCATACAAGTATACAGATAATGCTCTTGGAAGGCAGTTACCATCAGTAGTGATGTTTAAAGTTCCCCTTGGACTCAAATAAAATTTATTATCCCCCACAAACGGTTCCCTGGATCTAAAAAGCTTTTCTCTCCCCTCATCCCATCCATGCTTCTCGCTAGCATGTCGTATCACATCAAACTCTATCACTGTTGTCAAATTGCAATCCAAACTTCTATATTTCTCTATGTTCTGGGAGTGTGAGTGTTTTAATGTGTCTCTGCAGGGCCCCCAATCCCTCATTCTTTTGCATTTTGCCTAAGTGGAGTGACTTCAAAACATCGCTCCAATTGATGACGGTACAATTGCCTCTCGTTCTTTTCTTTGCCTTCGTAGTTGGCTTTGGAGCATTTGGGTTGACTAGTGGGGACATTGGGTGGTTTGGACTTGTTTCCATTGGTGAAATATTTTGTATTGGTGAAGTTTCCATCTTTTCAGGTGATTGACTTCCCAAACCTGTAAAAGAAAATCGTGAGTCAAGCGGAATGAGCCACATTCCCCTAATTTCTTGAGTGTTGATCCAAAATGAAGAACAGCAGCAGTGTCTTTCAGTCCTGCATCCTACTAAATTGTCATCAAAACATTTTGAAAATTTTTGATTGCATGAAAATCTCCAATTATGGCATGCATCCATTAAAGATCGTAATCATATTGGTACTTAAGGGTAACCAAGTGATCATATATTTTGAAATCACCACCTACATTCAAAGAATTGAACTTACCACTTTTGATGAAATCATTATACAGTTGATCTAATACATTTTTAATTGTTTCGCGATTGTCTGGCGGATGATTTAAAACGCTGTGATAAAAAACATTGGAGTTTTTACAAGGGGTAGCAGATTTCTTCTCATCAAGAAAGAGTCTACAACGAATACCAGGAAGACAAATTTCTGGTTGATACTTACTAGATGTGTCTCAGTAGACCATAAAAAACGCTTCATCCACAATCACATCAAATGAGTCACTTTTGTTTTTGCTTTCTAGATGAAATCCTTCAGATCGGTGTGATCTGGCAATGAAATTTGAATTTTTGAAATTTTTTTAACTCCTTGAAAACATCGAGACTTGAAGTAGAAGGCATGATTGTTTTTTCTGTACTGCGAGATGACTAACGAAATCAAACCATGAACCAATCGGTGGGGTAAGAGCAACGAAATGTTGTTTGTTCTTATTAACAGAACGATGCGCTACCCCCACCAGATTCCACTGATATCCACAGACCTGCAAAACTATATACTGAAATAAAGTTACAAGATTATATATAGACACAGTAATGATACAAATAGTTAAAGCTAAAGCAAACATACTCAGAAGTATATATCTCCACAACAATACTTCACTAGATCTACTCAGTACTATAAAGGAGATATTAACCATCATGGACAGGATGTTTAAGACATGACATCAGAGCTAGTAGTGGGTATCAATACGTCATTGTTTTTTTTAGCCTTGTGGATATGGCGTAGTTAATAAACCACAGCAATAAACCACTAAAGAGGTCCGGGGTTCGATCCCCACCCAGGCCAAGTCAAAGACTGTATAAGTCTACTTGGTTCTGAATGTACTAAAAAGTACCATGCATGTTAAAACTCAACTATAACCCTACTAAATTTCAGAAGTACAATACTACTAAAGGATTAAGATGAACACATTGATCTGCCTGGTATAATAATAAACCACAGCAATAAACCACTAAACGTGTGTTTTACAATGATTGCTGGCTACCTTCCATTTGCTGCAGCACTTTATCCTGAAATTCTCTATTTGCCTTTTCGCTCTCCTTCATAAACTCGAGGAGTGGATCGTCCCCATCAATCCTTCTCTTCCTTTTTCTTGAAGAGGTTGGGGTGGCTGAAGTAGAAGTAGCAGCTGAGCTTGAATTAGATCTGGAAGGACCATTAGATGCATCTATTTCAAGCTCTGCAGGTCTATGGATAACAATGCCCTGAGCAGTGCCGGTTACTGGTGGGGTAATATGGCGATCAACAATCAAATCCCCCATTTCTTTATAAAATTCAAAACTTATTCTGTCTGCCACTTTTATTGTTGTTGTCTAACATTTTTATAACCATCTACCAATGTTTGCCACTTGCGGATAACCTTCTTCAGTCATTTGTTGTGCAATACTTTCAAACATCAAACCTTTTTTTCCTTTTCCAAGTTGGATCCTTTGCTGGAGGTCTTTCATAGTAGTTGGTCACTACAAGCAAACACTGCATCTGGAGTATTGTTTGCCTCCTTCCATCTTGTAAACAGGTCCCAGCACTTCATTCTAAACAATTTCCTTGGTGACTGACTCTTGAGTACTCCTCTTACATCTGTGAACCACTGAAACGCAGCAACCCTCACATCGGGAGCCCCCTGTTTTCTGCTTCCCCTTGCTGCACAAAATCTTTTCTTTGGATCTTCCTCCTCACCATTATCTATACCATCATCTATTTTTCTTTTGAAAGACTCAAAGCATCTATTGGCAAATGCCCTTGCCTGTTTAAACTCATCTGTGCTTGTCTTGGCTGTTGCAAGGGATGGAAAGAATTCGCTGACAGCTGCAGAGACAAAACCCTCAGTTGGTGTCTTCCTCACCGACGTCTTTCGACGAGAGTCATAGATGAGTAGGGCATCAGTAACCTGGCGATCATACTCCTCTGTACTATAAAAGTGTAACTTCATTAGCTCGGAATATGATGTTTTATGGGGGGCAGGTTGTCCGTAGGTCACTGGATGTAGTTCTAATTACGTAAATGTATCTATCTATTTTATGATGAACCCACTCTATATGCGTACATAATCAACATATATACCACACTGACTTTGTAACAAAATTAAACCAAACGCATCACAAAATCCATTGAACTAAATTTCCAATGCTAAGCATAAAGTCTCCTGGATACAAAACTCCCAACTTGAAAGCAGCCCTCTCCATGAAAGCTGTGTTACCTGCCATCATCTGTACGTCTTCTGGGTTGTTGGCGCTGGTCAATTCTCCCTCAAAGTGGTCGCCGGCAGCAGCCATCTCGCACTCGCGCTTCAGCTCTAGCTCTGATCCCTCCCAACGCCGGAATATTTCAACTATGGCTGGTCTGGCCAGCAGTTTTTTCACCAGTCTCTCTCGCACTGAAGAGTCAAATTAGTGTTCTTTAGATGTGAATGTTAATCATGTCATGGGTCGTGTTGAACGCACACACACAAAAAAGAATACTAGTAATCCAGCATGTTTCAATTATTTTGAATCTAATCTTTATATAAAAAATAATGTCATTAGCAATTTTACACAATAAATTTATTCTATTTTCATATAATCATATATTCTAATGGTATCTTTTATCATAAAACACATTTCAATATATCCATTTGATATCGTAATATGTTTTGTCATATAGCTTTTTTGATTCATGGCTTTAGTGATTCTGAGATATATTTTCATTGCTCTGTGGATTTGCAGATGATAAACACATCAAAAGGGTTACTAGGTAGCCAAAATATGCAATCACCATGATTAAACTGTGATTGGAGGATTTGCGCAAAACTAAATATTGCAGTATGTAATGTAGATCTGGAAAAGACTGAAAGTAACAGAAAAGAAGGGGAAAAAGAATTTTAAATGCTCACTCCATTTATGCAGTCGACAGTTTTCAAATTTGACACGGACATATTACCAAAGATATTATAGAACCATAATATCTTTGATATTAACAAAATAACTATATAAAATTTGCAAAATATGGTATGCAGCATGTGGTCGCATTTTTTTTATAGTTCTTGTTTTCTTTTTCTGCTGCCTTATATCCGAAAAATAATAGTCTTATTTTGAATTTAAATTTGAATTTATTTGTACATGTTTCAGCATCTTCAGTGCCCTTCTCAAACCAAATTCAATCAACAATGCCAATCCTATTTTATATCATCTCTATACTAAAATATCGTATTATATTAACTTATACTATATTACACTAGTAGACGTCCATCACTCCTTGCTCTGAGAGATACATCTTCAGCATACATATACTCATTCCTATTGCAATCAATCGTCCCTGCTTCCATTCCATACCCTATCCTTCAGCTATCATCTGTTACCACACTATATATTCTTTATAACAATGTACTCATATTTACACTATCAATACAAATTAAAAATTCTATATTACCTTTTCTAATCGACACAATGTACTCTTTTACACTACTAATTAAAAACATTTTAAACTTTTTAAAATTTCAAAAACATTTCACAAACATTTTACAAACATTTTAAGAACAACACATTTCCAAAGCATTTCAAAACACTTCTATTACACCACAGTTCATTACTACCAATTGTCTCCTTCAATTTCATCATATAAGTCCGAAAATGCAATTCTTCTGATCCCTGGTTGGATGTGGTCCATCTTGCTGTTCATCACAGTGTCCGCTTGCATCCTTATGATTTCAACGCCTTCTCTGACCTGTCTTTCCAGGGGTTTCTTGTAGGATTTGATAATGTCGATCTTGTACTGAGTTTCCGTGCTATTGTGGTGTTCTATTGAATGTTTGGCAAATGCATTATTCTTATGGTTATTGGGATTTTTTATAACTATTAGATGTTCTTTGCCCCTTGTATACATACTTCTACCAGATTCTCCAATGTAAATCGCCGACTTCCCATTTGTTGCACACAATTTGCATGTCCCTCTATACACTACCCCCTCCACATTACAATCCCCTCTGCTTCCCATGCTGTGCATCAAACAGTCTACTCTGCCACAGTTTGTTTCCTTTGTCATTCCAGGTAAGATTGTTCTAAGTTTCTTCCCTGCTTCTTCAACCACTTTTACTTTTATCTCATCTTTCCCTAACTCTTTTGCAACCTTCCTTATCCTTTTTGCCAACTCCCCATCTGGTGTTGGTGGTATAAATACCACAGTGTCAAACGGTTTACACCAAGAACTCTTGCTCCTCAGTTTCTTTCTTATCCTTTCCTCTTCCTCATAACATAACCTTTAGGCCTATACAATGGTAACAGATCTTTCTGATTTTTTTTCTACCCCCTCTCGTCTCTTTCTAATTGTTCTTCTCTTCTCATACGCTCTTACGCCCTTCTTCTATCACGCTCTTTCTGATTAAGGCATTTTTTTCCCCATACCCACTCACTTTCATTCTTACACTAAACTCATTCAGGTGAAATGTTCTTCTCTTCTCGTCTACCCTTCTTGAGGTATTTCTTAAGATTCTTACCACTTCTTGAACCAGACTTGCCTTCCTCATTCTGAAGGCATGGCTGAGATCAGTACATGAGCGTTTACCATCTCCACCGTATATTCGAAGTTTTCTCTCTATTTTAACTGCTATGTCAAGTATAGGCATGTACCCGTTGCCATGTAATGATGGGCAATCTACCTCCACCTGTATGAAGCCATATATTTTGTTGGCTATCTCTTGTACAATCTTCGCTGTCCTCAGGAGATTTCTACCAAATGGTCTGGGAGCTGAACATTAGTCACATCAGTTAATTTACCAGATTTTGCCAATGAAGACTCATGTGTGGTTTTTCCCCATTGTCCAGCATTTGCCATAGGAGTATCTGGTGCAGTGTCTCCACACACAATATCAGCTGTTTCAAGTTTACCAAGTTCTATTGTATCCTTAAGTGTAACATAGTCATCACTGGAATTGTACATGACCACTGGGATATTTTCATTAAAGGTGTCCTATACTCTATTCAGTCTATTTCTTTAAAAAAATATTTCTCTGTATATTTTAGTGTCAGAATAAACAACTCATCATTTCTGACCTATACATATGTCATATACATATTAAGATAATGTATTTTGTAAGTAAAACCGGATTAATAAATAAAATTTGGCACCATGTGCTCTTGTTATCATTTTGTTATCTTTGACGGAAACCAGATATGTGACGTAAGAAACGGGGTATTTCCCAATCAGACCGACAGAAATGCACTGAAATATGGGGCAATTTAGACAGCTATAACTTTAAAACGACTTGATCATACATCTTGAAATGTTTGAGATGCATTACCTAACCTCTTATCTACATCATAACCGCTTTATGCAGATCAACTATTCATAATGCAAATATACCAACGCATTTACTTTTGTACCTTTTTTGTGCGTCTGTACCTTTTTTGTGCGTGTACTCACCCACTTATCATATCTGGGTCGAGCGTCAGGCGTAACCTGGTCATTAAAAGACGTAACCTGGTCATTAAAAGGCGTAACCTGGTCAATAAATGCTTTATCGCAAAAGTGTTTGTCCCTACCCACGTCAACATCGTTTTTCTGCTAAAGGCTATAGCCTTTATATAGCCAATGATTATAAATATTGCAATACAGTATGTCAGTCAGTGAGTACTCTGGAGGTAAACAGGGCTCTTTGGGGGACAAAAGTATGAAAATATGCATAAAAGATGGTGTTTGATATATAATATGGGTGTGTATATTTTGTCCCGGTTATCAGGACCGACTATGATGAATCAATGGTCGGACATTTAGTCAAAATTAGACTATATCGATCAGCACCAACGGTCCGACTGATTTGGCTTACTGCATGACAGTAAGTTACTAAGTATCCATATTTACCTGCAACCATTAGTCCCACTGCTTCCTCCGTGTCTTCGTCAGAGGAAAAACGTGTACTCTCGCCACTGTCAACACTAATTTCCGAATCACTCATATTGGCAGCAAAAAAACACAAGTAAATCTTGATAAAAATATGCTATGTTTACACGCTATTCGAAATCCACCTTCCCGGTCGTGACGTCACAATGCGGGTTTCCCAAATTGACCTATTTCGGGCGAAAACTAGGTCAAATAGAGTATAGGACACCTTTAATATCTTGATAAATGGACCTTGCAGACACAATCCCCTGACTAGTTAGCATTTCATCTTCAACATCCAATAACATTGGTGCTTCGGAAAAATGGATTTTGTCATAGTTTTCAATATACGCGGATACAATTACTTGTGAGTGTGGAGGAATCACGGTAGTCTTCCTCACAAGTACTTTCCTACCAATTAAATTGTCATGCATATCATGTATTGGCAACCAATGATCCCCGAGAGTGACTAACATGTTTTCAAAGTCGATTTTTAACCCCATTTCATGGATTAAGTCTATCCCAATCAATATAGGGTCACTGAATTTTCCAACAATGAAAGATGCATCTATAATTTTTCCGCCAATTTGTAACGGAATGATAACGGTACCCATGCTTTGCTACAAACTTTTATCAGCAAAACGAACCTGTTTATTATTTTCCATGATTTTAGGTCTCATCTCACCGGGTATTGCATTTAAAGTGTTTATGTCAATTAGCGATTTACTGCAGCCTGAATCCAACAGCATTTTTATTGGCATGGACAAGTCATCATTTTTTAATTCTGATAGGACATACAATCCTTTTATTGGGTCACTTTCTGCATTCAATTGTTTTTTGTACTGACTGATTGGAAGAGTTTTGACTATTAGCTTATTACTGTAACTATTGATATTTTTAATTTTTGTGTCGCTAAATGGAGGCTTGCTATCATTTGACGCCCTTTGCCTCTCAAGAGTGTCATCTAGTCGTTTAAAGATTCAGTATTCTGAACCTGTGCTTTCTGGGGGCATTCGTTGGACCAGTGTCCCAAATTTTTACACGTGAAGCAAGGGGCATTTTGCTTGGTTTTTATCTCATTTGGTGGGGTATGTCCACACTTTTCGCAACTTATAGGTCGACGTCTATATATTTGTTTTTCACGCTTATTAGAGGACCAGTTTCTACCCATAACCTTCCGAATTGGTTCATACTCATCATCGTATTCGTCATCAGATTCATCCTCATGCGGAATAGATAAGCGGCTCTGTACTTTCTCATTAAAACGCTCCTCAGTCAACACTTGATCTAGATGGGAAGCCTGATTGATAGCTTCTGCCAGATTCCGAAATTGTATGGTTTTAAGCTGCATGCGGAAGTTCTGTTTGGTTGGCAGTCCATTTAAGAATGCTTTCAGCGCTTGCTCATCTTTTGCTTGGGGTGCATAATTAGGATATGCTCTGTTTACTAATTTTCCAACTCTGGCCGCATAAAAAGCAATGGACTCGTCGTCCCTACGCTTAACATAGGCCAATTGGTTGCCAGCCTCTCTACGAGCAAAGTCGGCACCGTTTATGATGTCTAATAACTCGAGTAGCTGGTCAAAATTATAGTTTGTACCTAGTTCATTTGTAATTCCTATGAACATATTATCGAGTGCATGCATCAATTTTGTACATTTGAATTCGTCAGACCAATTGGCTTTAACTGCAATTTGTACAAAATATTCTCTGTAATCCAGCCAATTCATTTCTTTGGTAATGAAGATTTTTATTTTCATATCACAATTTGGTCTACTCATGTTACTGCGTGAATTCATGGATTGTAACGGAGTAGGTGAGTATTGATAGCCGACATGTGTATTGGCTTGGGTTGGTCTTTCATTTCGGAATGGGTTATAGTTATGTCCATAATCTGGTACATCATCTCTGCATCCATAATCAGGATCATCATCACATGCGCCATTAGCCCTCATGGGTTGTCTTGTTTGAGTGAATGTTGGAGACCTGAATTCATCTGATCTTTCATTTCGGAAGGGGTTGCTATGTCCATTATTCGGTACAGCATCTCTGCATCCATAATCCTGATGAGTGAATGTTGGAGACCTGAATTTATCATCATTTTTTCTTTTCAAGTCTTCACAAAATTTTTCCATCATTAACTTCATATCATCAATTATTTATTGCTTAATTCATCATTTGCATCACATCAGCATTGTTGACAGAATAAAACTGTATCAAAGGTATATGTTTTATAGTTTAGCTGTTGTTGGTTTTGCTATTTGTTTGCAAGTAATGCTAAAATCATTTATGAAAGTTTTAGATCTAACATGTGTGATGCCTGTGCGGAGCGCAAAAAAAAATCATATTGTTTGAACTTTTTGCTTTAAATATGATGCACTGAAATTTGATCACCCCTCCATTCCATTGCATTCAAATGTGACCCCCTTCAAAAGCCCTCTCGTCACGTCACTAAAATGTGACGAGACTGACGTATGTCGAGACTCTGGCGACCGCATCTACAGGATATTCACGAATATGGCTTATAAGTTTGTTTGTTGTGGCCATTATAGTGTGTAAATCAAGAAGTTTTGTATATGAATTAGCATTCAAAATATGTAACTGCATATGCAGTTTATCACAGGACTTATATAACAGTATTTAGTTGCGTTACCTTAATACGATTTTAGTTTAAATATTTTTTTTCAAATACGTGCAATAAGGAAGCGTTGTGATAGGCAGATCCAGGTGGAGGCTGTGGAAGGGGGGGGGGGGCTTTTCCCACCAAAATACTTCATTTTCATAGAGTTAGGCCAAGCCAGACTTAATACTGGTGTTTGGTTTTAATTAGTTGTACAGTTTCATATGTATATTGGTCCATTTATTAATTGATATTATATGCCTCTAGAGATTGGAGGGATTACTCTTGTATACGGTATATTATTTGTGTATATGATTTACCCGTGCACTAGGTTTTCTATAGTTGCCACATTGTATTGAGTATCTATGATCATTTGTTTATAATTACATTGTATGTTTAATTTTATTTTATTAATTCTTTCAATTTTTTTACACTGTTTAGAGCATTGTTGGGCAGTCCTCATTTTCTAGCACTCAATCGCCGTTCCAACCGTTGCACACGATTTTGTAACGCTTCGTTTTCAATGCCCAGTTTTTTTATTTGCGTGTCTTTCTGGTCTATCATTTTCTGTTGCTGTTCAATTAGATCGAGATGAAGCGACAATAACTCCTTCAAATGTCGCACTTCTTGACTTTCCTCTTTTGGTGACTTATGTTCATCACTGTTAAAACTAATGCCAGTATTATCCTCGGACGAATTAACCAATTGACTCGCCAAAAGCGTAGGAAACTCCACGATTTTAAACATTTCATGACAATCCTGTTCTGATAACTTAGGTTCATCACTGTTCGAGCTAATGCCACTAGCCTCCGACAACTTATAGTTATCCGATTGATCCTCCAATGACAACTTATCCAATTGATTATCCAAAAGCAGAGGAAACTCCAGAATTTCAGTCATTTCTTGACTATCCTGTTTTAGTAATTTTTGTTCATCACTGTTTGAGCTAATGCCAGCAGCATTACCCTCTGACAACTTATCCAAAGTATCAGCTTGCACTTCCACACCTTTTCTATATGTCACCATTAGCTCCTCGCATGTAGCTATTACTTCATAATGACCTTTCGACCGTCTGACAGGATTACCCTCTGAATCCTTAAAATAATTGTCCAATAACTGAGAAAGCACAGAGGTGTCTTCACGGAATTTATCAGTTTTGGCATCCCACCCTAATTCACGCCACGGCTGGCACGTAGGCCGATCCATTTCTTTTTCTTCACTCATTATCGCTCGCAGTACTACAGATCAAGGATAGGTTAAATAAACAAATAATATGACAAAAGTTATCCAGTGCGCCAGATTATCCAAAATATTCCAGGTAAGTAAATGCAAGTGAGAAAATTTATGTGTTACCGGCTTTTAAAGGGAAATTGTAAATCCCGCCTACTTTCTCAAATAGCCACTCAAAGAGGCTGATACTCTCGGTGTGCTAATTCTGTCCAATCAGAAACTTTCTTCCAATTAAAGATGGCTATTTGGAACTACTTTCAGCCGACTACAGGGTTAGTAACAAAAACGCGTATCTACATACATCATTGTGATAGGGTTACTTTCTTTATGCATTAACTAAGTCGTTCGTTTGAGAACAGAACATCCTTATCTTTAAAAGTCAATGCTCAAAACGCCTACCTGCAGATAGCTTGACACCTTGTTTACAGACAATGCATCCTTTGAAACTTGTTTTGTATGTTATATCACGTCAGCTGATAATGTCAGCTACTTTCAGTCGACTGAATGTTTAGAATCAGAACGTCCTATCTGTACGCATCGTTTGAGTAAAGTTAATGTCTATACATCATAATGTCATCTACTGATAATGTGATATTATTGAATACATCTGATTATATAGAGATGTAAAATTTAATATGAATCTTCTGAATTTGGAGAAGAGTTATAGTATTTTTAAAATGTTTTCTGAAATAGGGAATTGTACATATTCTGTCAATAGAGGTGGAAGCTGTAAAGTTGAATATTAATCTTCTGAATTGTCAATAAATAGTTCTTGTATTGTCATCCCACAAGAATATTGTAGTGAGAGCAAAAGAGTACTTCGTTTTTGCAAAAGGGGGATAAATGTTAATTCATTTTTACGCAGTAATAGTAGAAGCGTTTTCATTACATGTGAAGATTTTGTGCTTGATAAGCTTTTCTAACAGATGTCAGTGGAGAAATTCAGCTATTTGGGTTATAATACTTTTTGTTGTGTCCAAGTAACTGTTAGCAGTTCCATCGGCTATTTCTTCAAAACCAAGTGATAACGGTTTGCACTTCCAGTTGTGACATTAACAGCTGAATACTCGTTTTATTTTTTGGTAGTACCATCTATCTGAATAGTGTTGTTACTAGAGTTCAAAATTTCATACCCAGCTTGGATTTGAGCAGTGACATAGTCCTCGTGAGCCGTATTTCTGGCAAAATCTTTCTTCTGCAGCAGCTTCACATTTTTGTTTGCAAGGGTCTTCAAAACAGTTTGGATCAGTTGACTGGCTGCTTCAGAACTTATATTGTGTTTTAAAAGCTCCATGTATAGAAAACAAACTTCATCACTATCTGTTTTTCCGTCATCGCCTTCGATCTCTCGTAAGGGCCATGATATTTTAATGTTCAAATTCAATTTCAAATTAGTGTGCCATTTTTTTTCCTAGTGACAGTAAGAATTTTGTTAAGTTGGGAAGTTTTCGTCGATCTCTTAAATATGCTCAGCGTAAATATAAAAATGACCGTATGTATGCAATGCAATACTCTTGCACAAAATCAAGCAAACAAGCACACACACAAACACAATACATTCACTGATTCATAGGTCACTCTGAGTTACGCTTCTTGACAATCTCCGTTTAGCAAACATCCAGTTATCTTACCTAACTATTTTTCAAATACAATTGCCCACACTATACAAAATACATCACCAAAATCAATTATACATTGTAGAGCTATAAAAGCATCTTTCATGAGTGAAACAAGCAATTACTATATTTACCATACATCTTCATTGTTCCATCACCATGGAGAGTCCAAGAACATAATATATTTTACCAAAGGGCTGTCCTTTACTGTCGACAGCACTCTTAATTTATGAGCAGTTAAAATGTGCTCAGAACGTGAGAAATAAAGATATATTCAAATATACGAGACAGCATTCACTGACACCGTGACAGTTGCAACATTAATACTTCATTACTTACGCTTGGGCAAGGCAAAGTACAGATTATAAGTGGTAAACTCTAAAAAATATTTATCTAATATTTTACACTGTAGAACAATGTTAACATTC
>CM032660.1:41975974-41998068 GCA_019095985.1 Streblospio benedicti
CTGTACTGGCAATATCTAAAATCTAATGTAGCGGTTCAATTTTTTCCCTGTATTGCTGTATGACTTGTCTTTCATCCACATTCTCACGATGTCTGTGAGAAAGTGTTAGAGGCTGTACTAAGTCCACACAAGATATCCTCAATGCAGTTGCATCCTCTACAAACCGGTAGAAAAGATTTCTCATTAAGGTGGCTGCATAGTCTGCAATCATAGACATAATATGTAGGGAGGTAGTCAAAATCATATTCATCATGTCTTTGTTGTCGTCATCATCATCATTACAAAGAAAATTAGAATAATACCATATGATGCTCTTTGGGTGACTGTTGCCACAGAAGGCACCCCTTTTTTTGATTTTTCAAACTTTACTGTCTTTTTCACTTCCCCATCATCCATAATTTTCTCTCTATTACTGTTTTCATTATAATGGAGAGCAGCTAAGGCAGTTCTAAAAAGAGAACAATAATCAAATTAACAATGCACCATAGTAATGTACTTTATGTAGCCAATTAACTGCACAAAAGTGTTTGATGAATTATGTCAGCCTCTTAGCGTGCGTTCACACATATGCGATATCGCTTGAGCAACGAGGCGGCGAAGCGACAGGCGATATTTTCGGTATATCATATTTGCATTGAGCTGTTCACACATATGTGACTGAGCGATGAGGCGATATCGCTTGTGCAATTTTTTCGCTTCATGAGCGATAAAATCGCGTCGTCGCTAGGCGATTTTCCTGGAACGATCGTTATCTCTCATATAGTCTAGCAGGTTTTAATTGATCTTTTCTATAATTATAATCTTGTAGTCTTTATTTACATTAATTGTGTTTGTTCGCTTGTAAGGCAACTGCATTTGTCTACAGATCACAAGATGTTGGACTTAAACTTGTGTCAACTACGCTAGGTTTGGACATAAGAATACAAACATGATGCGTTCGAAAATATGGCATTGACTTTATCTCAATTTAAACAATGTATTTTACAATCAGAATATTGTATATCATAAAGAAATACACAAATAAATGAAAGTTCAATGGCGATCTTAGTGTCGGTGCTAAATTCATTGGTAATGAAAATGAATAATAAAGTGCTTATATACTACTCCAATGTTTCTTTATAAACAAACATGCAGAGACTTCATAAACAATAACACTATCCAGTTCAGACACACTTTGTCTTAAGAATGTCTGTACAGTTGATAGATAGTTGCTGCAATAAACAAATAAGATCACACATCTGATCCCCTGCAGGACAAATGTCAAAGTACCCAAATATGTAAAATGCCATCCATAAGCGAGCACCAGTTATCTAAAAAATGCGTTCACTTAACTTAGTAACAAACGTACAAATTACAGTACATGAAAAATAGTGAATTTACAAATCAATAATCTCAAGTTATGAAACACTCTTATACTGGTAAATAGAAACCCCTCACAGTTAAACAGGCATGCCTGCTTCCCTTGCTATTCACTAAAATACAGTAACTCTCTTCACTTCATTAATCTTGTTGATTTACACATCTTTTGACTTAAATGTCTAATCATGTGGATATTACAATTTGTATTTGATGTATTTGTCGCACAATATCAACACAAACCATTAATAACTTTCTAATGTAGAAAAAACATTTCACAGTGATTCACTGCACTGACAAGGTGCAGCTTTAGAGTGTCTTAGTCAATTGGCACTTGTAGACGCAACTGAAGACCACACGTGTCTGCGACTGTGTATGCTGCAGTGGCATCAGTCTCCTCCAAATCCCTTCTATGTCAAAAGGAAATGGTGGGCTGTATTGAAAACCCATCGCCGGTATTGCGTCGTGTGCAGTGGCGAAGGTTAAAATCTTTACAAGGGTGGCAGGATCTTCCTCTAAAAGCAGACAACATATGAGAGTACATTACGAATGTTGGTGACTATCTAAGTGGCTTGTTTTCATCCTAAGTGGTAAAACCCATAGTGACGTACGGCAGCCGTACATCAACTTCGTGCCGATTGCTCCAATGCATTTTACATAAGGTAAAATCCCCAGTGAAATTCTGCTGTACTGCGCCGTACGGCAGCGGACCAGCATAAAATATATAGAAGCTTACGGCAAATCACCTTAGCGCACCAGTAATTAATCCTTTACTAGTAATGTGTTTATTAAGTTAAATGAATGCTGTTTCTATGTTTAACATATCTTTATTATTAAATATCAACACAAATACAAAGTAGTCAGTAGTTCAGTTCATGTTTTAGGATGCACCTCTGAGAGGACCATCTTCATGATTCCCAATATATAATGATTCAGATTTATGCAATTTTAGTGGAAATCAACAATGAAAATGAAGAAATTATTTAGTAAAATAATTCCAGAGTTCTTGGTTTTAACAAAGTTCTATATTTAGCACATTAGAACCTTATTCTAAAATATCATTTGCATTAATACAGCCCAATATCACTCAACAAAGTAGCATTTCAATACTCATTTTGTTTTAAAATGCCTTAATGCTGGTAATAGAAACACAATTGTTTAATTTTGTTTTTATAAATGTTTAAACCATGTAGGTTCCCTTGTCAAAAAACCAAACAGGAAATAATTAAAACAGTGCAAATACAGTACAAAAGAATACAATGGTTATCAAGACAAGAGACATCATGGTATTGTGGAATAATTTTAATCAGAAAGCTGTTAGTTTGTGAATACCCTACATTCCAGACTCATTCACAACCACAGTTTTGCTGATTAAAATTGACCCTCATAATACCATGTCTGTTAATCTGACAACCATTATGTATTCTTTGTACCAGATTTGCACTGTTTTAAATTGTATTTCTAGTTTAGTTTTTGGGACAAGGAACATACCTTGGTTTGAAAACATTTATAAAACAAAAATTCAAAATTAAACAATTGTGAAATCACTACTACCACAACATGTGTTAATATTCAAACAAAGAGATCATTAAAATTAAATATAGGATTTTTAGCACATTTCAAAACTGTTATATTCACATTACGAAATCTAGCTAGTGTATAACCCTCAGTAGATTATATATATAATTTTGCTAAAGACATATGTAACACTAAGTTAAGGAGAGACTTTCTATGACATATGCATAGCGTTTGTAAATCAAACATGGCCTCTGGGCCCACTCACTGCGGGTTTTTCTCTTTTCTCCTCGCCTCTGCACAAATGTTATTCACTCTTCCGTGAACTAGCTGCCTAGTGGTCAGTCTTTGTAGTGGGTGAGGATGAAGTCTAGAAATATACAATAATTCAGCAAAATTTTTTTAAAGGCAATTTATGGTATGCTACTATGCATGAATTTATCACATCGACCAAATTGTTTACTACATGTAACCTGTTTAACTCCCCAAAACTAGCATTGATCAGTGAACATTTTTATCATTTTAAATATTATTCGAAGTCAACCATGAACTTATTTGACAAATTCCATCTTGGAGCTGGTCGAGGGAGCAGGGCCGCGCACGCCTTGATGCCTGAAAGCCTCAACTCATAAGGCGTGTGGGAATCAATATCCCAAAGCAGCCAAGACCCTTGTTACCAGATGGGCATTGCCTGCAAGCGATTGCATTGTAGCTGGCTGCTTGAATGACAACCCCCAGATCTTTACACCTCCCATGGTCAGCTCAAACACGATTTAAACCTTTAAAATGATGTGTGATGTTTAAAGTTCCCCCCTTGGACTCAAATAAAATTTATTATCCCCCCACAAATGGTTCCCTAGTTCTAAAAAGCTTTTTCTCTCCCCTCATCCCATCCTTGCTTCTCGCGCCCATGTCGTATCACATCAAACTCTATCACTGTTGTCAAATTGCAATCCAAACATCTGTATTTCTCTATGTTCTGGGAGTGTGAGTGTTTCCAGTGTCTCTGCAGGGCCCCCAATCCCCCATTCTTTTGCATTTTTTGGCCCACAGAAACACTGGTATCCTCCCTGCACCTCCTCAAATCCGCTTTCTTCCATCCTTGATACTTCTAACCCACCGGCATCTTCTTGTCCCAGTATTTTCAATATGCCAGGTGCGTCCATTATTTAATATTGCTATTTACTGGTAGATTTACCCCTAAAATATCCCACATCTTAAAGGCATTTAGATTGTTAAAACTAGGCATCTTTATATCAATTCCACCCCAAATTTAGCCCGTACTATACCAAGGGCTCTATTAGGGGTATACCTCTAGGGGTAAATTAGCCATAAAGATAAGTAATGGATGGGGTGCCTGGCCTGATGGTAAAATAAGGTATAATCTAGGGCTAATAAAGGGCTAGTTTATTTTTAACATAATTTACCCTCTAGAGGGCCTGGATGTATGCACCCCCACCCCCCTTACATCTGGATGGAGACAGGTGTCAGCTACCGCCTATTATGGTGAAATTGTAAGAGTACTATGGTGAAATTGGAAGAGTCCAAGATAGCCTCAGGAGGAATTGTTTCTGTAAAATTTGAAGACATATTAATAAATGCATTTCATGTCATATTGTGTAAAGCTGCTTTTTTTTCAAACCAAGACGAATATAAGACAAAACTGTAATTTCTATGTTTAACATATCTTTATTAAATATCAACACAAATACAAAGTAGTCAGTAGTTCAGTTCATACAAAATGTTTTAGATGCACCTCTGGAGAGGACCATGATTCCAATATATAATGACTAGATTTATGCAAGTTTAGTGGAAATCAAATGAAAAAATGAAGAAATTATTTAGTAAAATAATTCCAGAGTTCTTGGCTTTAACAAAGTTTAGTTCATATTTATAATATTAGAACTTTATCTTATAAATCAAAATATCATTTTGTGGACAGCAGCTATGAAACCACCAATAGCCCACTAAATAGAGTAGCATTTCAATACTCATTTTGTTTTGGCATGTTCCTTAATGCTGTGTTAGTAGTGTTCACAATTGTTTAATTTTAAATTTTTGTTTTTATAAATGTTTTCAAACCATGTAGGTTCCTTGTCAAAAACTAAACAGGAAATACAATTTAAAACAGTGCAAATACAGTACAAAGAATACATAATGGTTATCAAGATTAACAGATTAACATGGTATTGTGAAGGTCAATTTTTAATCAGAAAGCTAGTTTGTGAATATGATTCTACATTCCAGACTCATTCACAAATTAGCTTGCTGATTAAAAATTGACCTTCATAATACCATGTTAATCTGTTAATCTTGACAACCATTATGTATTCTTTGTACTGTATTTGCACTGTTTTAAATTGTATTTCTAGTTTAGTTTTTGACAAGGAACCTACCTGGTTTGAAAACATTTATAAAAAAAAACAAAAATTCAAAATTAAACAATTGTGAACACTACTAACACAACATAAAAGAACATTCCAAAACAAAATGAGACCAAGCGCTGTGTACTAAATATATAGGATTTTTAGTACATTTCAAAACTGTTATATTCACATGAAATCTAGCTAGTGTATAACCCTCAGTATATTATATAATTTTGCTAAAGATATGTAACACTAAGTTAAGGAGACTTTCTGGCGACATATGCATAGTTTTTGTAAATTCAAATACAGTTCTGGGGTCACAATTTGCTACTTGCGGGTTTTTTTCTCTTTTCTCCTCGCCTCTGCACAAATGTTATTCACTTCTTCTGTAACTAGTTGGCTAGTGGCCGTCTTGTAGCGGGTGAGGATGAAGTCTAGAAATATACACACCAGCAAATTTTTTTTAGCAATTTATGGCATGCTACTAATTTAGACTTTGTAATATATGTGAATGTTTTAATGGCATTTTAACAAGTTTATCATTCTTCAAAGCTTCTTTTACATATGAAATTTATCACATCAATCTCAAATTGTTTACTACGTAACCTGTTTAACTCCCTAAAACTAGTGATCAGTGAAATTATTTTTTATCATTTTAACATTATTCGGTTTAAATCAATGAACTTACTTCTGATGGGCTCCATCTTGGAGCTGTCGAGGGGAGCATATGGGCTGCGCACGCCTTTGACGCTCGAAAGCCTCAACTCATAAGGCGTGAACACATCCCGAGCCAAGACCCTTGTCGCTCGTATTGGGCATTGCTCTGCAAGGATTGCATTGTAGCTGGCTGCTTGAATGACAACCCCAGATCTTACACCTCCAATGGTCAGCTCAAACACGATTGCACCCTGAAAACGGACAAAGATTAAATAGCAAATAACCATATTATGCCTTAACAAGAATGCAACAGAAAAATCAATGTGAGCGTTCAGGTCAATGTAGAGAAAAGAGTAACATCGTGCATTTAGTTTAAAAATTAGAATTTAAATTTATGATAAAAGTTATTAACTGTAAAAATAGAATATTTCGTGGCAATTAAATTTTGCGATTTTCATCTATAAATTATTTTGAGACTATTTAATTTTGCGATTTTGGTCAATCCTGAACCTACTTTACATAGACTTAATGTTTGCTGATTATTTAAGTTTGCGTTTTTGCACCTACCCACAAAATTCGCAAATTAAATCGTGCGCAAAAATTTCTAGTTTTACAGTAGGTGATTAAATGTAACTTTGAATTAAGAGAACTTCTAAATTACGAAGTAGTGAGTAATACACGCGAGATCTACTGTTGGTCTGATGAAATTTTGTATGCAAATCATTTGTCCAAAATGTGCCTTGAAACACTGAGCAAAAGTGAAATTAATCAAAGTAGGCAAGTCACTTCTATCAATAATTATCAATATAAAAATAAACTTACATTCACTGAACGTCCAGGTAGGAGGAGGTCGGTTAGATTTCCGCCCCCTGCATCTTTGCTCCTCACTCTGGGGGAAGCCACTCCTGAGAAAGACATGTATTTTATTCATTAGAACTTAATCTGATAAATACTTCAAAATTAATAGTCACCATGCATGGTGACTGAAAATTCACATTACTATAAAAGATCAAACTACTGCATTTGAAAATTTTGCAGTGAAAAACTACAGTTACAAACTTGAAATGCAGTCTTCAAGAATATAAAGACAAAATAGCAACTTTTATCATATCTGTACAAACTACAAACCATAATCAAGTTTCCATTTCCGTGGAGAGCGACTTGGAGGCTGGTTGGCTGGTTGGCTCGACACATGTTTCCGCGGCGAGCGCCGTGGTAAATCCGAGTCGCATCAACCCAAAAGCAGCTGCCTATAAGAGGACACTGCCTCTGATACTGCACTATTCTTAGACCAAGGTGAGGTGTCGCTTCCTGCTGGCGGTACAATTTCATCTAAATATCTTGAGTTGGGGGTCGAGAATCCAGTGACTGTGTCGAACTGCCTGCTGTCAGTTCCTGCATGTGCAAAACTTGAGTTGGGGGTCGAGGATCCAGTGACTGTGTCGAACTGCCTGCTGTCACTTCCTGCTGGTGCTGCATGTACATATCTTGAGTTGGGGTTCGAGGATCCAGTGACTATGTCGAACTGCCTGCTGTCACTTCCTGCTGGTGCTGCATGTACATATCTTGAGTTGGGGGTCGAGGATCCAGTGACTGTGTCGAACTGCCTGCTGTCACTTCCTGCATGTGCAAAACTTGAGTTGGTGGTCGAGGATCCAGTGACTGTGTCGAACTGCCTGCTGTCACTTCCTGCATGTGCAAAACTTGAGTTGGGGGTCGAGGATCCAGTGACTGTGTCGAACTGCCTGCTGTCACTTCCTGGATGTGCAAAACTTGAGTTGGTGGTTGAGGATCCAGTGACTGTGTCGAACTGCCTGCTGTCACTTCCTGCTGGTGCTGCACGTACATATCTTGAGTTGGGGGTCGAGAATCCAGTGACTGTGTCGAACTGCCTGCTGTCACTTCCTGGATGTGCAAAACTTGAGTTGGTGGTTGAGGATCCAGTGACTGTGTCAAACTGCCTGCTGTCACTTCCTGCTGGTGCTGCATGTACATATCTTGAGTTGGGGGTCGAGAATCCAGTGACTGTGTCGAACTGCCTGCTGTCACTTCCTGCTGGTGCTGCATGTACATAACTTGAGTTGGGAGTCGAGAATCCAGTGACTGTGTTGAATGCTGCATCCATTTGTGAAAAGCGTTCAACGTTGCTTAATTTTGTTTTTCCCTGGCCCTCTTCAACAGCTACCTTCCTCTTACCCTTTGGTGGTGGGGTTTTCGCTTGAACTACATGTAGCTTTCTTTTTGGTTTCTTTGCTGCCGCAGTGTTTGTCTCTTGAGTTGGTGGTCCCTGGGCTGAGGATGAGTCGTCAATAGAGGCAATGTATGCCTCCTTCTCAGCCCACAGCTCTCCTTCATCACCTAGAAATACAGGACAATTAATCAGTGTTCAATTTGCACTGGAGGTGGCCCTACGGGAGTAGACAAGCATTTTTTATTTAACCCATGTTAGATCCTGTCACAGTTTTCATCCTCCGAGGTTTCATCATCATAAATGTCCGTCAAATGGTATTTAGAAGCAGTGTCATCGGGATTAAAAGTAGATAACTTTATGTAAAACCTCAATAGGAATGATCGAACATAATTCATTTTAATGCTACTTTAATATCTTGAGCATAAACAAGAAATTTCAACACATTATTGACATCTGTTTCCTTATGTTATGGCAGCCATCTTGGTACTAGTGCCCGACGCAAGATGCATTCATCACAACGCAAATACAGCAGAGCGCAGACACGTTTTCCCATGCTACAGGCCTGAACTAGCTGAAATTATTTCAGTGGATCGCCGGTAGGTGGCGCTCTGAATGTAAACAAATATGGCCGCGCCCATGAAACTAATGCAGACGTTTCTGTTTCTGTTTCTGTTGTGACGGGAAACTCATTTTCTTTGGCGAATATCTTATTAAAAATGTTACAAAAAATTGGCAAAATATTCATAGTGCGCCCGACGGGCCCATGGTACGATTGGGATTGCGCCATTTGGTATGTTAAGCGGCCAAAGGCGCAATGGCACAGCCTAGATTGAACGACAATAGAGGTAAAATATGTATTCTTACTTATCTTGAAACTACTCCACTGTCCACAAATTCAAAACGTTCTTACGTCAATTTTACCCTTAAGACATGTTTCAAAGAAAATAAAATTTGGCCCCATTTGACCAAATATGGTCATAGATCTAGCGGGTCATAAAAGTACCATTTTCTCACTCGGTTGTGCACATTTTCATAGGCAGATCCAGGTTTTTGGAAAAGGAAGGGGGCGCATTTAAGGAAAAGAGGCGGCGCAATTATGGGATTTCATGAAAAACCCTATGAAAATGAAGTATTTTGGTGGGAAAAGGTGGGGCGCGTGCCCCCTGTGCCCCCCTCCCTGGATCTGCCTACGACATTATGACATATTATCACCAAGTTGTCTATGTTTGGAAGAAATGCTGAATATACTTACAGCCCACTGCAACTATCACACAAGGGTGCACACCCTTGTGTGGCCTGCTGTACTTTCGGTTTGGGTACCACCTAGCCGTGATTTCTGTCCTGGGCCTGGTCGTGACCAACTCTTGCCTTGACACACCCACAGGCCAATTTATGCTAAACGCTCCTTGAATAGAAAATTGTAGACCCTTATCCTTTATCCAATGGATGAGAGCCAGTCCTTCTGGGTCTCCCATTTTAACAAACTATAATATTGTCTAACTTCTGACTGATGAAACCTCATGGAGAACTGTACGGGTTGTCCCATGGCGCAGCATGGAGGTCTGTACGCTGTGGGGTTGTCCCATGGCAGATCAGGGGTTTCCTCAACATATTAGCCTAGCTTCATGCCACATAAGGATAAGGGATAAGGATCATTTATTAGCCAAAAAGGATTTTTTTGTGAACATGTCAAAAAAAGATAACACAACAGTAGAAACAATAAGACAATAATATACACAACAGTGTTGGAAATAGCTGCCCGCCCCTCCGTCCGGTGCAAGTAACTTTTATGCAGGGCAAGTAACTTTTAGAGTGGCTTGCCCTGATGTCAGACAACTTTTTGCTATTAATTTTCAACATTGAAATCAGTATTGTGTTCAAAACTAACTATTAGTCAGCAAAGTTTATTGCCTATGGCACACTTGTGTTAGTTTGATTTTTATATGTTTTGTTAAATTATCAACATAGCAAATGTGATATATTTCATTTGAAATGGCCCAAATTGCACAAACACCATGGGATTTCATATTGTTTGTCAAGATGATGCCCTCTCACCCTTATTGCAAAATAACATGTGGGCAAGTTACTTTCATCCAGGGCAAGTAACTTTTTATGGTTACTTGCCCTGATGTCTGACAACTTTTCACAATGAATTTTCAACACTGATACACAAATAACACATAACATTTTACAGATGTACACTTACAAATATTGACATTTACATAATACTGACACTTGGCATAATATTGTTAATATAATACTATTAGTATAATACTGTATAGTTGAGTGAGATTATTTGCTAAGATTACACTACTAGAGATTCTGATTGAAAATTTATGGCAGTAGCGACAAAGGCATTATGAGATCTTTCTGTTCTTGTATGAGGCATGTTGAGTCTCCGACCAGATGGAAGCATTTTGAATTGGTCATGCAGAGGGTGAGTACATCTGACATGATACGAGTTTTGTGGATTATGGCTGGATCATCAATAAATTTGTGGAAATCTTCACTTGTTCTTGGTTGGTTCTTACATATTGTTGTCTATTTGTGAGGAAGTCCATTATAAAGAGTTACATATCTGCTGGTACGTTGTGGTGGTCTAGTGTTTCGATCAATATATGAGGCTGTATGGTGTTGAAAGCAGAGCTGTAATCAATGAAGAGGCATCTTGATTTACTTAGGCTTTGGGCTTGTCTAGATGATGGGCAGTAATTGATGCAGTAATGTGTTGATTGCATCTTCTGTACTTCTTTTTTCTAGATATGCAAATTGTAGTTGATCTATTTGCGGCTATTTTTGGTGAATATTGGTGAGTCATAGTGAATTCCATACTTTATCATGTTCAAATATGTGTTTATAAAAGCAACCACTTTCTTTTTCTAACATTTCAAACACATATCACAGCAGGGCTCTCAACTTATGATTATGGCCCCCAACTATTTAAAGTTAAGGGCCCTGCTCGACCCGAACTTTTTCCTGCGAGTTTCAAACACTGGATATTGTGAGACATCACAGTGGAAAACACATATAGATATACAATACTCCCGGTCATGTCCCCGCAAGAAGAAGACAGCACTGCCAGATGCGCCCTTGAAGCGAGACTAAAGAGATCAACAGGCTAGCGTTACATCTGGTTTAGAATCTATATCTGATCAGCTGCCAAATGTTTTACCGCATTTCTTTACTTCCTGAATATATTTATCTGTTTATTTTTCACTAAATTAATATATAAACTACAGTGTTACAAGAATAAATTAGATATGGTGAGGCATCACAGTGGAAAACATGTCTACTCCCGGCATAATGTCCCCCCAAGACAGGAAGATTCAGAAACAGATTCGGACAATGAGAAGCAAGAAAGTTCCATACTTTCTAAGAGGAAATATGCAAGTGAGTGTTGAAAATGATCATCATGCTACTTTCCATAAGTTGTAAATCAGACTAATTATTTTAATGCCAACTAAATTTGTGTCTCGGGTTTGTGTCTTTCAGCAACTATAGATCTATCTGTTTAATTTGAAGACATTCTGATTGGTGTAAACCTTTCTAAAATTGACCCGTTTAATATAGTAAATAATTAGAAAACTTAGCTTTTAGAGACTTTTACAGTTAACTGCTTTTGAATTATTATGGCCCCACCTCTCTTCTGAGGGTCCTAGAATATTCCTGAATTATATCCGGCTTCACTATATTAAAATTCTTGGTGTAATTTTGTACTAATTATTAATGTCCGGTGAAGGTACCACTAAATTTTAAAACTGAACCATTATTAATTCAGATCATAGAGATCATGGCCAGGAGTGTTATTTTAAAGACAGATAATTTTTACATCCAGGGTTAGAGCCCAGGCGACAAGCACGGGACAATAGGCTTACGTCTATCAGGCCTTTGAATGATGGGCAGAGCAGCTGTGTCACGGACAGTTCTCAAAAAAGAAACTTATCCCCATCAACCTACACACAAGCAGCTAGTGAAGGACATAATATACTGTCGAACATTGAGAAGGAGACGCCTACAGGTATGTAATATAGGTAATTAATTTCCATACAAAGTTAAGTCACACTTACTTAGTTCAAGTGGCTTAGTAGTATTACTTAGGTCACTTGCAAATGTCACTGTGCCAACGTAACTCAGACAAATACACAATATACCAAATGCTTTGAGTTATTAATTTCTATTGAATAGTAAATTGTTAAGGATTGAGACTATTTTCCACAATTTACTTTTTTTTCTCATAAAATTTATTCAAATTTTATATAACAAACAACATTGCTTTTCCAGATCACTGTGGACCCACATCATGCCATCCTGAGACTGAGATTAGCGGAGACGGTACATCTGATGACTTCAATGCACACGATACTGGTCCTGGAAATTTTGGTGTTGCTGGAAATGATGATGTGAATGCAAATAATGAAGGTCAGTAAAAGCTGAGTACACATTGAAAATAGTACTTATGAGCAACAAATAGTTGTGTTAAGCAAGCAAAGTAAATGGCAAACTCAGCACTAGCATGCTTATCATTGTTGGGTCTGGGTCAGTTGGAACACTGAAATAATGAAGCACTAGATCCAGGTGGGCAGAAATTGCACCAAATTGTGCCTTGCTTTGCGAGCACGGTGCATGGAAGTGTGATACACAACCATTTAATCCTTGCAACTTCAACAGTGACAATATCTTGTTTATTTTGAATTTTGAATAAAATTGCTGTAAACCTGGCACAGTCATGTGTAAAATATTTATTATTTCAATTATATAAAAAATGTATTGAAACACACCGCTTGTATGATCCTTTTTACTACTGTGCTTTGCATTAAGTACTGATTTATTTTAAGTCTGAAACAGTTACAGCTAAGGGGACCGTAATTATATTCTTTGTTTGACAAATTTTTTTTCTGAAATTTTTTCCATACAGTCGGAAAAAATTAAAAAAAGGTCATGGTCTCATAACGGTTAGTCGGCATACAAAATAAAAATATGGCAGTTTTTTGCTGATACAGTAGTAAGACAAAAAATAAAATAAAAATAAAAATTAAACCACCTATCTTTCAAAGTTTCATCTGTGCTGAGTATGCATTATCGTTTCATTAGAAACACTAACTATTCAACGTTCACATTTGATAAGTAGTTTCCCAATTGCCTATGTTGTAACCTAAAATAAAAGATATAATTAGATGAGGCACGGGAGATGAATAATTTAAGTTTTCTTAAGAAAATAAAACAACTTCAACATCGCCATGACAGGTGCCTTACCAGATACAAAAGATAAACAACACGACATTTGATTGGTCAAAATCACGTGCGCAGCCTTTATGCGCAAGCATTGTGACAGATTCATAACATTGCTTTCCAAAACGAGGTTTACCACTGCATGGTAGCATCTATCACATTCGGTTTTACCGCAATTTAAGCCAAGAATACCATGTTGACGAGCTAACATGTTATGATTTTTGCACCTTGTGGAATCAGGTTCACCGGCTGATATTGTGATGAAAAAACGTGATTTGTTGCTTCATCGGTGTGAATTTAAGAAAAAAAAACATGTATGTCAGTTTAATTTTTCTATAGGGGGTTATGCTGTCAAACAAAGAATATAATTACAGTCCCCTAATATCATTATGTTACTAACATCGATTTTACAATTTTCAGATATAGCTTATGATGACCATGATGATTCAGCTGAGAGACACCCAGATGCACAAGATGACAGCAGCATCTCTTCTAGTGATGATGAATCCAGTTTTTATGGTGATATTTCAAATGACTCTGATAGAGAGACTCTGGAGACAAACAATTGTGACAATTCTGAGGAAGCCTATTTGTCAAGTGCATTATTTGAAGGGTGCCCAGTTGATACCAAAACTGGTTTGATATTGATTGTCCAACTAATTACTAGGTTCAAATTGCCCTCTGTTGTGGTCAGTGCCTTACTTGAACTTTATGCATTGTTCTGTCCAGGATGGCACCTAAGTGTTCATAAACTGTACAAGTTTTTGCAAGACTATAAATATACACCTGAAAAGCATTTCTACTGTTCCAAGTGCCAGTTCCGTATAACAGACCCTGACAATACACGTGCGTGCCCTGTACCTGGATGTGGGTCTCATCTCAGAAGAGATGATGATTCACTTTCATATTTTTGGAGATTGCCGCTAGTACCTCAAGCAAAAGAATTATGCTCACGGAAAGAAATAATAGAGTATATTTTTGGTGACAAAAGGTCCCCTCCCACAAATGATGGAACTATTCGGGATATAACAGATGGTCAGGTATATCGGGAGTTCAAACAAGATCAGGGTGAGACCTGGAAGGAGACATTTACACTAACATGGAACACTGACGGGGTATCAGTTTTTAAATCTTCACGATGCAGTATATGGCCGTTTTATCTATGTATCAACGAACTGCCTCCACACTTGCGATTTAGAAAAGAAAATTTGTTATTGGGAGGTCTATTTTGGGGGAAGAAAAAACCTTTGATGCTCACATTTTTGCAGCCAATCGTAGAAGACCTACGTTCTCTTGAGAATGGATTTGATATGGACATTGCAACTGATGATCAAACTAATCTAGTAACTCGTGTAAAAGGTTTCTTATTAGCTGGCACTGCTGACCTACCAGCCAAGGCTATGGTGTTAAATATGGTTCAATTCAATGGAGCATACTCTTGTATAAAATGCCTTCATTCTGGGGAGTCATTTGCAACAGGAAATAAAAATGGTACAGTGCATGTTTATCGAAATACTGTGAGTGAAAAGCGCACCCAGCAGATGATTGTGAATGATGGAAGAAAGGCTGTTGAAAGTGGTAAGCCATTCAAAGGGATGAAAGGCATCCCTTTGTTCAATCGTCTGAGGTTCTATAGACTTCGAGATTCATCTTCTGTAGATGTTATGCATGGAATTTATTTGGGATTAGTTTTGAAAATGCTCAGCATCCTTACTGACAAGCATCATGCTCACGGAATGGCAAAAGACGCATATGACCAACTAAATGCTCGAGTTGTAGCTCTAAAACCTCCGCACATTGTTAAAAGGGCACCAAGGCACTTTGATGAACTATCTCACTACAAAGCGTCTGAATTATGTGCGATGCTGCTTCTGTATGTACCCATTTTCTATGGTTTATTAGATACTGAAGTACTGGACCACTTGATGTGCTTAAGTCATGCAATGTTTCTGCTGTCACAAACAAAGATAAGCAATGAAGAACTATGTTATGCAGACAGACTTTTGCAGTTATTTTCTAATAACTTTGAGAATATTTATGGCCTTCGTTATCAGACCACGAATTTCCATAACCTTCAGCACCTTGTAGAAGAAGTAAGGAATTTAGGGCCTTGTTGGAATTTTGATTGTTTTCCTTATGAGGATGCAAGCGGTCACCTTGTTAAGCTTATCCATGGTACAAGACATGTTGATTCTCAGCTGATACGTGCTGTTGCGATTTGCCAAAAACTTCCCTCAATGATCCATTCCTGTGATACACTTGGCGATTTAATGGGCCACAAAGTTGTTCAGTCTTTGATGGGAATGCCTTCTAAGAGAGGAAAGAAAGTTGCAGAGCAGATATATATGCTAGGCGTTCCAAATGATTGTGTAAATGATCCGCAGTATGATTTTGCCCACTTAGTTGGAACATATTTTGGAGCATTGCCAGCAAATTTGCATGTTCAAAGATATCTCAGGGTTCACAAGCACGGTGTAGACTATCACTCAAGAAAGTATGAAAGGGTGTGCAAGCGTAATTCATACACTGTACAATATGAGAATGGTGACTATGGAATAGTAGAAGAATACTTTCTCATAACAATTCAAGATGTTGAATACAGCTTTGCTCTAATGAGAAAATTGGAGTGTATTGCTGACAGGCTTGGTGTGGCCAGCCACATTAAAGTTGTACGAAAACCAAAGTATGAAAGAAATGAAAACTTACTCCTAGTACCAATTGAGGATATTAAATGTCTGTGTGTGTATATTGATATGGCTGACATGAGGGAGGAGGACTTTGTTGTGGATATTCCATACACCTTTATGATGAGATAATAGAGTAGTCATGGTGTACGCAGTCTTAAGACCGAGAGCTTCAAATTGTTAGTGGTTAAAAGAATCGGTTAGATTAGAATCAGTTAAGATTGGAATCTAAGGTGTGATCGTTCAGCTGAGTTTTGGTTCAACAATAACCATAATTTATAATAGTAAGAAACAAATATGCATGATCGAATTAGATAAAAATTATGACAACAAAATGAATGAGATGACATGTCACTATACAGAAATAATGTAGCTGAAAAAAGTAGCAGTTAGTGAAATTAAAAATTTGAAATATGAATAACAATGAGTTTGTTGTATTTGTAATTTAAGATAATAATAATCAAAAATAAATTATTATATAATGATCTATAACTCTTCTTACGAATTAATATTAATGATAATGAAACAGAAATAATAATTGTAAATAAATAATGCAGTCATTGACAACCTACATGCAACATAGAAAATGTTGAAAGTGAACAGATAAGCACAAAACACTTCTAACTATTCCTCTACAAAGGTAAAATGCTGTCACCATTCAAACTTGCGAAACTGCTAAGTCCAGTTTGGACTTAGAAAATTTCTCAATTCCACTGAGTTAGCCCTGGAGTAATATCAAACACAATAGGGAGGACTGGTGCTTACCCCTAAATGAGGGCTTTTCAAGCAGGAACACCTGCTAGCCCTAATTTAACCCGACACATTGCTGCAAATTTAGTGTAATTCCATTGCTAATTGCTACCCTTAAAATAGGGGCAGCCATAACACATCTTGTTTTCTCTGACAAAGTTCTTTCTCTCACTTAATGACATGCTGGTGAAACGTGGACAATTTTCGATTCGGTGATCAACCTCTGAACAATAACCGCAAGGCTTCTGTTGAGTACCATTGACATTTGGCTTTGACCCAATCGCTAGCGTCACAGTTTTCTTAGTTGGAACATCTTGCTTTCCACTCTTTCCTCGCTCCAATTTACATCCTTCATGACCCCTTAAGACGTACATAGAGGAAATGGGGTTGTTTGCAACTCGCGCTTCTTTCATGACAAATTTTGAGAAATCATTGAATGAAGGGAATGAACCGTTTGAGTCGAGGCAATCGGTCACGGTCCTATTCCACCTGGTGGCAATCCAATCTGGTAACTTTAAAAGCAACTTTTGATTTTCTAGGCAATCATCTAGTATATGTAGACCATGCACATATTGTTTGGCATCGTTGCAGCTTTTGAGAAAGTCTGCAAATTTCTGTAGGGCAGTGGCATCTCTTGGATTAATCTTTGGCCACCTATCCAATTTTTGCCTGAATGCTTGCTGTACCTTGAATGGATGGCCGTATCTAGACTTTAAAGTTGTCCAGGCTTGGTCGTAAGCGTCTTCGGTGGAACCATAAAAACAACCTTCAACAGCTTCCTTCGCGGGTCCGGTTAAGTATTGCTTTAAATAGTAGAGCCTTTCTGTGGGTGGTAAATTACGACTTTCTATAAGACACTTGAAGCTTCTTTCAAAATCCATGTACTCGAGTGGATTACCATTGAAGATTGCTGGGACAGGTGTGGGTAGCCTACTTCTTTGAATAGTCTCACTTAAGACTTGTGACATGTACTTATTCTCATCAATGTTTGATGCTACCGTTCCTTCTTCTAACAGATTAGATTTGACATTCTGAACTTTCTCGTAAGTCTGTGGAGGTCTGACATTTGGGCGACACCATCTAGAAATGATACTTCCCTTTGTTCTGCTTGGTTTACAGGGCTTCGGGATGATATCCTTTCAAATCGTCCTTGTTCTGATTTGTGGCTGACATTTGGGCGAGAACATCTAGAAATGATACTTCCCTTTGTTCTGCTTGGTTTACAGGGCGATCGGGATGATATCCTTTCAAATTGCCCTTGTTCTGATTTGTTACATCATTTCCCTTTAATGATTCATTGTCATTATCAAAGTCCAGCATCCTGCTATCTTCTTCTGTGTTGGATCGTTGATAAACTTCCAGCCTGGCCTTTAGAGATTCAATTTCCTTTTCCTCTTCAAGTCGTTTCAGTTTTAGTCTTTGAGTCTCAATCGCGTCATTTTTTTTAAGCTCTGTTGTTTTAGCAGCAACCTCTGCCTCCAACTCTAGCTGTATTTTTGCGAGAGGATTCGATCGTATGAAATACTTGGAAACTGTTGATCCGAAAATGGATCTTGCGTAATCAGGCTTTAACAATCCATCCATCAATTCTAGTCTATCTTCTTTCACGAACGGACCGTTCAGAGAGCCAATAATTTCCTCTAGTGTGTTTAGGGTGTCCCGAGATACGGCATTAGCTTGATCCATTTTCGTTTTAACGACCTGACTCGGTGCTCTTTGAGCACAAATACTCTTGTATGCCTCTATTAACTTGCTTTCGTGTGTTTCTATGTTAGCAATTGCATTTCTAAGTTCTTCTTCCTTAATTTCATCTTTTGCAATTTCTCTCGTTTTACACACAACAGATTTAAATGCCCCATAACAATTATAAAATAATCTTTCTTTCTTTATCAATTCATCTTCTTTAAATTGTGACATCTTCTCCGTCTCCTTTCTTTCCCTTGATGAGGCCCGTACTGGTTTTATTTCACTAACGTTATCTTGAGGGATTTTCTTATCCATTGTGGCTTCCTTTTGCTTTAATTTTGATTTACCACTAGACCTATTTACCCCACGAAGATAGTCATACACCTTGAGTTATGCTATTTGTATGATTTGCGTATTGCAATACAAGTTTAAACCATTGGACACAAAAAAGGGATGTTTACAAGAGAAGAGGGGCGTGGGATTGAGCAAGCATAAAGTAAGTATCATTGATAAACATGTTTTGAACTGTGTGAACATTTAGCATGACAACAACATGACAGTATAATAGGGTACAAAATAACACAATTACTCAGTAGTAAATTATAAGTTAATGTAACGCTTTGAATTACTGACTAAGTTTCACGTATGTACTCTTTATTGTCCTTCTTTTGCATCTGCTGGGTCTTGTCACTTGATTCCAGCTGTATTCTTGTACCACTACTTCTTACAACTACGGTGTGTTACTTGACTGGGATGGGTCATCATAATCATCGTTTCACTTCCTTCTCTAGACTGTCCCACTTCTCAGCCAGGATGACGCACAGGCAGTTGACTTTTAGTTGTTGACTATTAATGCAAACCCGAACGACTTGTTGCTATTACAGATGTTTATTCACACCGTCAACTAAAATTGACAATAACATGGAACAAAGTTACAAACATGCATTTAAAGTCTCTTTAAGCAATAAAATAACAGTCTCATCTTGAAAACACAGACATTATTTCTTGTATTATTTCTTATTTATTGTAAAAACATATTTTAATTTGTAACTGAAGTGCTTTAATATCGCAGAAATCATGCTAAAATTACTTCCTAACTATATACGATACACTAAACTTATTCTTACCAACTTTAGTCTGGCTTGGGTAAGCATTAATTACACAGATGTCGATGGATATTTTATCTGTCTTCAAACTTTGAGAACTTTCTTGTTTCACAAAATGGAGTTTTTGCCGCCGTTTTTAAACGTAGCCTTGGTAGGTTTCGCACTTTTTATCAATTTCACAATAATAATCCTTAGAAAATTACTAAATAATTATATTATGGTACAAGCAATTATACATTTGATCAACAAAAATATTTATACAGGAATAACCACAACAAATTAAAGTTGGGAACTACATTTTTGGCGTAAACACTTGCTCATGCATGTTATGAGGACGAACTATAAACAAGCCAAACAATTCAGTAATACATTTTACATTTAATTACGTGAAAAAAATGTGAACTTGAACATACTATTTTTTTTTAAAGTGAAATCATTAGTTTACAATAATTACTTATAGCGTCATGAGCGGGACAGTACTCTGTTTGTGTACAATGGAAAGTACTTATGAGAAAAATTTGTTGAAATGTCATATTTTTATGGATTATGTTGAAATGAAAGCATTTATAAAAAATCCACCACTGTTAAGCGGATGTGATATAGATTGGACAGGGAAAGTCTATTGAAGGTGCGATTTGTCTACCGCATAACAAAAAGGAATTTGACAGCGTGTTCTAAGTAGCAGTTGACAAAAAAAACATAGATCTACAGATATTGCCATTATTGGATCATATCTCTGTCATAAGTTGTCGTATTGGTATATAACTTTCATGGAAATAATCTACAATAACATGCAATTCCATTCATATATATGACTCTAGGTAATTGTTAAAACTGAATAGTTTATTTTGAGGATCAATCACATGCATTGCACTTTCGACAACTCCACGGCCTCATTTCACCTGTGAAATTTCCCGATACACAAGATCAATGCTCAAAATTAACTATTTAGTTTTAGATAATTATATAGATTTATACATATGGATAGAATCGCATATTACTACAGATTATTGCCATCAAAGTTATATATTAATACAACAACTAATAAATAATATATCATCCGATTTCTGTGTGTGGTTTTGTCACTGAATGCGGCGCATGTGTTGTCTGTCAAATTGAACATCGAGAATATCCACATTTTTGATTATCAAAGTTTGATAAAAAATCTCTTACAACTGTTTAACAATTGGTATGGTTTGGAGGCATACTTCTGTAGATTACACATATATTTTTGAAATAATTCTAGCAGAGGTATTGGGCTGATTTATGAGCAGATTCAAGGACACTTTTTACTCTAACCAATGATCCGATGGCGCTAGACTATATAATACAGATCTAGACTATAAGTCTACATTACGACAGATAGATGTGGTCTTGTATGTTTGTTAAGCTGTTGAATATGACCCCAAAAAACATTTTCAGAACAGTATATAATGCATTTAATTAACATTCTAATACAAGACAGTGTGTAGTTTCTTTGGTTCCATAATATAAATGATACTGTCTTCGGCAAGATAGGCCTAGATTAAGCATAGAATGCCCATTTTTGACCCTCAAAGTTTAGTTATAAAAACATGCTACTAAATTTCTATAATTATTATGGTTGGAAAGCATATTTATGTAGATTATATGTGAAGTAATAAAAGTATTTTTATCAGAGGTGTGGGCTGAGAATAGAGGCTGAACTTATTAAAGGGATTCTAAGAGTTTGTACATGATGCTGTAGGGACTTTCCCAAAGTATCCCTTTCATGGCGTCATGGGAGTCTATTTTTTAGAACATAATCAAAATCATAGAAAATCAAGGTGGCATGAATGGTTTTACTTTAAAGTCAAATTATTAATAAAAATTCGGTTTTGTAACATAAAATGATTGACAGTTACATCAGAAAAATGACATATCATTTAATTTGATATAAAACATTATTAGATAACAGGTTTTGTTAAAAACACATAATTTATCACTTTATCCGCCCTTTAAGGCTTCTGACTGCAGCGATTGAAATACCTGTATTTTCCAATTTACGAAGCCAGCATTAGACTGTCTACATGATTAACTCTTCAAAAGTCAGTGTTAGTATAGTAAAAAACGAATGTTACCTTGAATATGTGCAGCAGTGGCCTAATGGTTCGAGATTTGTGTTAAAGGGTATTGGACAGACGCGAAGACAAGTGACTACAGACTACAGATAATATTGCAATTCAAGTATATATACGTATACAGATGTGTGATTTATAGTTAATTTTTTTATGTGCATTATTTCTGGGATATACACTTTACAAATTCAAACAAAAATCTGATAGAATGAATATTTATTTATTTTACATTTATTTATATTGTAACAGGGCTATATCACAGACAGCATCCTCTATGTATCGATTTGTATAATACAACAGTTGAACTCACTGAAAATCCTTTTCTCAATGTTCTAAGATGAAGACTCAATGAAGACTGACTCATCTTCATTGCCCATCAGAACATGGAGAAAAAAAGACCCCTTGACCTTTGCATCCCCGTATACTGTACGAAATTTGGAAAGACAACTACATTTTGC
>CM032660.1:42002131-42020112 GCA_019095985.1 Streblospio benedicti
CGGATAAGTTTCCATTTAACTACATGTCATAGATCTGATGTGACTTGAACTCATGACCATACCATTTTGTCACTCGATAGTTATATCAGAGCCTTGGATTTAATAATCTCAAATACTCTCTTTGTGCTCTTCAAACGTGGTAAGCTGCTGTATTTGAATTTAAACGTTTTTTTTAAAGAAGAAGGTCCAAATAAGTGGGTAAGATAATTTGGCTGTTTCAGATGGACATTACTAAATATTGTTCAGATTTTCTCCTTCATTTCAATTTAAAGAAGATTTCAAACCCTGAATCTTCCCCAAAAGTTCATCAATGAGGCCTAGCTGATTTCTGAAAAACGACTACAATGCCAACAAGTAAAACAGTCGTTCAAACTTTTGTACCACAAATACAATTTACAATAAAAGACCAGTGAAACCTGAGACTAAAGAAATAAATAGAAAAATAAGTCAAATTTAAAAATTTAAAACAATTTTGTCTCCGTTTAGCATTCCTTTCGCAAAATGCCACTTGATATTGTATATTAATGTACATGAAAATGGTTTTTTTTTTTTTTTTTGTAATTAATGAGTTTGGGCTAGAGGTTTGACCAGTAGTTTGTATGATGAATATGTAAATGCCTTCAAATTCTTGTGCTTCTTCTTCTTTTCTTAATTTCCGTCTCTATTTATGTAGATGCACCAGTACTTCTGGAAGCACTGTGGGTATGAGTTGTAGTAATGTTTACTAATGCACATTTGTAACATTTATTGATAACTATAATGTCTAAATATGTACGATAACATAACTGACAATAACTGATATTTAAAATTATATATACGCGATCACTAAGTATCTACACATTACATTTATATGTCACTTCAAACGTTCATATTTCATTCAATTTGGCACTATTAAAGCGGCCATAATCGGGTCTGTTGAATCCAATTTGAATATCTGTCACTACAAGCGTTCATATATCAATAATTAATAAAATCACTCAATGGTTTCTGTTGTGCAATTGTCACACGCCCATTTATCTGCCTTATTCATTTTTGTAATTGTCAAGCCACAACATTTGCTGCAAACACACTGATCTCAAAGGTCACACTGGATCCAGTGTCCTTTTTGGAGATACGATTTGTTGCAAAAGATGCATGTCCCATCTTCCTCTTCAGATGCAGCCTGACTTGATGTTGATTGTGGTGGCTCTTGCTGTGAAAAGCGTTTCTGTCTTGTCACTTTGGGCTTTTTGCTAGCTGATTCAGAAGATGTAGATGGTGTTGGTTCTTCAGCCTGAGTTGATGTTGATTGTGATGGCTCTTGCTGTGAAGAACGTTTCTGTCAAAGTCTTGTCATGATCTTTACACTGTGTGCTAGATCCTTCTTTACTTGTTCTACTCTATTAACATTATTTCAGACTTCACTCAACTTTTCAAGAACATGCATACTACATCTGCTTTAGCATCAAACTTGACGCCTTCTTCAATGTCTTCTAAGTTTTCAAACAATCTTGACCATTCAGTCGATAGCTCTTCATCTTGAACAATCTTTGTCATCACATGAGATGGAAGTTTACTGCGTTCATTTTTAAGTTCATGCACTGTCACCAATACTAGCCTTTTTTCTCTACATTGAGGAAAAATTTATAAGCAGTACGGTGAACAACTTAAACCAAATACAAGAACACACCAGACATAATACACACCTTTCCATTCAATGCCTAAGTTTTACAACTGTCACTAACAGGAATATAAAAGAACCCATCCTGAATATCAACAGTTATGAAATAGTCCTCAGGTTCCATAATCTTAACAGCATCTCGAATGTCTTCGTTGCGATACTTGGGAGCGCTGCAATAAGAATTTAACCGTCATAAAACAGTAATTAATCTAAGTTTATTGTTTTTCTTAGGCACAACACCAATAGGACTTACACACAAAGGCCTAACAGGGCTCCCTACAATGTATCCAGATTTTAATCTGTTTATCTCAGTGTGTACAAAATTAGATTGACGTTCTCTAAGTTTATGATTTAGCTACTTGTATCCTGCTACGTGCGACAATAATGGCACAGATACGCCATGTTGTAGCCATGCTATGACATGCTCTGAGTTGATTCTCTTTCAAGCCGTCTATGGTATTGACCAATCTCATATGGCACATTTAATCCCCAGCATTATTTGTGGGAGTGGGCTCATCTTTGTTGAAACTCTTCTGGTTTGAATGTTGATAACAGTCTGCCTAAGTAGGTCTATGGGATTACCCCGCGAGATAACCCTCATTTATATTGTATGCAACATCCTCATCATTCTTGACAATCCCTTCTGCCTCTGCCGTCTGGACTGCAGTGTACACTTGTAAAAATTCATAACATTCCTTACTACAAATGCATCTAAATACAAATACAGTCAAGATTACACAATATTTCCAAAGGTGAGAATTGAATACACTTACTATGGTGGAAAACTTCATTAAAAGCTCTAAAATATTATTTTAATTGACGCATTAAGCTAAAAAAATATGAAGTTTTTCTCACCAAAATAAATTAAGGTGATTGACGCTTCAAAGTACTTGGGATTCATTGTAACTGAAATGTAAAATAAACATGATTGTAGCATAACATAATCTTAGCTTACATTTGAACATTTTTATCTCTAGCCTGTATGAAGAGCAGCAAATATTCACAACATATATCAATAAGTTCTTTTTATTTAGTTGAAGAGAAAATATATTTACATACATATGTCAAAGACTGATAGGTATTCGATTATTAGCATACATAACAGTGTTTGAAGCACCTTAAGAAATTGTTATTTTTTTTAAAGCTGCTCTTGTCTTTTTTCGTAAATTGAATATTTGACTCTGTATTTTTCTATATTTTTCTATTGGTGATAGTCCACCTAAAGATGCAATGTCTTTTTCTGCCACATAGTCAAGAATTTCAGTTGGCTGTTTATTCTTTTTCTGTATCGACGCTTGGCTGATGGTTGGGATGGCTCTGCCTGGTTTTTTTTGCCTGGATGGAACAAACGCAATGTACACTCTAAATCTACAATCTCTAATATGGAGTAGAGGACCAAATCTGCTGATAATACAAAGTGACCCAAGACCCACTGCTTCAGAAGATATTTCTATGTGGAGGAGCAGAAGTGGTGATATTGATGAGGTCTCAGATCATATAGTCTTATGACCCAGAAGGTGACCAGTGGACAGGGAAGTTGGGTCATTTTATTTATAATATTATAGTATGTACATTCACATAGAAAATGAAACTCATCCTTAATACCGCCCAAATCACATATCTCACATACTCTCTCATTGAGCAGTAATCTACTAAACGTATCAGTTTTAATTTTAAGAGGTGATATACCAGTAATGCGCAAATAAAAAATAGAGATCTTTTTGTGTTCATGTAATGTATATTTTAAGTATGGTTCTATTACAGAATAAATTGACAGTGTTCAATCTAGTTTTTTGCACTGGAGGGAGCCCTACACGGGCCCATTGACCTTCAAAGAGAGGGCCATTTTAAAAATGAGGGGGCCCAAGTAAAAAAACAACCCAAAAGTAGACAGGATGCTTACTGCATTATGTCATGGGGTGTGTGGGGGTTTGTTTTGTTTGTTTCAAGACTTAAAATATATTTCAAATGATAGATTTGATAAATAAGGACATATACTTTGTTATAGTCTCAAAGTCATTAACTCGACTATTTTTCGATATGTTCATGGTTTGTCATGTTCTAACATGATATATTTCATTGTTTTTGTCTTTTATTCTTACAATGTCACACTCTGCAAACATGAAACCGGATGTCCCCACCCCAACCTACAGCACCTCAGCACAGCCATACCATATAATATGATGTGATGGTAATGCTGATTATTGACACATAAATGTTGCTTTTACATTCAATGTTCTAAAACAGTCAGACCTTAAATTCAGGAATATGTCATTGCTTTTTTGTCAGTTGAAATATTATTTAACCATAAGGTTTCTTATTTGAGGTGCACCAGGTCTTGAGAGGGACAGATGTGGTAGTACAGGTAACCTCAGAGCAGCAGAAGGAGCAGCCGCATGTTGAGCACTGGTTGAAACTGGAAAGAAACTGATTTTGATCATTTATTTATTAAAAAAATGGGTATTTCCTTCCGGCTGGACACTGATGGAACATCTGTTGATTCTCTAACGTCAGGATTATGAACTTGTTCTGAACTTCAGCATTTCTTATGTTATGATGCAGTTTGGGTCTGAAGGCTTTAGTTAGCTGCTGGTTATCACACTTTTTACATTTTGCATATAATTTGCCATCTATAATCACTTGAAGAAAGTACTTTGGAGATGATATCTTACCACATGCAATAACGTCTCTTTTCTCCATCCAAACGTGCGATTGACAATTTGACACAGATGCCACACCCTGGTTATAGGAAATCTAAGCCTTTGATCTGTCTTTTAACATTCTGATCAATTCTATAATGAATGGAGTGATTATTGTATCCTCTACTTTTGCACAGGTTAATAAAAGTAAGACAATGGAAATTTGTAAACACTTAAAAGAAAATTTTCATCAGTAACTACCTAAATTGGCACTACCTGAATTTGCTTAAAACTGTAGTCACTTTAAAATATTGCACACTTTGAAAGTAAAACAATTGTAAAAATTGGAAAAGTAAACCCTAAAGAGAAAAATATTCCTCCACAAATACTCAAGATGACACTTACCTGAAAGAATTTTACAAGGGTACCATAACACATCATTGTACACTACGCCACAAGTTTTTAAGGGATCGGATCGGTCCTTAGGTTTCACCAAAGATGTGACATGCAAGAACTTAAGACTTATTATGTGCATGAAAAAGACTTTATTAGAGACAAGTTTTGTTTACTCACACTAACTGTTGTGGTACAAGATCTAGAATATCAATATTACATATATATTACAATTTACAGGACTTTAAATACATTTAAAAAATTCTAAATTACTACAAATATCATTAAAAATAACATACTATTTGTCTCCTATTATGCATAACTTAACTTCTTCGTGCTTAACTTTAAAATCACTGTTGCACTATTATAAAACCCACAATAATATAGTATGTAGATTAAACAAAATAATATAATATAACATAGTAGCATTAAAATAAAAATGAATTGTCTCAATAATCAAATCTTCTGTACACGCCCTGGCTTGGGCGGATCGACAGACGGACACCATCTTTCATTGTTTGCATTTTTTTTGGTGTGCTAGTTATAATTTGTTGGCTAGTTCACTTCCTTCTCATCACCAACTTCATAGCATTTTTGAAACACTGAACTTTTAGCTTCTTTTCGACTGCAGGTGTGAGGATTGCTTTGTCATCCATTGAGGCATCACCTGAACCTGATAAAATAAATAATATATAAATACAAATAGGGCAATTAGTAGTATTGAAAGTTAAATAAATATATGTATTGCAAAATATGAGTGAGCTTTTGTTGCCAAGTGGCTTAGCAAATGAACACAGGACCAGAAGGCGGAGGGTTCGAGTCCCTGTCCGTAGGTCACTGGATGTAGTTCTAATTACATAAATGTATCTATCTATTCGACGATGAACCCACACTATACGCGTACATAATCAACATATATACCACACTGACTTTGTAACAAAATTAAACCAAACGCATCACAAAATCCATCAAACTACTAAATTTCCAATGCTAAGCATAAAGTCTCCTGGATACAAAAATCCCAACTTGAAAGCAGCCCTCTACATGAAAGTTGTGTTACGTGCCATCATCTGTGCGTCTGCTGGGTTGTGGACGCTGGTCAATTCTCCCTCAAAGTGGGCAAAGGCGTGGTCGCCGGCAGCAGCCATCTCGCACTCGCGCTTGAGCTCTAGCTCTGATCCCTCCCAACGCTGGAACATTTCAACTATGGCCGGTCTGGCCAGCAGTTTTTTCGCCCGTCTCTCTGGCACACTGAAGAGTCAAATTACTGTTCTTTAGATATGAATGTTAATCATGTCATGGGTTGTGTTGAACACACACACACAAAAAAGAATACTAGTAATCCAGCATGTTTCAATTATTTTCAATCTAATCTTTTTGATCATTCAAGTCCTGATGGTGCATTTTTGATGGACCTTCCACGTTTAATATTTGTTCTATTTGTTGAGATACAATTGCCAATACAGGACTGCTCAAACAATACCGCAGTAACGTCTCAGGGTGAGTTGTTATTCCAGCTATACTTCCAGCTCCTTTGTCCGTTCGCTCTATCACCTTTTTAATCCCCTGACCTAGGGACACGGTGCCGTATTCAACCACTGCTGAGCTGCATCCCGGAAGTGCAAATGAGTGGTGATGCTGGGTTAAAATTCTTCACGTGGCTGTTGTCCTTACCATTATGGTTTCATACTTTGAGTCTCTCCGCTCCGTGAGTGCGCGTAGTTCGGGAGTCTTTGCTCCTCGCAGTCCGCTCTGTGTGTCCCCGTCGGTGGTCCCCCCGTGGGGGCAGTCGGCCTCCAGCAGGCCACGGACCTGCACGAACGCAGTTTGCTGAGCGTGGTTTGCTGCTCCGTCCTCGGCCCCAGAAGTTGCTGTTTATGTCTTCCATACTATCTTCTGTTCTAGCAGTCTTTTTAAAACCCTCTTGCATTTGAAAGATACCGTCAATTTTTTTTTATAATTTTCTTTTACATTAGTTTAAAACTTTCTGTTAGTATAAAAAATATGGCGACATAGTTCTACATACAGAATTCAATACATATACAGTTCTTGAATGTAGACTTCAATTAGCTGTTTCTAAGCATCAGCAAATCTTATCTTCTAAAGATATATTGGTTGAACTAAGACTTGACAGTATACTTGCTAGGTATACCAGTATATTTACAATTGCATTACAGTTGAAACCATTTTACTTGTGCTTGAAAAATCACGCACCCGCTAATTACAACTAATTCCAATTTCCCTTCAAACTTTGTATTGATAATAAATAAATGAACAAAAAAGGACTGCTTACTTCGAATGACTAATGAATTCTTTGATATTTACTACTCACATGAGAGGGTCGATGAGCAGATGAAAAGAAAGTGTTGTGACTGTTACCACAATATGCTTCTTTTTCATGCTCGAGAAAAAGTTGTATTGACAGGTCTAGTCCTCAAAATATGTTGCAAAATACACTCCATGTTCACATTAGTTACGCTGGTTTTGGTTCAGTTAACACGGTCGACATATACACATGGATACATAGCGTTTAGAAAAGCAAGAGATGGAGATTGATTTGGAATGCACATAACAGTTATTGTATACATTGCAAAATTCGTTACCATAGAAATCAGACACTTGTGGTCGAGACGCGTATATTTTTAGAACTAGACCCGGTACACAATTCAAACATACTGCATTGTAATATATTCTCATTCACAAAAATATAAATAGATATAATTTTTCAACACAACAAAATTTGGATAAAAAAAAATCTGCATGAGCTAACAAAGGATAGGTAAGGATGGGTAAAATGTATATTGAAAAAATATCAAATATGATCGCAGCTGCAGTGAACACATATCCCAACAACACAGCAATGAAATTGATTACATAGCTGGACCAGCTGTACAAATCTTTCAGCCCCTCGAATGCTTCTTTGAACGCAGATAGTTCTCTCCCTCTGACCCTCCCAAGAGGATGCAGATGAAGAGAAGGACCATTGTTTTATTCATCTCCACTATTTTATCATTAATACGTTATTCATTAATATTTCATCCATCAATTAGTTATGCTTCAGCACACTGTTACAAAATATAACTGATGACTTCGCATATTAGTCTCTATCACAAGAGTTGATATGTGGTTCAACAGGTAAAAGATGAACCTCGAGGCTACTACTACAACAGATCACTAATCTGTAATCAAAATTTGAAGGATTTTTATTTTAACTAGTATAGATGGCCTAGAAAAACAATAAGATGAATAAGTAAATATCCCAGTATAGCTTTATTAATAATGAAAGATCCAGATACAATTGGTATGTTGTTGAAAACAGTTTATATAATGTGTGCCAACTAACAAATACCAAGTTCAGAGCTTTATTGATTAAAAAACTACAGGAAAGGATATGTGTAAGAACATTACTGGAGTCTGACATAGAGTAGCATCTGACTGTCCACAGTACTTTAGTACAGGACAATGTCAGTGTACAGTTTGTGATGAAACATACAGTCAGGAAATATCTGTAACCATACATCTGAAGAAGCATCTTATGATTCTTGATCTCGGATAATGAAGCTACTCTTGATATACATAGCAGTATAAATTTTATCAGTGTATGGTGTGTGAAAAATTATGCAAAAAGCACAACTATTTTAGCTGAAAACATAAGAATCTGGATCTGTGTCTTTTTTGTGGAAGATTTTTTCAAATAAATCATCTCTAAGCATATGAAAACTCAGACTGGGAAGAAACCACATCATGCAGTGTAAATTGTGTGAGACATTGTGTGAGAAATCATTCAGTCATAGTTGATACTCACACCATGGAAAAACCACGTTTTAGGCAATGTAAGATTTTATACCTCTTTTTCTTGGGTTTGATGAAGGCTTGGGTTAGACTGCGCTGCCACCACGCCAAACTTGATTAAACGTACTTTATTGAGATAAAACATAAGGCATGCAACATGGTAGGTTTCCAATAACAGAATGACATATCAAGTAATAGATTAACAGATAAACATATATCATACAGTACAATACAGTACACAGCCTGACAAGCTTCTGTTTATGCTCAGCGCTGTGGTAGCCATCACTGGCGCCTGGTCACTTGCACGGGGGCACATTTTAATCCTTTCATAAATCATTCCATTCTTTGATTCCTTTGGAGGTGCTTTGCCCTGTCCAAATGAGAAAGTTCCATTTGCAAATGCTCTGAATCTTTCATCCCACTGAGCATCACTCAAAGCTTTCTTAGGCATTTCTCCTGACTGACGATTTCCTAATATTAAGTGAAAAATCCAACATATCTCCAACCCACGCTATCTCCTACTGTCAACATTGCATGTCTATTACAATGACTATTACCACTACTCCAACCCAAGGTCTGTTACATAATGACCCATTACTTTTATTCCTATCCAGATTCATGGTTTTCACTGAATAAAGTGAGAACATATCCCTTCTTACCGTAATTTGTGTGCCACATGTAGATGGGTATGTATTCTTACAGTCGTGCTTGAAAACTAAAGTGGTATGGTATGGTCTAGTTAGATACTACTTTAACATGCTCGATGCGAGCTGCAGTATCAGCTAGCTAAATACTACTTAATGTACTCACTCCAGCCACAATGTAAAAAATTCAATTATTTTCTCTTGCAATATTTCTTCCATGATCAACCTCATAACGCTCATATTTTGAGGGAATGCAAATAAAAACCGACTGTAACCGGAACAGTCACAAGCCTCTTGCAGAGTATTTTTCTTTAACAAATTTTCACTCGCCTAGTGGAAAATTTTACAATAATCTTCACGACATTTAAAGTATGAAGTTACACATATTTTTTGCGTATGTTGATCTATTGGATACAAATAAAAATAGAGATGAGATTTTATGTGCTGATAAACAGACAAATTCCCACTCTTAGTAGCAGCTAAAAGATCATTATAGGTATTGAAACATTGAAGAGAAAATCGTCACACACACTGAATGTTTTTCACACCATGACAGAAACTGTAGGAAAAAACGCTTAAGAACCTCCTCCAACATCTTATATGATTCCAATACCCTATCGAAGTCTTTTCCTTTTATTATTTGCTGAACAGTTCCAGCTGCAAACACATTTAAATCAATGAAAATATTCTTTAACCCAGCATCCTCATGCAAGCTCCCTATACCACTGAATAAGGACATTTTCAAGTGCATGCCACCATCACATAGTGTAATAAGATAAATGAATTATTGATTTATTGATTTTCCCCCGCAAATTGCAAATTATTGGTCAGTGCGCAGCCTTACCACCTTAGCCTTTCCTACGGGCCTCTTTATACTGGTGGGAGCATGCAACCACCAAGTGGCTGGTTGATAGAGACTACATATTTTTATAATAGTATTCCACCTGTGAATGCTACAAATGTTCCCCCCGTAGACGGACCATCTCCGCGGACGGACACGGTCGTTTTGCGTCTGGGGGGCTTATACTGAAGGCTCCTTTTCGTGCACGGGTCTTTGTCCGGGCCACCCTGCTAGTGGTCAGTGGCTCCAGGGCCGTAACCGGAGGAACCACTGTGGCGGCCTTCACAGGTGGAGGACAGGGGAGGTTCGGTTTCACGGGTCTGGGTTTGCCATTGTTTGGGTTTGGAGCGGTCCCGTACTTCGCGGGTTCACGAGCAGTCTCGGTCACCTTTACAAGTGACTCCGACCCCTCGTCGCCCACGTTCTCCTTGACAGCCTTTGCCCTTGCTTTGGCCCTTTGCTTCTTGCGAAGCCAGGCCCGCTTTCGACTCAAGGCGGCAGGGGTCGCTGGTGTGCTTCCCCCATCCCGCGGACCTGTCTCCCCTGATGCCCTCACCACGGTTGATGAGGTGGCAGGCTTGGAGTCGTCGATCTTCTGTTTGGTGCATTTGGTCGGCTTCGGAGGACCAAGGAGGTCTCCAGCCTTGGCCAACAGTGTAGCCTCCAGAGACCGGGTCTCTGAGGCCGAACTGGAGGCTTCCGACGTAGCCTTGCCACGGTTCTCGGGGGTTTGCGCGTTCAGCAGCTTGCGTGGAATTCGTACTACCATGGAAGGACGTACTGGGCCAGCCGGTTTGCTGTCAGTACGCTCCTCCCCACTGTGGTAAGCTGCTTTGAAGTCATCAGGTTCGAAGTCGTAGAGGGGGCGCACACGCCATCTGGTCCCACACCCGAGGGCGCGGGTCCATGACGTGTGTCCCCCACTACTCTAATGGTTGTCGCGGTCAGGGCAGCATTAGGGAAAGTGCACACGCCATCTGGTCCCGTACCCGAGGGTGCGGGTCCATGACGTGGGTCCCCCAACACTTGTGCGGTTGTCTGAGGTTCGGCAGTCACTGAAGCATTTGCACTGCTAGGTCCCGCACTCGGAAGTGTAGGTCCGCCGCAGAGTTGTTCCTCCAGCGAGAGTCGTTCCAGGTTCAGTGGAGAAGGAGCCCCACCGGCCACGAGAGTGGTGTCAGCACCACCCGCGTCCTCAGCCGGCATGCAGATGGACGTAGCAGCCGGTCCAGTAGTGTTGTTGTCAATGGTCCAGCTATCCACGTTCATCACAGCCCCATCCTCCGTTTCCATGGTCATATCAGTTGTCCGTGCCAAATCCGTTCTGTTTGTCCTTTCCATAGCCGTTCTGGTTGTCCTTGTACAGCAGTCCCCTTCACCCTCAGTATCGCTGCTCGATGAAGTAGTACTGCTGTCAGAATCTGAGCCGGTGCTCAGATCCTCTTTGTTCTCAGGCAGGTTGTTACCCTCCATAGCCCTTTGTTGGGGCTATGGTTGGTAACAGCACTATTTCTAGACAAAAATGCCCCGCAGACTGCACACCTCTGTTTCCAAAATCGAACTGGCCGAGTTTCACGGCTTGATTTGCAAAGTCACATTTTTGGTACGTCAAAACCGGATAAAACCAGACAAAACCAGATAAAACCAGAGCCGTACGTCCCAGACAATGGTCCTACGTCCCAGACAATGGTCCTACGTCTTGTCAATTCCAAGAACTGTCTTGACACCACAAAAAATGTCCCGTAACCGTCAAAGTCAAAGTTTTATGTCTATGATTGGGTGATTTGCATCTAGTTTACACAATACAACTCACAGTATGCTACATATATGTTGTCATTATAATCCAGGTGTCTGAAATACAGCTTATTTTTCAAAATTGACGCAAAATGACAAACTTTCGTTTATTAAACAATATTAGGGCCTACAGAAATGAAATTTTACATCACATGTAACAGTGTCCAATGCAACATAGTTCACAATTATTCTTTTATCAAGAATTATAATCAGGATGTAGCTTTACATTTATCCCGCCTATTTCTAAGTAGCTATAAGGTGTGCACATGCCACTCGAGAGGGAGGCCACTGTATGCTGAGCCACTTTGTTTACAGCAATACTTCACATGAGGTTCAAATTTTGTTTCCTCATGTTTGGAATTCTGTCTCTGTGGTCATTGGCAACCAAAATAACAGCATCGCAATGTGTAGGATCTCGAGTAGCATGGGCATACTCTTGGATATCCTTTATTGCTCTCTCAGCACAATCATTCACCACTTGTACATCTTTACAAAAATCACGTAAGTGCAGGTAAATTGGGTTCGCCATCCAATTGACTGGATCATCATGAAGCCATCTGTGATTGGCATCAATGAGGCTAAATAACAGCCAAGATCGAGATGATACCAACGTGCTAAGATAAGGCCTAATATCAGTAAGCTTGACTGCTACAGGATGGAAATCAGGCTGCCCTGGCTTTCCTGGTGGAAATTGCGCTGGACGTGGCACACGTAAAAGTGCATTTGCTAGCTTTTTCTTTTTGTCATTGTTGACACCGTCATCAAACAGTCACAAACAAACCATCTCTGGAGTAAGGTACCACATATGACGCTTGACACTTTGCAGAGCCTCATCAGCAAGTTCAGCATCAAAGATTGGCACTGCTGCTGGAAATTGAATTATTCTTTTCTAATCTAGTTGAATGTTCAAAATATTGTCTACTTTTTTATGGATACCTTTCACTTCTGATCTAACTTATTTGGAGTTGCCCACTAACATCAAAACAACAAAATTCTTCTGGGGTTATTTCATCAATTATTTCTGAAATGAAAACATTGTTATATGGAAAAAGATTGCCATGTTCTAGGCTAATTTTCAAACAGCTTTGGAGGTTTCTACAATGACGTCATCAAAATCGAACCACCATAATTGGATAGTCAGTGCTTTTACTAATTCAAATGGTATATGTTACGATTATTTTGGTGCAAATACAAGTATGTCTCTTGAAAATTGCCTCATAAATTGGTGGTTTTGTTCGGAAATAAGCAAAGTCTCAAATAATGTTGATATAATATCAATACCGGAACCCTGCTTATTTCTGACAGAAGTTAACCTGGTGTGTTTTATGACAACAATGATCTTTGAAAAACCCATACATTTTTTACCTTCGCAAATATTTTCAACTTTGTCTGTCAGACAGTCTTTTTCAAGCTGTTGTGTGTGTGTGTGTGTTTGGGGGGGGGGTCATATGTTTCTAGCCAACTTGACCAACCCCATTCATTGAAATCCCATCTAATCTAGCTTAATTCTACGTACATACATGACTGCCTTAACACTTCTTATCCAACAGAATCGGATTCTCTTCAATCCACTTGAGCAACTGCTCCTCTGTACCCATGTGTAGTCAAAATGTATCTCTTTTTCTTACCGGTGTTTTTTGCTTGTGGTTCTTCATGGTCCTTTTCTGATGACCTTGATCTTATTCTTGACCAGGATCTTGTAGTGCCCTCAGATGGCCTTGTCATGAGGTGCATATATATTTTTTATACACATTACATTAAAATTAGAAAATCACAGTTCTCCAATATGTAAATAAAGTACTCTTAATATAAAATTGGTACATGACAATTTCTTTGAGTAGACTGTTCTCTGAGGCTTCAAGTCTTTTTATGAAACCTGTTATGCTGTTTCTCAGTGAAACATCAAAATGGTGAACATCATATTCAACAAACATAGATGAAAAACTAACACGTCCTTTAAGATTCTGCATTGAAATTACACCATAAATGAAAACAAAAACTAGTACAATAACTTTTAAAGAGCTGTAACTTAACTTCATGACTACAAGACTTAAAATTTTAATAATACTGTTTCCCCTAGAATATCACAGGCCTCTTTAGAATCACTAGTCATAATACTATAATGACACCCAAATACTTATAACTGTCAACTAGTTTGACAGGCTGAACAAAGAGCAATTATTTAGACACGAGGCATAAACACAGTTTTTGACCTGATACACATGTATACAGTTTTCTTTACATTGAGTACAACAGCAACAGAGAGTTCTTGTAAACATTTGTGGTGTTTTAGCATTTGGTGCAATATGCCTAACATGGTGCCATTTGTGAGGGCAAATTAATGCTGTCAAATGAAACTTCTTTATATTCTCCTAAACTAAAAGCTAAACAATAAAATAAATTGTGCACGATGATTCCTTATACGGTTTTACATATAGTTATTTAGTTTTAATCACGATGGCACAGCTGCTATAGCCCAAACGAATGACTTGTATGAAGCTTTTGACACCCAAAATTGAAACTTGGGGCCATCAGTTCCAGTCCTGCCTTGGCAACATAATAAATGAAGCTCAGGTTTTGAATTTGAAATTTGATACACGTATAACAATAAGTAGAGAAAAGACGTAATTTGTTTTCGATTAGAAACATGTGTTCATGGTGCACATAACTCTAGACTCATCTTTCTCTAATAAGCGTGATTCTACCACGATAATATGGCCGAAGACGGATAAGTTTCCATTTAACTACATGTCATAGATCTGACTTGAACTCATGACCACCATTTTGTCACTATAGTTATATCGGAGCCCACAGAGTCGACTTTAATAAAAACTAACTGCCATAACCATAGGGTCGTAAGTTCAAGTCCCAGCATGGCCACTGGACGTTTTGGGCTGTAAAATCTCTTTGGCTATGTACATGTATATTAGGCCAAAAAAGGGGGACTGGGGATTGCTATAGATTTATGATCGAGCATAGAGATATAGCTCTATATAGCTCTATCAAAAACATAATGTAAGTAATACATCAATTGAAAATGTACCTGTTTTCTCCATGGTTAATAATGGCAAATCACAATGCAATACACACAAATCACAGCCTCACCCACCATCAAATTAAACAATACAATCACAGTATACACAGCTAAAATAAGAAAATTCTATCACGAGCGAACAGTATTCTTTCTGTGGCTGCAAATGAGCACTTCTGACCATTTATCGCAACAAAACAATATGTTCCCTACCTTGCCTCTGAAGATATTTTGATTTTTGTTCTTACAATCTGATTTCTGTTCTTACAATCTGTTGGCATCAGACTATTCAGCTTATCATTAAATGTGTAGTGGGAATTAGACCCAGGATGAGCACGAGACGACTCTGTTAAACCAGCAAGAACACAAGACACACTCTTCTGATCACGCACAAATCCTGAGCAGGAACTGTAATCATCATCACAAGAGGACCGGTTGGAACTAGCACTTTTGGCTCTATGTCCAAATTTGATGGCCAGTGCGGCCCCCTCCCTTGAAAGCTCCGGGAGGTCTAGTGGCACAGCCTCCTCGTCCTCCCAGGGTTTCTTCCTTCTTCCCCCAGCCTCCTGTGCTGTTCTGGCTGAGCCATGTAATAAAATGTTATCCCTAGAAAACCTAATACCTAGGTAAACTATAGTACACCAATCATATGTACAAGAATAATCCTCCAATCCTTAGAGGCATAATATTAATTAATAAATGGACCAATATTCTTATTAAACTGTACCACTGATTAAACTAAACACCACTAAGTCTGGCTTAGGAATTCTACATAGTATATGTTGATAGTGTAAATTTAATACGAACCAGCTTAAGTTTAATCTACTTTAATGTAAAACAAAAATACACGAAAATAAACCACACATCCAATATCCTGGGGTCTATAAAAGCACCACACAAGGTAACTAAGCACATGATCACCAGAACAAGTTAATTGACTCCTTACCAGACTGTGCATGATAACTATTTCTCAGGCTCGTGCTTTGCGGCTGGAATACCTTGCATTTCAAGCAGGATGTCGTTATAATATGACATCACCTGCTCCTGCCTTCTGTCACTTCCTGGTTCAGCATACTCGAAACCGGAAATCTTTTCCATTACCTCCGTAATTAATTCTGCAGCCCCTACTAATTTCAACCTCTCGTAGAGAGTGATACACCATTGTTCTATGTGCTCTTCATGCCCTTTCTCAGCCAGTTTGTGTCTTAACCTTTCCCTGCAGTCCTGCTCTTTCCATGCCTCTAGACTTTCCTCCATTTTGTAGTGGTTATACGCTGTATATATTGTATAGAACAAAATGATAGATGCTTCCATAGTATTTAAATCCGCCTAAGTAATGAAATAAATATATACAAAGAACTCACCAGGTAGCATTTCCACACTGTCCACACTGTCAGCATCACCACTCTCAAAATCATTTTCCTCATCACCTTATAAAATTATTCAGTCATTTTATCAGTAAAATATTTTATATTTGTTACAAGCTTCAATGCTTTGCCAGCAAAATTCATTTTGGGTATCTTGAAAGACTTCAGACTTCATGGTTTAACCGATTGCTGCCATTTCTACACTCATAGCTTTCTTCTTCTGTCCCATGCGCACCTACAACTCTAGGAACTCTTTGTGCACTCTCTTGCTCTCTGCCTTGACCTGGAGATACATGTCATGGGTCATTGCAGCCTCCTCCTTGCCCAGGGCGTGTCTTTAAAATGAAAGAATTTCTTTGGATATTCGAATATCCAATATCCAAAGGCGAATATCAAAAGAACTTTATTGTAATATTGTCATCGTGAAATGTCGAGGGGAGGGGTGGTGTGTGTGTGTGTGAGGCAAAGATGACATCACTTACCAGGGGTGTGAGTGTGCTGTGCTGCGGAGATGACAAAAGCTGACAGGTGATGGTGGTGGTGGGGGGGGGTAAAAAGGCCAAAAAATGAGGTGACGTTTTGTGAACGATCCCCAACACCTGGTAATGATACAAGCTACACAATCCTCATTTGTTATTGATTATTGTCCTGTGCAGCATTGAATGCGCGCAGTGAATTAAGATTATGTAGTCCAAACAATTAACTATTTCTTCAATATTATTCAGTGCTCAATACACTCGCGATAACGTTTTTGAAATAGGCCAAGTCAATCTTCATTGCCCCGCACGGACCGCTCTCGGATAACAACCCGATATAACGATGTCCCAAAGCAAGCGCAACGGTCTTGTAGCAGCCATTTGGCTGTGGGTTACACAGTACCTCAACCACCGTGCTCCCAGCCTGGGAAAACAGTGCATTACTCAAGGCCGCACCGTGCTACTATCAGCGGTGCTACTATCAGTTTGGCGCGGTAGAACATTTTTAGGGTGTCCTCGTAGCTCGGGAGCGGCTTGTCTTTGAACTCCCAAAACAACATGTTGGCATCTGCTGTCACGTTCTGCAGATGAGCTTTGATGTCGGCGTGCTGTGACTGATGCAGCCATCTTCTGCTGCTGCGATGGATCAGCACGACCACGTTGTCCTGAGGCTGAGTCTCCTCTTCAGTGAAGTGTGTCCTGAGATTGAGAAGATATAACAGTGTTTAGAAAAATCAAATATGGCACCTTTTAATGTTTTTCAAATATGCTATATCACATGTATCTCAGATATCAATATGTGACCCACAATATACCAATTGGTATACATTGTGGGTCACGTTTCTTCAAACATATGTATATTAGTGGGTGCCATTTTCAACCTGTCTGTGGACGTCCGTACCCATTTTCTGCCCCCCACCCCAAACCCCTCCACTCCCGGCCCGAAAGCATATCACGCTCAGGGATCTACGTCACACGAATTACCACTGAGCATACATGCTTCAACATCATAGTCAATGAAGCAAAGCCCCAGATTTTCTATTTTGGAATATATTTAGGCCTCGGGTCTAATAGTAATTTTTAGGTCACTGGTGGATCCTTTGAGGTTTGTGGTTGTGTATAACATTGCCTATCGCATGGTTTTCATAATGTCGCATACTGTTATGTTGAGGGAAGTATGTCATTAACGCATAAAAAGACATGTCTACGTTGAGTTTTCACGGGTGACATAAACTTAGAAACTCCTGAACAGAAAAAATACATAGTTTTTAAATGTATTGCTAATCTCAGGGAGTCTATACATAGCAAATGGTCTCATTTTTGGTACTTTATATTGTTCTTCCT
>CM032660.1:42020212-42032291 GCA_019095985.1 Streblospio benedicti
ACAACATATGAAACCAAGAATATAGCACGCTGTATAAGGGACAGTGGATTAGCATCACTATATACACAATTGTATTGTGCCTGTCGGTATGGAGACCTGGCGTTTGTAACAGAGGTTATTGCCGAGGATAAAGATAGAGGACAGAATGTGGACTGGGGGTGGCTGATGGAGACAACATATGACAGGAAGCATTTGGACATACTGCGCTGTATTAGGAACAGTGATAGAGGGTCAGTAGATGCACAGTTGTATTATTCCTGTATTCTGGGAGACCTGGAGTTTGTGTCACAGTGTATTGCCGAGGACAGAGATAGAGGACAGAATGTGGACTGGGAGATACTGATTAAGAGAGCATATCATAACAATAGTATGGACATTGTGTGTTGTATAAGGAACAGTGGACGAGTGTCAGTAAATACACAGTTATATCATTCCTGTATTCTGGGAGACGTGAAGTTTGTGTCACAGTGTTTTGCTGAGAACAGAGATAGAGGGCAGAATTTGGACTATGACAGACTGATGAATACAGCATACGACAGGAAACATATGGACATAGTGCGCTGTATTAGGGACAATGGACGAGGGTCAGTAGATACACAGGTGTACTATTCATGGATGTTGGGAGACTTAGAGTTTGTGTCACAGTGTATTACTGAGGATAGAGATAGAGGACAGGATATGGACTGGGACAGATGGATGAAGACAGCATATGGAAGCAACCATATGGACATAGTGCGCTGTATTAGGGACAGTGGACGAGGGTCAGTAGATGCACAATTGTATTATTCCTGTCAGCTGGGAGACCTGGAGTTTGTGTAACAGTATATTGCTGAGGGCAGAGATGTAGAACAGAATGTGGACTGGGACAGATGGATGACGACAGCATATGACAACAACCATATGGACATAGTACGCTGTATTACGGACAGTGGACGAGGGTCAGTAGATATACCCAAATATTTAAAATGGGCTTGTGAATTGGGCGACCTGGTGTTTGTGTCACAATGTATTGCTGCGGGCAGAGATATAGGAGAGAATGTGGACTGGGACAGATGGATGAAGACAGCATATGATAGGAACCATATTGACACAGTACGCTGTGTTATGGCTCAAGTAACAGATTAGAACGTCTAGGGGTATGGTCAAATTAACACTGCGAATTTAGTGGTTAAATTTTACAATTATTTATTTTTATAACACAAATCAAATACCTGATACAAATGTCTAAATAAATTAAATAGAAAAATACTTTTTTACACAAGATTGCTGTGAATGTTCTGACACAATCTGACACTTGAAATTACTGTCCACTCCCAAAAGTTTCCACTCCATAAAATATCCACTCCAGAAATGCTTGCTTTGCAAAGTCTAATCCAATTCCAAAGTTTCCCAGCGGCTTTCAGCTCGTCTGGCACAAATGAGATGATATCTCCAAAACAATGCTCTGTGAGCTTTATCAAGTCTTCAAAGTTCCAATAACAAAGTTTTCAAACAAATGCTTCTCAGAGCGATAATTTACAAATTCAAACTTAATGACAAGGATGCATGAAATATCCAACTTGATGGCAAAGATGCATGAAATATCAAAATTGATGGAACAAAATCAAACTCTTCAAAGATGAACTGAAACTCCAAAAACTCTTCAAACTTTAATTCACAAACTGAAATCAGATTATGCATTAAACATCAATAAAATCAATAATATTGAACCAATCAACACCTTTGGTAAAATTGTTATTATTCTTTTAGTCTTCTTGCACGTAAATGTTTTAATACATTAAACCATCATCAGTTATCTATACCACATCTATACATTCTATGTATATCTATACATTGTACATGTTAAACACAATGTACTCCTACATTTTTAAATATATACATATTATAATCTACTACTACCCACTGGGTTAGCTTTGTAGCTATTTTATATTACAGTTAATATATTGTCTGGCAAACCAAATGAAAACGAAAAAGTTGGTTAAATACACATCCTAAATTCATAGATGTCAACGAAGTACTGACATGACGCCACGCAAAGCAGTTGCCGCTGTTAAATTGACAATTTATTTGACTATTGCTAAACCACTTTTTCTCTACTCGTTTCAGGTAAAAACAAACTGTGATGGTGACGACTAACAAATGAAGAGAAAAAACAGTACTATATAGCATGTGACTGAAACTTTATATACCGTTCATACACACACTTTTATACACAGCAATAAAATTTGACACTCCTGAACACAACATTTATTCACAGCAATAAAAGAGTGACAGCCGCGATAAACATATATCGTACACATTTTACAATTCGAAACGATAATATATTCTACAGAACGATGCAAAAACACGTCTTTTATTTTTACAAATTTCTTCTATTAAGCATCTACGAGTTTTTGACTCAGATTTCCCTTCAACATTTGAAGTCTTAATTTTCTTCACAGAATTTTTCAAATTTTCTGCCACAGTTTTTTTTTTTCATGTAGATGGTGGTGTTTTGGAAAGCCTTTTTGCCTGATTTTGGTCTCTATTTGCTGTTTATATCAATTCAAAGAATCATTTCTAAACTGGAGTGAATCAGAGCATTTCTTGAAACATCATTCACAAACTTTGGCCTCAGTCATTATCAAGTCGTTAGGAATAATAAGTCCTAAAAAGAAATACATACAGTTTACTTTATGAATCAACAAAATTTCTTTGTAATAATAGTACATCGGATAGGATGGATTACATAATCCAATTACAATTTCTTAAGTTACATGTTGAATTATGAAATTGTTTCCCAAATTTTCCTGTATAATGCAAAACTTCTTTTGTGCCACAATGTTAAAATCCTTTGATGTGCTTGCTCATTTCTTCGAATACGTCTGGGCATTTTGTACATGAGCCCAATGATGGTCCTAACACTATTTCATTGTTAGCATTTCTTAACCTGGAAGAGCTTAAACATGAAAATGGTAGCAGATGATCCCTAAAGTAGGGAATCTTTTCTTTCGAAATACACTCATATGCAGCCGTACTTGGTTTCTTGATGGTGGGAACCTAATAAAAGTAGCCAATCCGTGACAAATGGTTCAGAAGTAATTTTTTATCAGTAATTCTTTTGTTTAAAAACTTGCTTCTTTCAAAAATGGTAACTGATTTCATTAGTAGCATGAAGAAAATTCAAGGAGTACATAGAGTACCTCATACAAAATAAACAATTTACCTCTGATTGCAAATCTTGAAGAATATCCTGAAAAACTTCTTCATCAGGTGTTATGAGCGGACACTGCTTTATTGCAAGGCAAACAATGAAATTGAGGCGACACATGTTTTTTATTGTCTTTTGTATGATCTTGTAATTCTATTCCCGAAACCCCCAACTACACACTAGCATAGCTGAAGAATACCATTTATCCGAAGGGATTTCTACCACAAATGATTAGGGTGTCCGCATTACAATTTGATTGCAATGTGGGTGGAAATTTTACAATTTTTCAATAAATCTCTTCAATGTAGGTCTAAATGTCAAAAACCTTTTACAATCTGATTCCAATTTAGTTGAAAAGTGAAAATTTTATCGATAAATTCCTCCAATTTAAGTCTTAGAGTCAGAAATCTTACAATTTGATTACTATTTGGGTGGAAATTTGACAATTTTTCAATAAATGTCTCCAATTTAGGTCTTACAGCCATAAAAAAAGTTAAGTTGACCAAAAATACTGTGTTGGATCTCGAAGCATCACCACAAACTTGCCATTTGGCATCATTGCACGGATGTAATGCACAGTGAGAGTGTCATTGCTAGTGACAGTGAGTGTGTTATTGCTATTTTTGTATAAATGATGATTTCTAGGTTTTCTTTTCAAATAGAAATGGCTTGGTATTCTAAAATCTAGCTTCCTCTCTGTTGGCAGTGGGAAAGAGTCAAATGCTTCCCCATCAAATTCTTCGGACTCCTCCAACTCTGGAAGTTCTGGTACACAGCACCCTTCTTCATTCTGAAACGTGAAAATAAAACAAGAATAAAAACAAAATATATAAACTTGAAGCTAAATTACTAATTACTAACCTATATATACTGAGGATAGATGTTAATTGAAATGTTAATGCTTTTTGTTGCACAGGATACATGATGCATGGCACACATTAAATGGGGGGGGGGGGGGGGGGGAGCTCACCTTATCCATCAGTCGCCGGTTCTCTGCATGTACTACCCTTGCCATGTGTGGTAAAGGCAGTTCACATTTTCTTAGGCCTAAAACACAAATTGCTTACAGCCATATATAGATTCCTACACAGTTTAAAGTATGTTATTGATTTGCTTGTATAATATAATAATGGTAATATAATAGTAAATAATACGGGTCCACTCCGCTCCCGCCAACACTGCGCAAGGCGACAAAATCTTGATCCCTAGTTTCAATTATTTGGTACTACAGAACATTTATCCCTGCTTCATAACAATTTTCTGTTACTATGGATATATCCACATGTTCTAAGCTATGGTCCTCACGTGTAGCCACAGTTTATACATCACTTGAGTTGGCCACATTTTGTTGGTTTCTTCACGCTTAATATCCATTTGGATAATGCTTCTTTTGTGTGTGTTTTATTAATAAATTTAATAATCATTAATATTATCACACACAAACCTTGCGACGCACATAAATTTTGGAGCTTATAGCTTGAAGTTAAAAAACAATACAAACTTACCTCTGTTCGTTACATTTTAGAGCATAAGTATTCTTGACCTGGATCTTGTAGTGCCCTCAGATGGCCTTGTCATGAGGTGCAAATTTTTTTTTTCGTTTTTTTAATATACTGATTTATTCACATGATAATGTATACATATGAAGAGTTCAATGTCTTGTAACTATTGTAATTAAATAAAAATAATATATATACGAATATCAATACAAGTACAGTATAAATATTAAGGTGCAAATAAAATTGTCACATTGACTTTGAGACCAGTGACCTCCTCAACAGGCTCAAGTGGCCTATCTCCAATAACTCTGTGAACGGGCGGAAGTTGTACTTGCTGACATCTGGTTTCATCATTCTTTCTTCCATGGGTTCATGCACTTAAGCTAACAATTCTGTTGCATATTTCAAGAAGAAATTCTTGTAATAGCTATCACGGCTGGCAAAGTCGAGCTCCGTAAAAGGATCCAGTCAGACCAAAACCCTTGGGCAACTCTGTACCTGTGAAGCTGGGGCTCTCTTTGGAGAGAAGAGATGATAATGTGTAGGCTTTCGCTGCTGCATACTGCTGTTGAGGCTGGGCATGCAATTCTGGATCTCAAGCTTCATTGCTTCGTTCTTGGCTTCGTATTGCTCGGAGAACTTTGCCCGCATGGCGATGATTTCATCTCTCATGACTTAGTTTTTGAGCTTGTGAGCGTTTTTTTGGCTCTTGTGGATGTCCAGTGCGAATAGAACTGAAATATGCGAAATGATAAAACGTTTCACCAAACTAAATTATCTATGTATGTTTTTTTTTACACTATGTTAACGATGTCACAGCATGGTGTATGACAATGTTATTGTTTACATTAGTGATGAACCAAGTAACAGAATTTTATCAAATGTTAAGCAATATTGGATCAACAGATTTTGAAATGAAAGCAAAATGAAGCACTTACGGCATTCAATAATCCGCTCTTTCTTAAATGTTCTCTTCATTTTTTCTCTTACACTTGATGGCTTCACAATCATTTCTACCTCAGTCATTATGTTATCTAGATAGACTCTAAACAAAGTGTGTGTTAACAAGTATCACTAATTTTGTGCTAAATCCATTTAAACGTACAATTATTGTCTTAATATTTTCGGACATTTTCAATGTCCATCGTCTGAGACTTTTCTGTCACCAGGTGGCAGCACGTGACAGAAGTAGAAGTCAGTCAGTGTTTGTTGTTGGGGGGTGGTCGAGGGCGCGCATGGTGGTTTGGGGCTGCCCTAGGTCTCAGAAGGTTGTCGTAGGCGTGAGATAACTGGTATGCTCCTTCATCTCTGTTCATGTTCTCCTCAGTCTTTCGGATTGTTATGGACTCTAGGATTTGTCTGTCCAGTAGGTTTGACTCCTTGCACACAACTTTAGCACTATCCCAATCTGGTACATGGTTGAGGTTGTTCATGTGGTCAGTTATGGCTGATTGGTGAACTTCTGTGGTGCTGAGGCGAGTGGCTCTGGTGCGCACATTTTTATGGTCATGTGTCTCCACATTTCTTTGATGCTCCTTGAGCCTTGTGCCAAATTTCCTGCCTGATTCACCAATATATAAACTTGGACAGTTCTTACACCACGTCTGCTCCAGCACTGAGCAGCACATCCAGCATTTCAATTTCCGCGTTAACATCTACTGGCTTTCGCTTGCGGAGCCACGTGCCTGTCATCATCTGAGAACAGTAGGCCACGGAACAATGAAGTGCCGTAGCGCCGTTACGCATCCGTTTATTAGGGTCGGCACCGTATTTCACGAGTATTGCAACCACATGGAATCTACGATCTTTTTTACGCATGTTTCACACTTGTGGTAACTGCTAATTAGTATGCTTATCTCATTATATTATATAACTGCTACTTGATAGTGCTTATCTCATCATATCATATAACTGCTGCTTGATAATGCGTTTCCAATCATATCATCAATTATAAACTTTTAGTATCATATTTTATAACTAAACTTTGTACTTCTGTCACGTGCTGCCACCTGGTGACAGAAAAGTCTCGGGGAAAGATGTGCCTGTATTATTGTGATTAAACTACTCTTCTATCTTCCTGGTTTTACACCTTTTTCCGTGGTGCTACATCATATGTGTATTCATGAATATTTTCAATGTTGTGGATATCGGCTAATGACCTGTGAATTTCAGAGCCTATACAGTACAGATATCATAAGAAGGATACAGAATCATGAGCGAAATTAGAGGAATCGGCGTTAGAAAACGTAATAATTTGTAACAATGCGGAACAAAGTTACGGCTATTACGATTTTCTTGGAACTGCTCAGTCACCAAAACTACGATACTTACGATTATCGAAATAAACAGAGAAAACATAATAATCAGAACATTTTCTCATACTTCCTGTCAACGGCGCCCATCTTTCGCTAATAAATATTCTGATTTGTTCGTGCGTTCTCGTTTATTCCCGCCACAAAGTGAAAGCGGATGAGCGATAAGGGAAACAATTGAAATAGACATAACTTCAGGCAAGTTATGAAGAAAGCTGTAATTTGCGGAAGCTACAAAATCTTCTTACTTCGTAATACAAGTTGTCGCAACAAATGAGAAGAAATAGGAAAAAAAACATAAGAAATCGTAACGTAATTCTCGAAATCTATCTTCTGGTCCTTCTTACGATATAAGTACTGTAGGTTTAAACTTGTCCTAAATTAACTGATACTAATCGAATATTTTATTGTGCATTATAAGAGAACAATATTCACAAACTTGCACTCATGGATTCTTTTCATTCATATTGATTATCAAAAGATTATCTAAGACCTTCTGCTTTGAAAATTATGAATTTCACACATTTCTTTAAAAAAGAAAGACAGTAGATCATTAAGCTTTTACCAACCAAACGCTTGCATTAAAGTATATCAATGATAAACTAAATTCCTGTAATTTGAGTTGGTTGTATTTTCTCCTTTGTTGGGTTAGACCTCTACTTAGCAACTTAACATATTTCGAGATATTGGCCAAATCCCACAACCATAATCTAATATTGACACAACACATGTGTCAAATAATGTTTTCCATACTCATGATTCACTGAAATGTGGCTTTATATCTAAAATATTTTTATATATCCTAGAGAGGACTGCAGATATTTAAAAAGTGCAATGGATGATGATTTACCCTATTGAAAGACAACCATCAAAGGTGGCTCAGGCAGTTGTCTGTTTCTCTGCATCATGGTGGGATTATTTTTGCGTTACGCTTAATTTACGTGAGGTTGTTATTGTTTTTAGATGAGTGGAACACGGGTTCCACTCCACCAGCAAGGCTCGCCAATGTAAGTGTGTGTGCGAGTTTTGTTCCTGTCAGCTCCTGGTAGTTCCTCTGTAGGTACTTTTGTTCGGGCTGAATCAGGAACGGGTATATTGTTGTGTGTGTGCGTGATGATAATTTGTGCCTCTGCCAGCACCTGGTAGTTTCCCTATAGGTAACTTTTGTCAGGCTGACAGAGACGGAGTATGTTTAAATTGTGTGTTTGCGTGAGGATAATTTAAGTAAAAAAAATGGTATGTACTTGTAAAAATGGCTCACCTTACTAGTAGAGGAAAACCAGTATCCACTCTTATTTATATGTGATTAATAAAGATAAAACCTACCAGGAGGTTTGACTTTTGTTCTTTAACACACAAATAAATATCCAACGCAAAGTGTATGGTTTGATGTCCCGGGCAGAAGTGCCAAGAATGTTTATTTTTAAAAATCCATTTCACCTACATTGTTATGCGTGTACAAAAACGTAGTGCAAAACAATACAAATCACACGACATATGCACTTAAATCACACATTGAAACAACAATTTAAAATAGTAAAACAAATATATATAACCATGCAATATTTTATACTCACAGTTTTAAATATATAGGATAAAAATATAACTAGATCAATGAGCCAATTTTGTCGCATTGCGGACAAGTAGTCCTCTTACGTCATCTTGATGAGGGTGTGACGTATTTACGTCAATTTCCCTAAACGTACATATATTCGACGTATAGACGTATACGTATAGACGTCAATTCAAACACATAATCAACATATATACCACACTGACTTTGTAACAAAACAAAATTAAACCAAACGCATCACCAAATCCATCGAACTACTAAATTTTCAATGCTAAGCGTAAAGTCTCCTGGATACAAAAATCCCAACTTGAAAGCAGCCCTTTACATGAAAGTTGTGTTACCTGCCATCATCTGTACATCTGACGCTGGGTTGTGGACGCTGGTCAATTCTCCCTCAAAGTGGGCAAAGGCGTGGTCGCCGGCAAGAGCCATCTCGCACTTGAGCTTGAGCTCTTGCTCTGATCCCTCCCAACGCCGGAACATTTCAACTATGGCTGGTCTGGCCAGCAGTTTTTTCACTCGTCTTGCACTGAAGAGTCAAATTAGTGTTCTTTAGATGTGAATGTTAATCATGTCATGGGTTGTGTTGAACACACACACACAAAAAAAGAATACTAGTAATCCAGCATGTTTCAATTATTTTGAATCTAATCTTTATATAAAAGATAATGTCATCAGCAATTTTACACAATAAATTTATTCTATTTTCATATAATCATATATTCTAATATTATCTTTTATCATAAGACACATTTTAATATATCCATTTGATATCGTAATATGTTTTGTCATATCAAGGGCGTATCTAAAATTTAGGAAAAGGGGGGGCACACATGATGACATCCACTAGGGTTTTCTTCCTGATGACTCAGCTTCAGCATGTCTTTCATTCCACTTATGCTGTAACACTTATGGAAGACGTCCATAAATTCTAACGAGATTGTCAGTAGATGTTAGTTCACTTGCGGCATAACATTCTGTCAGCGTCACCTCTGCTTTTTTCATTTTTGCCATTCTTATAGGTTTGCTAGTGTGTGTGCTGTATAAAAATCAACAATGTGACTCCACACTACATCTTTACCATTTACAACAAATCCATGTTTTTTTTTTAAAATTGTTCCTCACATTTTTTAGCAGGTGTGGGGGGTCATACATAACAAACACTTTACTTTCATCACAAAAAAGTTGTGGTTCTGCTCTGTTACCCCAAGGATGGTTTGTATAAGGTTCTGGTTATTGGATCCCTGGCCTGAACGAGAAGTTGTGGAAATTCACTAGGTGTCCCGGTATTTCTGCCTGCTTAGCCCTATTTTTATTTTTCTTCCAATCACTGGACACTCAATTGTGTTCTCTTCGTTTTTGTGCACATTGTGCATGTGACTGTGCAGATTTGAAATTTTAATTTATTTTTTCCTGGAGTCTAGACTCTCTTGTCTAGAATATATTTTTGGTGATCATATTATATAAATACCTTCAAATCTGTAAGCTTGCCAAGTCATCTAGATCTACAAATAGGTCTATGGCATTTTGCAGGAATCTGAATGTCTGCATGAATGAATTTATTCAATGCAACCCAACACCTAATAAAGCTGGGTTATGCAGATTTACTTCCTAAGTCCAATCATGTGCAGTCATATGGCTGAAATTAAATGAATGACTATACACAAATAGCAATATACCAAAGCTAATAACAAATACATAAAAACACATTTAAAGTATGATGTCCAATGAACTTTTAAACCTAACAAATGTAGGACAATCTACACAAATGGAAAAAAATAAGAGTTTACCATCAAGTTTCTCATTGGTAACTTTTATGAAGCACTTTTCAGAATCTTCAAATACATAATTATATGAACCTCCAATAGTTTTTAAATTTTGAAAAGAAAAGTTTTCCTTATGTTCTTCAACATGCATAATTTTCTATATTCCAAAATAGAACCGAGCAGGTCAAAATGACGTTCCCTCCTAAATTTTCCCTCGAACGTGCCTGGGTTTCCAAGAAACGTGAGTGCACTTGTGTCTCAGAAAAATCTAGGTTGCAGGTGTTTGTATTCCCAAATTAGGTCTCTGTTTGTGGTCGAATAAAGCGTCTATCACACGACCACCTCAAATTTAAGTATCGTCGATGGCCTCCTGGGTTTACATCTGGAGAAGCTAGCCCCTAATCTGTTCAACAGTCATTCAAGATTAGTGTAACTCCGTCACCGAGCAGGGGAAAAGGTGGTCTACTTAGGACAAGTGTTCTATTAACGACGACATCTATACAATATTACCTCTTTAAGGATACCATTTTCCGTCTAATAACGACGTCATCGTCGTGCACGCCATTCCACCTACAGTTATCCTCCCCTCTTAAGTCGAGAATGGATTGAGCAATATTCCCTAGCGGCTCAGGTGTTGGTCCTCCTATAGAAAAATTAATGCAGTGAATAATTAAAAAAAACTAAGTTATTAAATATTGTTAGATTCTAAGTGAGACACAAGCTACTATTGCAGACTTAGCAGCAAAAACCAGAACATTTAAGTGTACATACAAACCATTCATAGGCAATACAGATATTCCCATGGTGCATGGACCACATAATTTGTGCCAAAGACAGGCGAAGGCTTAGCATCCTCTGTGGAACTGTTTCTCACACTTTCTCCCACCATTGCGCTGCCGGCCTTGCCCTTCTGTGCTCAGCTCGGCTTGTGCTCTGGCCAATTTAGCTTTGGCAATGTCTTCCAATATCCACTTCACCATCAATGACATTATTCTGAATCGCTACAGTGAAAATCCTCGCCATGACGCACATTGCTCTGGAGATGGTCGGAAAAAATACATGTATGTATTTTTTTCTTAAATTCTCTGTTTATTCAACTACTTCAAAATACATTTTTACACTCCATTATTGGCTTTCCTCCTCCTCTTCAGAGTTTGTTATTTTAGTGCGCAGTACGTCTCTAATTTTCTTCATGTTCTTTTCTGTAAGTCCACCTTCATAGTGACTGCGTAATATTTTCAGTACTGATGCATCTAATTTTTCGATGTCCTTTAGCATGGGCTCTTTCAGGTCTCTTAAAAAAATTTCAAATATCCTGAATAACAATTCTTTGTTCTCATTGCACAGTATCTGTTTTCTTTAGGTTCCTTGGTTTTGTTCGCAGGACGATGACGACCTGAACGTTTTGAAGTACAGGTAACCGCGGAGGAGCAGTAGCAGCAGCTGCATGTTGAGCACTGGTTGAAACTGGGAAGAAACTGATTTTGATCATTTATTTATCAAAAAAAGGGTATTTCCTTCCGGCTGGACACTGATTGAACATCTGTTGATTCTCTAACGTCAGGATCATGAACTTGTTCTGAACTTCAGCATTTCTTATGTTATGATGCAGTTTGGGTCTGAAGGCTTTAGTTAGCTGCTGGTTATCACACTTTTTACATTTTGCATATAATTTGCCATCTATAGTCACTTGAAGAAAGTACTTTGGAGATGATATCTTACCACATGCAATAACGTCT
>CM032660.1:42037684-42051366 GCA_019095985.1 Streblospio benedicti
TTTTTTTACAAATATGGGAACCATTGAAATGATATAAAAATCAATGCACCAGCATATTTACAGATGTGATGGAAATTAAAAAATCAAACTTTGGAATGTATACAAATAAGATTATTCTATCTTATTGACTGAAATGTTAATAATATATGCTATGGCTACATAACATACAACTAAAATGTTAACAAATGAAATGTTTTTATCTAATTCAAAGATCATTAATAAAAGATCAAATGGACGGTATTTGTAAATGTTTCAAATTTACATTACTGCACACTATAAATACCTCTCTCATGAGGATTCAAATATATATCACAATTACTGAATTAATAAAGTTGCTATAGAAATTACATGTGAACAATTCAACTGGATAACAATGGCTAACAACTTTGAACCAGACAAAAGCTTGAAGTTTTTTTTTTTTTTTTTTTTTTATATGATTTTTTTTAAATACTTCTTTATACTAGCAGACTCCTAGAATGACGGCTATGTGAACGCTAGAGCTCGGGTTACAGGCCTGATATGTTTCAGGACTCGATGGCTCACCCTGCCTTAACTGCTACTGCATGAGTGGTTGTCTAACAGCACATAGTTTTTGGTTTGCAGTGTGTTTATGTGTTTTTTTTGCACTCAGATCGCTCACAACAAGAACAGTACAAGCAGAGTTTGATTATACACTTTGTGCTTTTGCAGCACAAATAATTTACATGAGAAAATAATTCACTAGAAAAAAAATTACAAAGTTATTCCTACACACAAAACTGAATAAAAAAAATAGTTTATACAGTTTATATCTTGATGGATAAACATACATACTCCTCCCTTGGTGTTATTTTTTATTTCTTGTGGTCGTCTGGATTCTGGGCTATAGGATTTTGTTCTACTTTGTATAATTAAATTGTATTTTTGTAGTGGTGAACATAGACCTTTAGGATTATGGATTTATTTGTCTAGAAATTTGGTTATGGCTGATGAAGTTTCTTTCACCTTATGGAAATGTCCTCTACATATAATTCTAATAAATTGAGAGTCTTAATTAAGGGAACTGAGGGCGGGAATAAACATTAGTTGCTAAATTTCGAGGGCGGGGGAGACCTCTATCTTGTTCATGTTGAGAAGGTTCAATAACCAGTGGCAAAAATTAACTGCATAGGCATTTATAGGCATGCATAATCTAGTTCGATAGAAAATTCACCATAATTGTAACGCTGAATCAATCCCGAAAGAAGTTTGTCAGCGACCAAGACTCTTTCATTAAGAGTTTTTTTGGCAATATTTTTTGGTATGATTTTTTCATAGGGAACATCATCAACGTCTTTCATACTTAGATAAGCTAGTGCTTGCTGCACGATAAATTGTTCCCCTAGAAGGACAAAAAGATCTTCATGGGCGGAGTAGTTTTTTTTTACATTTCCATCCACGTATGTTTTATGGAACATTTGTCTAATTTGATGAAAAGTACCATGGTCTCTACCAGATGTCTTTTTGTGAAAGCGCTTGTAAGCTTTCTGAAAATATGATATTATATTTTAAATAAAACATAAATGCACAAGTTTCTTTTTATCTAATTTGTATTTTAATGTAATATGCGGTGTGTGGAATTAGAAATTTGCAGAAATTTGCATTGCTATGCACATTACTGCTTTTATTTTATAATAAAACTAGCTGTTTACCCGGCGTTGCTCGGGTTGAAACAGATGAGATCCGGAACACATTAAATGCTCCTCGCTCCCCATCCTTTCTCCTGTCCCACATCCCTCGAACCAGTTCTCGTCAGTGTACAGGTCTGTGACAGATTAAAATGCACCTCCATCACTGTCCTCCCATCGTCATATGTGACAACCATTTACACACTAAATGTACTAAATATGACAATGATTGATCCCTCTATTATCCCTCCCCCAGCTACTGCTACCCATCAGTCTGTAAGCATAAAAGTCCTTACAGCTGATTTTCTTGTCCGTTTCCTGTCCACTTTGTGCGTTGACCTGGTATAGTGGAAAATGGTATCCATCTTCGCCTCTTGGAAACATGAGTGGGTATTGGAGTGTATCGTAACACCTATGTGTTTCCTTGATGTTCGTGAGCATGTTGTCCCTTTTCTTTAGGACAATATCGCGTTTACCATCTGTGTCCCGCTCATTAAGCACCATAACAATGGCCACTTCATTGGTAACTTGATCATTGAAGCGACGTGGATGTCCCCCCGCAGGTGTCCTGTCAGCCTTGATTACCACCCTGTGCTCTGGCTGGTCCATCTGTTCTAGAGCCATCTTAAAGCTTTGGGCATAAGGGTGTGTCTCATGGAGCATATTCTGGAGATCCTGTATGATTTCACGTTGAACGCCGTGGTTGAGGCTTAAGCGTTGATCAACTTCACGGTCACCACCCATGAAGTAGACTTGAACGTACTTAGGTTCCTCATCAGGTAGTGGCATCAGGCCCCCAATGCGATGATGTACCTGGCCTTGGATCTTGAAGGTATTGCAGAACCCTGGGGGTGTGAGGTTTTTATGGGTGTCAAATGACGTCATCATAAATGCCGCATTATACTTCCATATATTTGAGCTGAAGTGTTTTGATTTAGGTGTGTCGTCTGTAAGCAGTATCATCAGGATATTAGGTGGTAGCTGCAGAGTCTCCAGTCTCACTTTGCCAGCCGTGCAGCACATGCCTGCCGTCTCTCCTGGCCATTTCCTGGCATGGCAAAATCTACAGACATTGGCCATGCTGCCAATCGTGACCTTGGGATTTGTAGAGTAGTTGAAGCGTAGGTTGTAATTGAAACCAGCTTTTAACCATTGAAATGATGTTTGCCGTTCTTGCTCCAGCTGAAGCTTTTTTTGCCTCGGGATTTGGTAGCCAATGGCATTGGGGTATTTCCTTTTTCTTGGCATGTTTAAACTGGATAAAGAAAAGTGTTCATTAGGCCTACAGGAGACCAGCAAAAACTTTATTGCACAGCAAACAGTTGGCCTAATAATTTTCAATAGCAAAATTTAATAGACAAACGAACGGAAAATCGTTTTCATTACGCATTTCACATTGATACAGTGAAAAAAAAAATGAATATATACGTTGATGTTGGTGTCAAATGCATTCCATTAGGTAAAAATTTCGATGCTGTTTGAATGATAAAAGTGTTTAAAATCACATTATCGGAATTAACGTTCATTCACTGATTTCCGTTCAGCTGTCTAGGCCACCTAATGCTTTGTAGCCGGCACTTACATAGTACATTATTATTTTTACAGTATATGTATTTGATTTAACACCTATTTATACATGAAATAAACTCACTTGTGTGCTCTCTGGATGCTAATGGCAGACCTGGCTCCGCGGCACAACGCACATCTTTATCTTGAGCTGTGTGCGCCAACTGTCTATACAAGTATGTCATTTCATGTGGCTTAATCGTATGATACAAAGAAAAATGATATAGCTCTAATAGGTCTTTCAGATTTACACATTTACACGGATAACATTTACACAGATTACATTTACATGGATTACATTTACACGGATTGTTGATTGATATTTACATTGCTGACGTACACACAATCGTTTAGTGTACATTGTTGTCTTACACAAACGTTTAGCGTAGGTACGCAGGTACAAACGTTTGTAGTTTAAATGTTACGTATTACGTGGTTGAGACATCGTACATTTTTTTTACAAAAATTCTTTTTTCTTGTTTTATCATTAAAACCAATTTATTTGGTTTGAAATGTGATATAACGACCACCAAGTTGTCCTGATTTTACATACATAGTTTGAAGTGTGTACGTCTTGTGGTTAAAAAGCCTTTTGTGACGCAAAAAATCGCCTCTTCCTTTATGTATATAGATGTGATACGTTTACCAATTAAACTACATACATGCATTCCATTCAAGTTTTAATACAGTTTATGCCAAATACATTGGTCTGTTGGTCCTGAAAAATTATTTTGACTCATGTCTGACAATTACTTCAAGATAGTCGGTACTGATGACCGTGACGATTTCCAGACATTCACAATATTATATGGGTATGGCAGTGCCAGCCTTATGGATTGGAAATTACCCGCAAATCTTAAGACTTTGGAGCCAGATTAACCTTATTAGATCAATCGTTCCATGCCCATTGATTTTAAAGATGAGGATATGAATGACCAAATGATTAAAAAGTGTGCTTGCGCTGTCCGGCTACATTGTCTACCAATGACAAGAAGTTTGGACTGACAGAAAATTATTCGGACTGACAGTTTTTCAGGACCTGTCAGATGACTGGATGACTGACACAAAATTTTCACAATTGGTATAGACTGTCAATAGGAGGGTATTTCTGTTATAATTTTGCTAGATTACATTACGATACTACGGTTATCAGATGTCAGATTGACCTATGAAATCATGCTATTGCTCATTAGAAATGTGAATTGACCTATGAAATCATTTTTTTGCTCATTAGAAATGTGACCAATGACTTGCATCAATTGACCATTGCAATCCTTACATAAGGCAAGGAAACATTTAACTAGTGAAACATTTGAGAGGTCATATCTTCACATCTTATTACAATAAAATCCTAAATTTATTTTAAACAGGCCCTAATTATTCCTCATTTAGAGGGTGTGACCTGGCTGCCCAGTCTGGATCTCAACCGTCCCCTCCAAGCCTTTTGGTCATTTTGATTTTTTATGATAAACAAATACACACATAACATAATTAACGTCTGTATAATTCAAATGTTTCTTTGATGTAATAACCAAATTTAGAGACGATCCTTTTGTCGGTCATTAAGGAATTCCACTGATTATTCAGGTCTAATACATTATAAGTGCTCAGCTGTGAAGTCATCAAAGCTCTCATCATCAGTCTCAGCAAAGCAACCCTCCAGCCTGTTGTCATCGCCATACATCCCATCGTTAAGAATTTCTTCAAGAGCCTCTTCCACCTCCACTTCTAATTCCAAATGATTATCCCGTTCAGTCCACAGAACATCTTCCGTGCCATCCATTGCATTTGTCAGACAGCATTTTTTTAAATCCTCATTGGATAATTGCACTGTATAATGCATCCAAGACTTCAAAGGTCATAAAACAGCTACACAAGATGCACTCAACCACCGTACACGTACACACATACGAGACATAACACTTCAATAATTCGCAGCTGAGCAGCAGAAAGATGAACGGTGCAGTGATTTAATAAAATACATCACTAACGATCATTTTTTAAAGAAAAGTTTTGGAGCAGTTTTTTTTTTTAAAATTGAGTTTTAAACATAATGATCTTGGTTTTCCCTATTATTTATATAGAAAATTGACACTTTTTCAATGCAGTTAAAAAGATGGAAGAAAACATTCAATCAATATAATAATTACATTTTATGAAACAGGATAGTTTGTAGTAATATATATATGAAAATGAAAAAAAGCTGTGGATTAGTTTTTGGTGCCTTCATTTACCTTAAGTTGACATTTTATGTATCATGATTCTCATTGATTTCCTTAAGTTAAAAATCTATGTCCTAACTTTTAAATATTTGTCTTGGTTGCTCAGCCCTCTGAGACTTTATTTCAATCTGCTCCAAAAAGTTCACAATATCCTTTTTACATGAAAGAAAAGTTTGCACAGAAATTAAAACCAAAATTTGGACACATGGATAATATTCACAAAATAAAATGATACCTTTTGATAGATTTAGAAAGTTTTGCTACACTACTACTTAGTATTTACAACGAAAACTGATGTCACTGCATTCCTTCACAAAGCCTTTGAACTGACTAAACCAATATTTTCCCACCCACTAACTCACTAAACATTCAAGTTTAAATTTGTTAGTGTTAGATGGCCAAAAGCAATTCATTTAAACAGGAAGAGGTTTTTCGTCTTCTATGCACGTCATATCAATGGGCCTTACTGTTGATCTGTGCTGTCTTTCAGAGTCCTTTAGAGAGCCACATATGTATGAGTCAAATATAAGATCAATTTGACATGAATCTTTTGCAAGTCTCATCACATACTGCATGAAGGAATTACACATGTCTTCAATGAGGGAGTTCACTAGAGGCTAGGTAAAATAAAATCAAATTAAAAAACAACACATTTGTCATTGATTTTTCATTATTTTGAATGTAAAACGACCATCTTTTTGGGTTGGACTAGTAAGATTTAGAAGATGGTAGTCCCACAGATTACCATGGGTTGAGTCCTAATCTCTGGCCCTGCAGTCATGTCCATAGGCAGATACAGGTTTGAGCAAAAGGGAGGTGGGAGCCCCGGGGAGGGAGGACTTTGAATATTGAGGGCTGTAAGCTGGGCCCCCTCCCCCTGGATCTGCCTATGATGCCCTTGATATTTATATCCAAAGATGTGTGTCACTTTGGTCCACAAACGCTGATATCACTGATACCTAGGTTTAAGGTGGATGCATTAAGTCACTAGCTGTTATGTACTTTCAGTATTCTACCCTTAATGGGGTAAAACTGACCACTTTACCCTATGTATCCATTGAATATGTATGATAAAACTTACCATTTGTTGTCCTCGAGTAGTTATCCTTCTATCTTGTTTCAGCACACTATCCAGCATGATCATTACTATCCAATACTATTACTAGATCTATTCAGTATTACATGCATACCCTTAGTGTTCACATTGATAAAAATCAATAAATCATGTAAGTCTAGTACAGAACAGAGATTTTGTGTTATTAGACATATTCTTAGTTAAATTAATGGGAAATAAAATAGCAACTTTTTAATTAAACACGGGGGAGTAATATTTGTTACTGCTGAAACATCTCATTCTCTTTCGCCCAGCGTAGTTCTCTGATCATGAGTCAACAATCTCCCAATAGCAAGTTTCATTTAGTGAACGAAGACAACACTCACAGTGCTTAAATCTAAATTTCACATACTCCCTAAATGGAGGTCTCAAAGATAGTTCTAAACTTACTAACTCTAAATTGCTGATTTCGCCTTTTCGTACTGTCCCTCTTACCTTTTAAAAGCTGAAGTCTTCTTTGCTTGGATTTCTATCTTCTTTCATTGATGTCCTCACATCAAGACTTTTGGAACGTTATATGTTGTATTCACAAATGTGGCAATGCATTTAATCAATGCATTCCATGCCTGGACGCAGCCAACGTCTGGAGTGGGCGTCCTCCCTGAGGGTGGGCGCCCACTGTGAGGGTGGGCACGGCTGTTGTCCGGGGTGGGCAGTCCTCCACTGCTTGGGGCCTGGCAAGGTGACGCCAGGCTTGCCAAGGCCGGGCTGGACAGGTCCAGGCCTCACCTATAGGCCCCTCGGTCAGTGATGTCATGCCGGGACTCTCCCAAACAGAGCAGTGCTTGGCTAGGGGCAGTCCATCCTCCCCGGCAGTAGAAAGGCGACCACCACCCCGGGAGGTGCCGTCACTGTATTGAGGCTTCCCCAGTATGAGGCAGCTTGCTCGGCAGGACACGGGTGGATGGCCCCTAGCCAACCACCCCTTGAAGAAGGTGCTGCTCCTCGTCAGTTCATTGGGCGGGGATGGAGGATGTGGACAGGATGTGCTCTGCCTCATTGAAGTGATTGGACCAACTAGGAAACAAAACAACACTCACCAATTCTTCCCAGTCGCGAACCCGCAAAGTTCACCTCTCAGCTTCTACACGGCCACGTCAAGCAAAGTCTTCCAAACCGCTACGTCAAATCCACAGGAGATACTGCCCCGATTTGCCGAGCGGCCTCCGTTTTATAGGGCCCGACAACAGCAAACGTAATTTTGACAGCATACGTCATGTCCACGATATTATAGTACATGTGATACTGAGAATTTTGGTGTTGTGAGGGGATAAATTGTGCAAAATAACATTAATGGTTGTGTAATTGGGGAATTTATGAGTGAAGGGCTATTTCATATACTAACCCATGCATTTCGCCAGTGAAGTGTGGCAGGTTGTGTGTGGGTTCACGTTCTGATGTTGTGAAGGCTTCAACGTTGCCGATTTTTTTCCAAAACAAAACACATGGTTGGTGTCCAGGATTGGGGCACATGAGCAGTATGCTTCGCCGGCAGCAGAACAAGCTGGGCATTTCAATATATTCTATTACTATGCTCATAGTGGTGCATAAGTATTCATATTTTGATATGTTTTGTATTAAAAGAATATAATGATTTTTTGTCCATTTACCTGGAAAAGTAATCCACACACTGAAAAAAAAATGTTTTTCATTTTTTTGAAAATCAGTGTAGTGTATACGCAACCGCTCATATGGATGGGATGCCTGTATTGGTTTTCCAGCCACAACAGTCACTTTTTTTTTTACTGCTCTGAGATGAAGATATTATAAATTTAGTGAATGTTATTCTTAAATTTTAACATTTTTAAATTAGATTTTTCTTATAATTATCACCAGCCTTGTTCATTAAAACATGATGGACAGTTTCTGCAAATATTTTTCATGCCTTTTGAGACTGTCCCTGCATACTGCTGTTGAGGCTGGGCATGCAATTCTGGATCTCAAGCTTCATTGCTTTGTTCTCGGCTTCGTATTGCTCGGAGAACTTTGCCCGCATGGCCATGATTTCATCTCTCATGACGTAGTTTTTGAGCTTGTAAGCGTCTTTTTGGCTCTTGTGGATGTCCAGTGCGAATAGAACTGAAATATGCGAAATGATAAAACAACGTTTCACCAAACTAAATTATCTATATATGTTTTTTTTACACTATGTTAACGATGTCACAGCATGGTGTATGACAATGTTATTATTTACATTAGTGATGAACCAAGTAACAGAATTTTATCAAATGTTAAGCAATATTGGATCAACAGATTTTGAAATGAAAGCAAAATGAAGCACTTACGGCATTCAATAATCCGCTCTTTCTTAAATGTTCTCTTCATTTTTTCTCTTACACTTGATGGCTTCACAATCATTTCTACCTCAGTCATTATGTTGTCTAGATAGACTCTAAACAAAGTGTGTGTTAACAAGTATCACTAATTTTGTGCTAAATCCATTTAAACTTATTTTCAATTTTCAATGTCCATTAATATTTTCTGAGACTTTTTTCAATGTGACAGAAGTGTCAGTCAGTGTTTGTTGTTGGGGGGTGGTCGAGGGCGCGCGCGGTGGTTTGGGGCTGCCCTAGGTCTCAGAAGGTTGTCGTAGGCGTGAGATAACTGGTATGCTCCTTCATCTCTGTTCATGTTCTCCTCAGTCTTTCGGATTGTTATGGACTCTAGGATTTGTCTGTCCAGTAGGTTTGACTCCTTGCACACAACTTTAGCACTATCCCAATCTGGTACATGGTTGAGGTTGTTCATGTGGTCAGTTATGGCTGATTGGTGAACTTCTGTGGTGCTGAGGCGAGTGGCTCTGGTGCGCACATTTTTATGGTCATGTGTCTCCACATTTCTTTGATGCTCCTTGAGCCTTGTGCCAAATTTCCTGCCTGATTCACCAATATATAAACGTGAACAGTTCTTACACCACGTCTGCTCCAGCACTGAGCAGCACATCCAGCATTTCAATTTCCGCGTTAACATCTACTGGCTTTCGCTTGCGGAGCCACGTGCCTGTCATCATCTCAGAACAGTAGGCCACGGAACAATGAAGTGCCGTAGCGCCGTTATGCATCCGTTTATTAGGATCGGCACCGTATTTCACGAGTATTGCAACCACATGGAATCTATGATCTTTTTTACACATGTTTTACACTTGTGGTAACTGCTAATTAGTATGCTTATCTCATTATATCATATAACTGCTACTTGATAGTGCTTATCTCATCATATCATATAACTGCTTCTTGATAATGCGTTTCCAACCATATCATCAATTATAAAATTTTAGTATCATATTTTATACCTAAACTTTGTACTTCTGTCACGTGCTGCCACCTGGTGACAGAAACGTCTCAGACGATGGACATTGAAAAAGTGCCCTGCTATTTGGTACGGCTCTCCCACTTTACTTAACAATCGTTTGATGTCCTCTACTTTCATTTTTTTATATTGTGGTCAACAACTTTTCATCGGACATGGACGCCATGTTTGCAGCCTTCTTAAATCTTCCTTCTTACCATGGACTCAGAGGAGCTTCGTGCCCAATGGCTATGTACAAAGGACTGCTTCCACTGAGAACGTTTGTCTCAAAAGTGTGCAACTTGTCTGCGCAACTTGAAATTGACGAATTGCATGTTTTGTTTGCACCCAATCAGGACCTTCACTCTGCGTCTTTTGACATAATTATTGTAGATACATAGTAGAGTAGCAAAAGCACATTCTATTAATAGTATTCCACCTGTGAATACCACTCCTGTCTTATGCTCCGATCCACCATGATAATATTTATGATTAGGGTAAAATACCCATTTCCCACCAACCAATTTAACTTCACAAACAGCAACAGCAGCTTCATGTGGAGATTTATCCAGTAAACTTCCTGAACATTTAATTTCTATTAACCATTTATTGCACAGTCAACTCATGTGCAATTGTGATACTGGCAAAGTCTGAACAAGTCTAAAAGCCGTAGGAGAGGTTAGCTCATTGGACTAGAGCGCCTGTCTACACACATATACACATGACTTCCTACGGGCCTCATTATACGATATTTATCTAGATCACTAATCTTAATTTTGTGTCCACTGGTTAAAACTACAAATTTGACATCATCGATTGTGGGAATTCCTTTCACGGTTTTCATTGAAAATATTCCATTTTCTTGAAGTACCTTACCTTACCTTATATCAGTTACATTAAACATAAAATATATAAAATATATAAAATTGTTATTATTAGCGTATGTTTTAATTCCATCATCAGTTATCTATACATTCTATGTATATTTATACATTGTACATGTTAAACACAATGTACTCCTACATTTTTAAATATATACATATTATAATCTACTACTACCCACTGGCTTAGCTTTGTAGCTATTTTATATTACAATTAATATCAACGAAGTACTGACATGACGCCACGCAAAGCAGTTGCCGCAATAAACATATAACGTACACATTTTACAATTCGAAACGATAATATATTCTACAGAACGATGCAAAAAGATGTCTTTTATTTTTACAAATTTCTTCTATTAAGCATCTACAAGCTTTTGACTCAGATTTCCCTTCAACATTTGAAGTCTTAATTTTCTTCACAGAATTTTTCAAATTTTCTGCCATAGTGTTTTTTTTTAATGTAGATGGTGGTGTTTTGGAAAGCCTTTTTGCCTGATTCTTGGTCTCTGTTTGCTGTTTACAACAATTCAAAGAATCATTTCTAAACTGGAGTGAATCAGAGCATTTCTTGAAACAGCATTCATTTCTTTGTAATAATAATACATCGGATAGGATGGATTACAATTTCTTAAACATTTGGCCCAAAGTCATTGCAAAATGGCCAGTCGCATTGAACGGCAGTGAGATGGACCCTTTATCACAAACGTCTGCCACAGAGTGCCAACCAGAGCAATGAGAGTCCGAATTGCATGTCGCAAACACAAATTGGTTGGAATCTCGGATTGAAACAGTTTTCTGTCTTTAATTAGAATACGTATCGATTCAACAAGGTTTATGGGGACAAGCACAGACACATACTTGAGGCCTTTTCCTTTTAAATAGGCCAACTTAAATTGACCAACAAGAAAAAGCTCCGCCTCATCATCAACGTTAGAAACGTCCTTATCTGGAATGCAGACGTTGGCCTCGGCATCAGCCCATTCTTTCAGCAGCATTCTTGCGGCTTCTTCCCCTCTTCTTGCATTGTATAATTAAGCCTGGCTACTACCAGGCTTCTAAGCCTTGCATACTTTTTGATGTTATACATGTTCAATGTGTTCACGATTTCATCATTAATGAAGTGTTTCAGTTCTTGCGTGGATGCCTCTTTCGGCAGCATTTGAAGCTTTCTAGATTTTTCCAAAGATTTGTCTATGGCTGCTTGCCGTGCAGAAGGGAAAATCTCACTTGATTTATGTTTAAATGCTTCTTTGAATCGATTTATCTCATCTCGTTTGTCATCTAACATGGTTTCGCTGTAATAACCACTCAATGATTTAATTGATCTTAAAAAGCATGAGCAGAAGATCGCTACAAGTTGCTCCTGTTTTTCTTTTGTTTCCTCGTGGTTTTAGAGCTAGGTATTTTGTGTGGGAACATTCATGGGCAGTGTTTGATATTTGAAAAATAAATGAAGTGGCCCTGTATTTAATTTGAAACATACAGCCATATACTGTTTTACATCTTATGAACATTGAATCTTTGAAAGATATACAATCATTGCAGAATGCCGTTATGGCTACTAGACTAGTACTACCAATTACTTATTTCCACCCATTGGCATTGAGAGAGGTCTCGTTCAAATAACAGACCACAACTGAAAAAATCTCCTAGGGTATTTTTGGCCGAGGGATGGATCAACAGACACACTTAGAGATGTTCCCAAGTCTGACGCGATGCAGAGCACAGGGCTGTGCACATATGGCCCCTAACTATCTGGTGGGGTGGGCTGATTTAGCGTGCCCTGTGATTTGGTGCGGAAACCACTAAACATGTCCCGCAGTCTTTGAGGGCTTTTTCTCTCTTCTTCCATTCCCACATTCCTCTACCTCTTCAGGCTCAATTGGCGGGGGAATCTTTCTAAGCTATCTTCTTGGTGCCTCTTTTCCGCATGCCCATACGCTTTCTCGTAATTACGTTCATATTTCAAATGTTTCACAATGTCATATTTGTTGTTGCACCATCTTCTGATGTCACAGGTTGAGCAGAGCCATCATTATATAAATGGTGCCCGCTGTTGGGGGAGGTACGCCAAAATCTCGCCCCGAAGGAACAATGTTGCCCGACGCGAAGCGGAGGGCAACATTGTTATACATTGTTATACAATATGAGAGAACTCCGTAATATAAGATACAGAATACAACGTTACGATCATAGCAAGTTACAATATTATCTAAACTTTTTCTAATTGATATCATGTTTAGTGGTAAAACTGAATGAACACACAATCTTTCTCTCAAAATCCCACTTACATCTTTTCATTCTAAGACAGTATTCAATATTGGTTTGCTCATCTCAAAGCTTTTTGAACAAGCCACTATTAAAACTCAGCTGAACAGGAATATTTGTACTCTCTAACAACTTGCTACAAATGTTATAATACAAGCTACTGTATGTACACTTTTTAAGAATATAATGAAAGTACATAATAGTTTTTCAATGTACACTTTTAAGAACATAATGAATGTACATGCAAGCTACTATATTTACAAACATATATTTTGCCTGGCCACCCCCCCCCCCCCAGGCATCAAATGGTCCATGCCTAAGTACATCTTTAAGAATATAATGAAAATACATAATAGTCTTTCAAAATATATTATATATCATAATGTGCGAAATGGTTTCATAGCTATGATATTACACGTAAATGAGGTAAGGTGGATGGACGGATATATGCCACTACATTAGGATGGAAAAGGCTGGAACGCTTAGGAGAAGGTTAATTTTCTGTTAATTCGGGTAAACGCGTCTGCTACATCCAGTGTTGCAGGTAGACTTTTTAGTAGATTAGGAAGAGGTCATCTGTTATATGTTTTATACTTCATTGTCACTAAATTATTTGAATTGTTAGAGCACAAAGATAATGTAGACAGGGAACAGAGGAATGTTGTTTTATTGCATTAGTATGTTCACATTTGCG
>CM032660.1:42073248-42139332 GCA_019095985.1 Streblospio benedicti
GATTTACTGAGCCAAAACGAAGTGTTACTTCATGTGCGAATGTTCTACGATCCATAGACGTAGTATAACTATTTGAAACAACCTAAACTAACCAGTATGTTCGTCAACAAATTTTGAAATGTTCAAAATTTCCTGATGAATTTGCCAGTTCGCCATTGCACGTAGAGCTACGTAGGCAGAATTCGCTAATGTGTAAAGCAGGTTTTAACTTTCTGTATATTTTTCTTCTGGCACAACACTAAATAAATGAATACTGAAGTTTGTTGTTGTTGGAGACTCTCATGTTCTTATATGAATTTAGGACATGCATTTTTACATTTTATTATGCATGGACACAAGTCAGATCAACCCCCGTATCCAAATTATATGCTATCAAAATCATTCAAAACATGAACTTTTAAAATCAATCATACATTAGCTAAAATGGCATATGCTAAATTACTTATTTCTAGATCAAGATCTTCTCTTCCAAGACTTTTGAGCTCAGCCTTCACTTTCAACTCAAACTCTTGCCTATCAGATGTTAAAGAATTTGCACCTTCCAGCATATATGATTACAAATCTCTTGGCATGGAATTATGTGCTGATGAAATGACCTCATCCAGGTAAACGGTAAAACGGTAAAATTTAAAGCTTTTTGCCATCATTTGCTTAGGTTAGAATTTATCAAATATCGTTAACACTGAATGCATATTAAAGCATATGTGCTGACAATTCAATAGCTCATGTACCAAAACAGTACAATCAGATTACCGTGGGATACGGAATTATTATCTTCTGTCTGTCCCTATGTTTGGAAAAATCATGAATGATATTATTTTCTGAAGAACTTAGTAAAACAAATTCATATTACTGAATAATATGTAATACAAGTAGAAAATATTAAAAAAAAATACTGATAAAGGTTGGCGATCATTCTAAAAAGACTATGGCTTACTATCCAGATCTATGACCTGGAGCAGAAGCAGCTGGGATCATGTGGTTGTCAACGTCCATCTGCAGTGGTGGATTGTGGCTTCAAAAACAGCTTGTATACATACGACCGTGACGGCCGTCTCCTCCACACCCAGGAGCTACAGTTTATGCCTCATCCTCTCCACGCCATCGCATGTAACCGGCACCACCTGTATGTGATTTCATGGGACCCAGTCAGTGTATTTGTGTTCTCGTGGAGTGGTCAGTTGGTCACCAACCTGCACAGACAGCAACTCAGGATACCAGAGGAACAGAAGATATGCAGCATTGCTGTTGATGAAGGTCACTATAGCAGCGGCGGACAGTTATAGTTTGAACAATTTTCAAACATTCCAGTGTGTGTAGACTTGGTAACCACAGACATTTGGATGGACGCATACGCTATAGCCATTTCATATTGCAAAACATAGGAACTAAACATTGTAAGTATTCTATGGTCGAGGTTCGTGTATTGTTATATTCAGTATGTTTAGATTATTCACTATTCATGTATATGTATCGTATTTAACTGGGAAAAGATCTTACGATTAAACATAAATTTTCACCATTGTTTGCATACTTGATTATGTATTTCTCTGTGCGGAATAACATGCCTACTCAGAACGACAACTGATGAATGAATATTGGTGAAAACTTTGTAATAATCGTTTCAATAAATTATAGTTTTGTAATACTTTCTCAAACAATGGTGTGTTTGTTCATGATGAATTGAATGGTGAAGACTCATACTTAAGTTTTCTTAGGTTTTTTCTTGACGTTCTTTAACAGTTTTTACCTATTTATTTTTTACTGTACTAGAGACCAGTTTCACGTTAATAGTCACGACCAGACCAGTCTCACGGCTGCTGTACGGCAGATTTCTCAATCGCCTAGGGGGGCAATCTGGTGAATTGGTGGATAAGATCTTTGAGAAGATAAAGGAGGACAAGGCCATGAAGGGTACATCAACTCATCTTGCACTAGGTGAGTGTTTCATAAATGAACAATATGTATTGTTATATAACCAAGCTATTTCGGAATAGTTTCACATTTTGTTGAAAACATGTATGAGGGAAAAAAATAAGAAAGATTTTATTGATGGGTCATTCAAAAGAGACTGACTTATAACACATAATAATATTGCTGGAGAGCAATATTGGCATGACAGTGCATAAAATGCTTTTATTAAGGTTGACACAACGATATATCTTTACTTGGACTTTTGTAATTCCTGAATGACTTTGTTACGTTAGTTCCTGTACATTACCTGTAAATAGTTGTATATATTTATTGTTTGTTATAGTTAATTTATTCTTATTCTGTGTATAGACATTGTAGATATAACTCATAAAATAATATCTCTCTCAGACTACTTTGGGGACCATTCAGAATTTATCACAGGGTGGGGTAGGAGGATTTTAGGGCGGGCCATGAACTTTTGTCACAATGTTTGGAGGGGGGGCCATCAGTTTTTTCACACACTTTAGAGGGGGGGCTATCAATTTTTTCACAGAAAATGTACCCCTATTTTTAGAGATTCTGTACTATAATTTACTGTTTTTTATATTATGGGTTGGACATCCATCAAATCGGATTTGGGTTGACTGACAATGATTGTGTTAGCTGTTGGGGGGGGTGTCATCAATTTCTGTCACATGAAATTGAGGGGGGTTACCATTTTTTCACACAGATTTGAGGGGGGTTATCAATTTTTTCACAGCATTTTTGGAAAATCCTCCTACCCCACCCTGTCATAAATACTGAATGGTCCCTTGATTCCATGAAGATGTTGGGAGAGATGGATATGTTAGGTGAGGTGGTCGAGGCGGTGAAGGAGCAGGCAGGTCTAGTGTCACTTGGCCCCTATGCTTCATTCGACCACCTCTTCAAAGCAGCATATGGGGAGGATATAACAGAGAGATGATAGACAGATTGTGTTATGCCACGCCTAAAGGGATCAACTGGATTTGAAATTAGCAGGTATAAATTGTATGAGAAATGCAATAAAATGCTTTGCACACCACAAAACAAGGTCTACTGGAATTCTCCCAGACTATAGTCTATTTCCATCAGGTAAGCCATATAACTCAAAAAGAAAAGCAGTGATAATTAATAGCCAGTAAGATAACTTGTATTTTTCTAGAAAAACTCTGACCAAAAGTACCATTTGTTGCGTGGCCGGTGGCACGAAGATGATATGACGTTTGACCAGCAGCAGATGACCCCCATCGAGGTGTACGGGAGTCTCGGACGGTCTGCATCCGTAGTCGGGAAGAACATCTTCATATTTGGAGGAGGTATGCAATTACTCTTGAGATTTCATCTCAATCATCCAGTAATGATGATGACAATCAGATGACAACTTGTAAATGCTATTTTATTTGTCACTGATTATGACAAACTGGTAGCTAGTTGCAACTACCATGTTGTAGCTAGTCTATCTTCTCTAATCATCTAGGTACTAGGTACAGTTTTGGAGGAAGTACATTGGTCTTTTCAGTTCCTATCTTAATTGGAAATAGGGGTTTATTTCCATATGATAATTATTCAGTGTTTTTGAATGTTAGTTGTCAGTATGCATGTACTTTTCAAACCCTCTGTGACATCCTGTGAAATTTTTAAAAAATCTGACAAGTGTTTTCTATTGTTTATCATAATGACCAGTGAGGAAAAAAAGTGAAATAAAACAAAATCTAAAGCAGACATTCCAGCAGGACAAACTGATCAAAATAGTGCTCTACTTATAATAAATAATCCACTTTATACTCTGCAATTCTAAAGCAGACAATAGAGCAAACTGATTGAAAAAGATTTCATCAAAAAGTGAGAAAAAAAGCAAAGTTATACAAAATCTAAAGCAGAGATCCCAGAAGAGCATACAAATCAAAACAGTGCTCTACTTATAGGACAAAATCTATTTTACACTGTGCAATGCCGTGCACTTCCTGTGACCGGCCAGCGACAAGCTGGCGCTACGACTGCCACCGCCACACGTGGTCAGTGCTTCCTGCGCTCCCATCGCCGTGGGCGATCGCATGGACTTTGTCGTGGACGACAGATACATCATGCTCATCGGAGGCTTCAGCAGGTAATGGCCACATGACATTGCACAGATAAATACCTAGTCGTCTAGTATTAATCCAACAGGACAAGGAAGATTTTAGCTTGCTCGTCATCTAAACGACTAACTTTTTGCAATTTAAGGTGTTAAACATGTGGGATGAGTAATAATTTTGGAGGACTAATCTGGGGGCTACAACATGTGTAACATACAACTTCTGTTTTTTTTTCAGACAGACTTATATTCAATTATAGTTTTTTTTACTGGGAGTTCACATACAACTTGGGCATAAACCAGTCTAATTTCAAATTACAGTTTCCGCTGTATATGAGAGGCCAGGCGGGATTTCAAACTCGACCCCAAGAGAGAGAGAAAGAGAATGTAAAATTGAATTCACTAGCAAGATTGGGAAAAGCTCATTAGCTATCATTATAACCTTCACCTGTACTTTTTTCAGCTGTTCTTTAATACACACCCTGTATGTTCAGCTTTAACACACACCCTGTATTCATCATCACTGATACAAAAGTAAGTACTCCTTCAAACTTAAGCCCCAGTCTGAGTGTCACAGATGTGACATCACAGAGGTTTAGGCACTTAGATTTTAAACAAAATCCTCGGTGGGGAGCTGATTTGTACCCTTTATAAACTATCATACAAATCATTCTTTTAACATGTTTCAACTTTCACCACCCTGTACTCATCGTCAGCCTGTGTTAAAAATCGGCCCATGTAAAAAAATGTGTCAACTGATTAAAATGGGGGCTGGATTGACATTTAGAGTCCAGTGTTTGCCATCTTCAAAATTTTGTAGCACTTTTTTTATCATGCTTAATGTAAATGTCCTATCTTAATATTTTAACAGACTTATATTGTTTGTGTCTGGAGTTCACAAACATTTGGTTGGCAGTATTTCAGCCCCTACATGTCATGCTGTATTGGCAGTGTCATAAATGGACCTTTTGGAGGGGGTATTTGAATGCTAAAATTATTCTCTCTTAGTGCAGTTTAAATAATTAGCTATCAACGACTGTTTTGCCACTGTCTTACAAACATTCCTTATTTAGCTTTAAAGGGCATGTATTCACGTAGGGAATGATAAACCTTTAATACTTTGAAACTTAATCCCCCATGAGAATGCAAGCAACCCCAATTTTTATTTTTATACACTGTGAATAAATCATTGTCATTTAACAAATTGCACGTTTTTTCAGTGTACATCGGCAATGATGGTGCCTGGTACATGGATGAAGCATGTACAATTCCTCTTGAACAACAGCTGTACCAAATACATGATGAACCTGACCTCTTTTTCTTAGATCAAGCTTGCACATTAATTATATCACTACACGCTACTCCTGCTCTGCACACTACTACACAATCCACATTTCAACAAGCCACAACATCTCAATTAGAACCAGAGCCAACTTCCACAGGTACTTCAGAAGAATCTATGCCGGTTAATGATAGATTTATTCGCGAACAGACACTCTTTTTTATTTCATTGATGCGGGAGGCAGTTGTGGATGAACGGAGTGAGCTTCCAACTACTATGAAAGACCTCCAGCAAAGGATCCAGCTTTGAAAAGGAAAAAAAGGTTTGATGTTTGAAAATATTGCACAACAAATGTCTGCAGAATTCAAAGCAAATTTTTCTTTCAAAAAAGGTGAGCCGCAAGTGGCAAACATTGGTAGATGGTTATAAAAATGTCAAAGACAACAACATTAAAAGTGGCAGACAGAGAATAAGTTTTGAATTTTATAAAGAAATGGGGGATTTGATTGGTGATCGCCATGATATTACCCCACCAGTAACCGGCACTGCTCAGGGCATTGTTATCCATAGACTTGAAGAGCTTGAAATAGATGCATCTAATGGTCCTTCCACATCTAATTGTAACTCAGCTGCTACTTCTACTTCAGCCACCCCAACCTCTTCAAGAAAAAGGAAGAGAAGGATCGATGGGGACGATCCACTCCTCGAGTTTATGAAGGAGAGCGAAAAGGCAAATAGAGAATTTCAGGATAAAGTGCTGCAGCAAATGGAAGGTAGCCAGCAATCATTCGAAAGAATGTTTATGGCTATGCCTGCAAAGAAGTAGCGCTTTATCTTGAGATTTTCTTTTTTGTTCTGAACTTGGTACTCCTATCAAATCGTCCCCATTGCTCTTTCTCTTCCTAGGCGATTTTTTGTAAAACGTTTAGTGGTTTATTGCTGTTGTTTATTATTATACCGAGGCAGATCAATGTGTTCATCTTAATCCTTAAGTAGTATTGTACTTCTGAGTATGTTTTCTTTAGCTTTAACTATTTGTATCATTACTGTGTCTATATATAATCTTGTAAGTTTATTTCAGTATATAGTTTTGCAGGTCTGTGGATATCAGTGGAATCTGGTGGGGTAATATGGTGATCACCTATCAATATGTACTTTAATATTTATCTAAATTGCAAATGTTTATTCCAATTTTATTGTTATTATTTCCCCACAGGTTCCCTGGGGAAATGATTGTTTTTGACTGGGTATGCACTGTGTGAGGGTGATCTTCTGACACACCTCTTAATCTCCAATTCTTATTGGCTCAGCCCGACCTTGAGACCAATGGCAAACCCTAGTCTTTTTCATGATTTTTTGTTAAGCACCGCCCTCGGCTTTAAAAGTACTCTGTAAACTGTCAAAGTCGCATGATCGAGAGTGCTAATGAAGCCGTCTATTGGTAAAATTATGTCACAGCCACCAGTCCTCCACTCTAAGTGGCTAAGACGGATTTCTTGCATAACAATTTCGAGGTGACCTGCCCGCCCCTGAGCTGTCAATCACGTCGCATAGCCAATCAGAGCAGCGAAGTAAAACTTTCATTCATGATTTGGTGTAATATTGCACCAACAATAAAAATTACTCCTCCTAACCTGGGCAACCCAACATAAACGTGTAACACCGGTGGGGGGTGTGGGTGGCTTTGCCCCCCAGGAGTTGGGTTTAGTTGAGAGTGCCCGGGGAGCGCCTGGGGGGCTAGGCCCTCGGCCTTATGAAATAAAAAACGGGGGGTTCGGGGGTTAACCTCCCCATAATAACATTGAGAAATAATTAAAAGAATGGTCATAACGTCCTCCTGCCTATAATACTGCTCCCAACTATAGAGAGGTGGTCTTCTTATATTTTTAACACTAAATGTGCTTCATGAACCTGTTTCATCATTCACCAGGGCACCACTCACTTAATTTTAAAGCCAAATTTACACATGAAGGTGAGTGCTATTAGGACCCTTATGGTCCTCTTGTTCATTTACTCCTATGTGCATAAAAATGGCCGCAGTGAGTGCAGATTAATATGCTCTCAAAATGAAACTTCTTTATATTCTCTTAAAATAAAAACGTAACACTAAAATAAATTGTGCATGATGATTCCTTATGCGGATATAGTTATCTAGTTTTAAACATGATGGTACCGCCATTATACCCCAAACGAATGACTTGTACAACGAAGCTTTTGACTGCCAAAACGTGAAATGGTATAGGATGATGTGTCAATGTACTTAGCGAAGACAAGTATGCGGTGCCATTAGGTGCCCCACCAAATGGGTTTTTGAACGGGGGGGACACCCCCCTCTCGCAAGTGAGCTTTTTTTTTTAGATTTCCCACCAAATTTTTTTGAAAAATGTGATGAATTTTTTTCTGACATCTAGAGCTACTGGTTGCTCACATATATTTTTTGTATATTCAATAGCTACACTTTGATAAAATTAAAAAAAAAGATATTTATATTTTTTAATTGGAAAAAAGTATCATGGGAATCATTTTAGATTGGTTGACATTTATTAGACGTGTTATGCTCACGCTGTCTGTTCATGGCAAGTCATTCACACCCCTGTGGAAAATTCATACGTTCCTTGAACGTTTGCTGATCTAGTTTTACAACTTGAAAATCAGATTCATCTGTGTAGAGGAGTGTCATGGCTTCACTCATTCATACAGAACACACAAAAATAATATTGATGAATAATAAAGACCAATGCTTTTGATTCAGGCATCAAGGGCCTAACTGAGGAGACTACCACGGGTGTGCACAGCCTCTACAAGATGATGCAGAAAGGTCTTCTCAAGTGCCCCGCCATCAACGTCAACGACTCCGTCACCAAGGTAACATCTATAAACATTATATATGATGGTCATCATAATCATGGCTGCCTGTACAATGGTAGGATTAACATAAGAGCTCATGGCTGCTTTTGTGATTTTTTGCTCTATTAAGGCATATGTATCTATAATAGTTTGACACTGTTTAGTATTTATGGTATCTGCAAAATATCCTGTATAATTCCAGAGTATAAATTTGTTGTTGCTGTGTATGGTGTTACTATCTATGTTGATTAGCTAGTAGTCCGGTGTACAGAAGATGTACATATAGATAGATGGATCATTCAAATATTTCCTCTATTTAACCTGCATAGCAAGTTTGGCAACCTGTACGGCTGCCGTGAGTCTCTGGTCGATGGAATCAAGGGCACCACTGACGTGATGTTGGCTGGCAAGGTGGCCTGTGTGGCTGGATACGGTGATGTTGGAAAAGGCTGCGCACAGGCTCTGAGGGCATTCGGTGCCAGGGTCATCGTCACGGAGATTGACCCTATCAACGCACTGCAGGCCGCAATGGAAGGTGAGAGGGGTGCTCGGGGTTTTGAGTAATTTGCTTCATGATTAAGTGCATGCATATTTTACAGCGGGAGGATTTTGCAATAGCTAAAAGTGGGATTATTGCTTTCAATTGTAAAATTATTTGCAATGTAATAAATGAAAAAAGATTGATGATAAAAACAAAATTTAAATAAATATGAAAGAAAACAACTTTTACACATTTGGGCAATTTTAATTTTGTACATGGGGAAAAGAGATTAACAGATGACTTTTGTGTCGAGATTCAGATCAATTTTATTCAGTATCGTTATATGGCAAGTTACGAAATAACAAATTATTAAAATCCAATAAATACATACTAAAAACAATGAAAATAATATTGAATTGTGATTTTTATGCCTTACGATTAAAGTTTAAGATATTGAAAAACATCTAGCAACTTATTTGCATGGTGGACCTTAAAATGAATATTATATAGTGTAACTTTGTGACTTGCAGGCTATGAAATGTCCACGATTGATGAGGTCGTGAAGGAGGCAAGAAGCTTTTTGACAACCACCGGCTGCAAGTCTATTATCACTGGACCCATTTTTGAGCAGATGCTTGGTGATACGATCGTGTGCAACATCGGACATTTCGACTGGGAGCTCGATGTGAAATATCTCAATGACAATGCTGTCAAGAAGGACAAACTTAAAGCCCCAGGTGAATGGCAGAGATTTTCTATTTTTGATTTTTTAAGGCTATCACATTATAATGGTAGGAATGTTTAATATTAACAACCTGATAAAAATATAATATGAACTTATGGATGTTGATTTGATTTGATTTATTTCATTTATCACCATATACCACAGCTGAATAGAAATTGAAATTAAGCATAAAGTAAGCATAATATAGAAGATTTTATTTCAAATTTCTTTGTATTTTTATGCAACAAAAAAGTTAATGTAATGTCTGCTAAATTATATTCCCAAAGAATATTTTCATCTTAAAATTTCATGACCCCATCACCAATGGAACACTTTTGTAAAGGTAAAGAGGGTTATTAAAGTTAACAATAAAATTAACATCCAGACCAGTTGTTGTATTCATTCTTTCTGGTTTACCACTTCATTTGGAATAATCCTCATTGTTGTTTTTCAATCTGTCGTGTATTTACACATGACGAACAAAATAAATTCAATGATAGCATATTCTACCATAGACTAATGCATTTTGTGTTTTTGTTTTCCCCTCTCAGGTTGACCGTTACACCCTGAAGTCTGGCCGCCACATCATCCTGCTGGCTGAAGGCCGCCTGGTCAACCTGGGCTGTGCCATGGGCCACCCCAGCTTCGAGATGAGCAACTCCTTCACCAACCAGGTGCTGGCTCAGATTGAGCTGTGGACACGCGCAGACAAATACTCAATCGGCGTCCACTTCCTCCCCAAGAAGGTGCGAGAAATTTTCTTCTTGATTTATGTTTAGTGTTTTTTTTTTATTGATTTAGTGTTTTTTTATTGATTTATAGAAGTGCACTTTTTTATTGATTTATAGAAGTGTATTGCAAAATTTGTTATGTGTTTACATTATTTTTTTATTTTGTTGTTTTACATTTAGTCCCTAACCCAACAAAGATTACAACGGAGTTGAACTGAACTGACCTGTATTTTTGTAATATTATTCTTTCACATTTTGTGTTTTTTTCTATTTAAAAAGAAACTTATGGGTTTATTTTATTGTATTGCATTTATGTTTCTTTTTTTCTTATTTTACATTTGTATCATTTCTCTAATTCTTTTACATACATAATGTATTTTTTACTGTCGTGTCTTACATATAATGCGCAAGATATGATCATCGGGTTAAACATTATGAAAATAAACTATTATATGTAAAACCTTTCGAAAGACCAATTATAAAATCCTATACTTTATTTCAGTTGGACGAGGAGGTGGCAGCGGCTCATCTTGAGCACCTGGGAGTGAAGCTCACCAAGCTGAGTGATGACCAGGCTGCCTACCTGGGAATCCCCAAGGAGGGACCCTTCAAACCTGAACATTACAGATACTAGATCATACTCAAGTCATATCAGCAGAAACTTTTGTAATTTTTTTTTTGCTTTGTTAAGTAGGAAGTTGTTAGCCATTACATATACTATATCATGCACAAGTTGTATCAGAATACATTTTTGTACAATTTTGATTCAAGTGGGAAGTTGCTAAATTAGGAAACAATAATCATGAAAAAGGCCACAGTAAATGGGACAGTTACTTGCGATTGTTTTTAAGGGGTGTATAAGTCATTGTTACGAGAGATGTATTTGTGTGCACAATAAAACCAGTTAATTGAAAGAAACTGTAAATTGTGCCATTCCGAATTCTGTCTATTCTGTGTTCATAATGGGAAATTTCTCATTTTGTTACTGTGTAACTGCGAGAGGAATGAATCAAGACATGTTTGCGGAAAATAAAGTATTTTTTAGATATCTTGTTCTCGCTTTAATTTTTACAAGTAGTTAGAAAACTATTCAGCAGTTTGCCTTTAATATGAATTTTACTCAGGATGGCCACCACTCGAGAACTGGGACAATCCAGCAATCTCCATAAATTCCTTGCAGGAAGTTTTCTGGGAATTTGTCACATTGTGGTCTCCAATTTATGGAGCAACCGGGGCTGAAAGTACTAGTGTTGGCCTATTGATTGTATTAGCTTTTTCTTACTCTTGAGTGTCCTGAAACCGCTTGCTGCTGGCTGAGAAAATCACATTTTTGTCAACAGACTGCCATAAAGGTCAAAATTACAATTCAATTTAATAGTATTTTATTATACTGACGCTAGACTAGGATTAGTCTACGACTAATAATTGAATTATTAGTAAGTCCTAGACTGACTTGACGATTACAATATTATAAACATGTATAAATAAGCAAATAACAATGTCACCCAGCCAACTTGGCTTACGAGTCAATGTGATACAAAATAATAAAATAAGGCAGCAGCACTTGCCCTAACATATGTATTTATATTTTACTTGAATATAAATTCTTTGCGTGCCTTCCATGACTTCTAATAAAACATCCTGCTTCAATACTACAGTATTTCATATTGTAAACAAATTTATCAGGTAGTGAAATTCTTCCATTGTATCCATACAATTTTCTGATACATATCCTGTCTGAAATTATCATATTTTTTACATATACATAACTTAAGTGAAACTCGTCTTCTATATGGTTCTCATTACAGACTAGACAAAGCCTTTTTCTAATTTTAGCTGTGTAAATAGACAATATTTCATACAAATTTGAGAAAATTCAGCAGAGCTCAATGAAAATCAAGCTACTTATGTGTAATAGATTACCATGTTGTAAAGTTAATTAAACATTTTCAAGTCAAATCAGTAGGACAAATTTAATTGATTCATCAAACCCCCCAAAATGCATATAAAATCCTTCTGATTTTGAGTTTCTAATAACCATCTATATTCATATAAAATTACAAAAGAAAAGCAACGATTGAGGACAATAGAATGAAAATGTGCGGTAATGTGAATCACGTGAGAAATCATCAAACTTCAAAGAAATAGAAACGTAGATGGAAATGAATAATTTTCAAAATATTATAGAACTTGCACAAGATAGAGACATATGGAAGAATATCTCCAAATGGCCCAAATCCACTTCTGATATACAGGATTACAGACTCCAGAATCTTTTATTGATCAAAAGTATCCTTTGAGGACTTGTAAATCATTTCTTAAAAACCACATAAGAAAAAGTAGCACCAATAGACAAAACATAAAATGACAATTATTTTGATTGCACAAAATCAACCCTCCAGAATCAACCCAAATATATTACATACATGTAGATCTATGCTCATTATTTAAGTCAGGGGGGAGTCTGAGGAAATCCAGGGGGATTCACTATTTAGTTACAGATATTTTAGGGGGTTGGTCATCAATTAAGTTTCAGGACAGTCTCATATGATTCATAACGTACACTCCATGCGTATGCATTTTTTCCCCTAATAATACTTTTAATAATTATTATGAATCTCATCTAATAAATATTTCTTCATTACATCAATGAGCTGGGCACGTTATTCAATAAATATGCAAAAATGAAAAATATAAACGGTATATATGTACATGCACACATCATCACCTTTTAATATAGTATCACCTTAATAAACGTTAATTTCACGTCTGCTTAACAAAAATTATTCTTTGTGGTCCCAATCACTGTACCATCTCAAAGCTTATTTAATAAGAGTAGTTATTTAGTTTTTTTTGCAATAAACCTTGACTTTTAGTATTTTTAAAACCCTAACAAGTAATCTATAGGCCTATCTTGTACATATAGCTGTATCACCGTACATAATATCATATTTTTTCCCCTCACAGTGACACTAATTAGAGTTCAGGGAATATTGAGAATGTTCCATAAAAGTGTCATTGGCAAATAAATTGTAACAACTTATTTGCTCAGCCATTCAAGACCATCTTCATCGGCACCAAGATCACTGCCACCCACGGACTGAACTTTTCTCATCTAAAATGAACACACGCTAACAGTTAATTTGAAAATGTTCACATTGTGATGTACTATGGGGGGGGGTTGCACACACTATTCAATGAAACAGATATAATGTCATGAAAGGGCTTAACCATGTGAATAATATACATGAGCGGGCATTTGTTTTATTTAGTAACGTTCCGTGTAATACACACTCAATTAAATGGGAAAATGTCAATAGAATATAAAATTAAACATAAATGTACATTACATTAATAATAAGGGGTGAGTAAAGAATTAATCAACCAGTATCTTACATCATCTGATACGTCATATTGGAAGACGTTTTAGGAAGCTTCTGCGTTGACTTTGGACTGGATTTTGAGCTTCTCAGATACAGATCAGTAATCCCCGAACTCGGCTGGTTCGTGTTCAACCATCATCCAGAAGTCAATGAAGAGCTGTACGTCATCATCATCTACCACCTCTTCCCTATTTTCATCCTGTTGTACTTCAACCCTTTCTTCTTCTTCTTGGAAGTCAATGAAGAGCTGTACATCATCATCATCATCTTGGTCTACCCTGTCTTTCCTGCTTTCATCTTCGTCTACTTCATTCCTAACCTCTTCAGTGTGTTCAACCTCCCCTTCTTCTGGATCTACACTGTCTTCCCTACTTTCTTCCTCCTGTACTTCATTTTTCTCCTCATTTTGTTCTTCCTGGCGGCCTTTAAAAATGAAAGAACTTACACCAACCACTGAAATGAAACCATGTGCACGATCAGCATAATACATCATATGATCATAAAACTGGCAGATCTAGATTATCAGAGAAGTGAAGGGTCCGCCGCACCTACAGGATTTCATGCGTTTCATACCTGCGAAGGCTCGCCTGGATGCCAAAACCTCCAAATGGAATTGGCAGGAAAAGGTTTTAATTTGTCGAAATATCATATCAGCAGGTGTAAATTGAAGATTTAAATTTTTTTTTTAAAGTAACCATACGTGTATAAGTGTATAATATGATCCACTAATTTCTTACACTCATTCTATTGTATCCATTGCATCCAAACACCGTAAGTTTCCCATTCTACATATAGTTAGCATCTATTTTAGATTTTTTTTTGTCAGCCACCATTGTATTGAAAAAATGAAACCTTGGTAACGCATCCCGTTAACATTAGCATTATATTTTCATGGAATATTATTGAAATGTGAGTGAAGTAACACAACCAGGATGGTATACAGCTTTGATTGTAATTTTAAAGGCATAAATGATGCATGTATTATTGTAAATACAAAACCACACATTGAGTTCAATAATTTATTATTATAATCCAATTAATAAGAATAGTGATAAATTTCATTTAATTTTTCAACTGTAAAGTAATGGTCATTTATTGATAAAAGATACTTTATAAATATATAATCTAATCAATATGTACAAAAATATAACCAAATGTAAGCATCTTGAAATATCAATTTAACATATACACATAAACAAGAAATGAGGAACAATATTCACACACACACATACCATTAGTAAAATTTTGAAATTCTACATGCATTTTTTTTCTTGCCATGGAATGTGTATAATTTACAAGTATTACAGTGTTTAGCCACCTAAAGGTAACATGAAGCTCATGAGAATAGTGTACTTGGTGACAAATATAAATAGGTCAATGGCCATAGAGGTTTTAATATAGTATTTATCAAGAGGCACATTAACCCAAATAAAATATGAAACAGTATGTTTGATTGTGCAAGCATTATTATTATTGTACAAAACTAGCAACATATATTCAAGATAAAGAAATTCTCATTTTGAAGGTACAAAAGGGCCAACAGCAATAAATTTATTTGATATTACAAAAATACATCACGTCTGTTAAAAAGTTATTCTTTGTGGTCCCAATCCTCTACCATCTCAAAGCTTCCGAATAGAATAGTATTAGATTTTTTTTTTAAAACTTCTAATAGTATTTTTGAAAATTCAACAATCTACATGTGTGTACATATAGCTGTATCACCGTACATAATATCATAGTTTTTCCCCTCACAGTGACACTAATTAGAGTTCAGGGAATATTGAGAATGTTCCATAAAAGTGTCATTGGCAAATAAATTGTAACAACTTATTTGCTCAGCCATTCAAGACCATCTTCATCGGCACCAAGATCACTGCCACCCGCGGACTGAACTTTTCTCATCTAAAATGAACACACGCTAACAGTTAATTTGAAAATGTTCACATTGTGATGTACTATGTGGGGGGGGGGGGGGGATTGCACACACTATGCAATGAAACAGATATAATGTAATGAAGAGCTTAACCTTGTGAATAATATACATGAGCGGGCATTTGTTTTATTTAGTAACGTTCCGTGTAATTACACACTCAATTAAATGGGAAAATGTCAATGGAATATAAAATTAAAAGTAAATGTACATTACATTAATAAGGGGTGAGTAAAGAATTAATCAACCAGTATCTTACATCATCTGATACGTCATATTGGAAGACTTTTTAGGAAGCTTCTGCGTTGACTTTGGACTGGATTTTGAGCTTCTCAGATACAGATCAGTAATCCCCAAACTCGGCTGGTTCGTGTTCAACCATCATCCAGAAGTCAATGAAGAGCTGTACATCATCATCATCTACCACCTCTTCCCTATTTTCATCCTCCTGTGTTTCAACCCTTTCTTCTTCTTCTTCTTGGAAGTCAATGAAGAGCTGTACATCATCATCATCATCTTGGTCTACCCTGTCTTTCCTGCTTTCATCTTCGTCTACTTCATTCCTAACCTCTTCAGTGAGTTCAACCTCCCCTTCTGGATCTACACTGTCTTCCCTACTTTCTTCCTCCTGTACTTCATTTTTCTTCTCATTTTGTTCTTCCTGGCGGCCTTTAAAAATGAAAGAACTTACACCAACCACTGAAATGAAATCATTTGCACAATCAGCATAATACATCATATGATCATAAAACTGGCAGATCCAGATTATCAGAGAAGTGAAGGGTCCGCCGCACCTACAGGATTTCATGCGTTTCATACCTGCAAAGGCTCGCCTAGATGCCAAAACCTCCAAATGGAATTGGCAGGAAAAGGTTTTAATTTGTCGAAATATCATATCAGCAGGTGTAAATTGAAGATTTAAAGATTTTTTTTTAAAGTAACCATACGTGTATAAGTGTATAATATGATCCACTAATGTGCCACAGTTACAATATTTTCATAGGTAAAAACAAATCGTAGTACAAAGTTAAATATTAAGTGTTGCACACCCTCTGACCTATAGACACGCATAAACCATTTGATTCCTACGTCCAATGTACTGCTTATTACTAAATCATATTAAATTGCCGCCATGAAATGAAAATAAATAATATATGAACATATATCGCTACGGTTTAAATGTTATTACTTAATTCCAATGCAAGAGTAGAAAGACGACCAATATGGGCATTAAAACAGAATAATTATGAAGTAAAAAAGGTACTATCATTTATTAAAATCACAAATTTCTGCATCTTCCATGCTTTATCAAGTGAAAAATGTTATTTATTATTTCTTAATGTAACTAACATTTTTCACTTGATAAAGCATTGAAGGTGCGATAATTTGTGATTTTAATAAATTTTAGTACCTTTTGTACTTCATAATTTGTTCTGTTTTATATAATATGATACGAGCAGCTCCAAGAACTTTTTATACAATATGGCCATGTCCTATTTTTGTACAACATTTGTCAATATATCAATTCCACTCACCGGCGGCTGGCAGCCCAAACAAAACTGCGCATTTGAACGCAGTCTTAAACATATTTGTCCGTGTTGTGTCTATATATTCACGATATTTGTATTATATAACAAGCTCGCAAACTTGAAAACGATTAGCATAAATCTCCTTAACAACGAGTTACGTTTATCACGTGATGCAAAACGTAATGTTTAGCGGGAAATACGTATCATGGAACATACGGCTTACGTAAAGGAATGTGTAGCAAAATGCTACAAAAGTGATGAGTCCAGCTGCCTTCTCACCACTCTATTACGACGTTCAAAACAGCACAGCATGTAAGACATTCAGAGAAATTCGGGGCACGTTATTGCTTGGAGGGTTGAGTTTTTAATGAACACGTTGAACGCACGGTGTCCTACGTTGAACGCTACACGTTTTAAGAATAAGAGAATAAGAAGATTTTATTGGCAACTAACAGTGTCAGTACTACCAAAGACAATGAACATTTGACATGTACATACATTTTACGTTAGTCGCTCTGTATTCTCGTAATCATGCGGCCATTAACATCATTGTAAACAAGCTAGATATTTTATTTACGGTCTAAATACTGGTCATTTTAGTATATATGTGTATTGTTCGTGCGTATACAATGTGTCTAATGAAATGGATTGTAATTAAAATGACATGGAATCATTCATAACAACTGGTATGGATATGGAGCCCAATTGACGTTATCAAGACGGGAAGATTCGAATCGGCAGTCTGCTCATCATGAGGTGCATGAACAGTAAACACTATAAAGTTTTTTTTTTAAATCTAATAATGTGGAGAGATAAAAAGCCAATGGTCACTTGTGCAAACAAGACACCTCTCGTGCATAGCTAGTGTTATCTTCACACTAAACTGGACCAATACTCGTCAAGAAAAGCAACATAGTTCCAAAATGGTTTCCATCGGATCCCGTCCGAGGTCTGTGTTGAGCTCTGAAACATTCCGAGTAGTTCCGAGTGTTATTAACTAAGTAGCCTATTAAAGGAGCAAACAATAGTCATAGGCAGATCCAGGTTTTAGCCAAAGGACGGGGGAGGGCGCACCCAAGGGTTTCCTACGTGCATTCGACAGCGAACGTGCCAAGATCCCATGAAAATAAGGTATTTTGCTGCCCCCCCCCACACACACACAAACACCTGGCCTTTTAAACCTGATAACCCGGACACTTCCTCGGGGTTGGGGGGGGGGGATCTCAGGCTATTATTGGATGCGGGCGTGTCATTTTGACTTCAGGAAAAGCACCGATAATTATAGTACGATTTGGAAAAGTCATACCCAAAAATGTAGTAGTTCATTCATAACGACCTTCTCAGACTAGTGTATTTGGAATATATAAGATACTCTTGAGCTATGATATGCCTTCTTCAATGATGATACTCAGTGTGATGATACATGAAAATACGCAATAATATGCAATATTTCGATGTCAATATATACCCTATGATATAGGTATCTCTAGAGATCAGACCCTAAAATATAGTGTTGTTAAAATCAAGACCCAATAATATACTGATTTATCAAAATATGGACCCAATGATATATCAAATATCTAAAAATAGGATCCAATGATATATCACGAGGCTGGAAAAGGTGACCTATTAAAATGGCGCATCCGTACTACCCAAGTGAAGTGCATTGTGTGTGTGTGTGGGGGGGGCAGAAAAAGAAAAGTGCAGTGTCAACTAGATTCTTCTTCATGAAATTCGCTACACGGGTCAAAAATTGAATTGTGATATAGCAGAAAGAAAATGAAGGTGCTGTGGATCCTGTCTTACACACAGGTTGAAATGAATAACGGCTTTTATTAACCACATATATATTATGATTAATGGACTTTGGAGTATTAATTGATCATTTTCTTTCGTGTATTCATTCATAATTTCAAGAAATAGCTGCAAGAAATAGTTTCCAGCTCAGAACAAATATCTTGTCTTTGACAGGTATTTTTTATGTGTAGGTCTAGGTATTTAATCTGCAGACCACCCCAGAGGAGTATGGATGCAGATGCGAGTGACTGGCTAGCTGGCTCTTGAATTCGGCCACAGAGCCAGCCTACTGAGGCAGGTTAAATGTTCCACTCTGGGATGGTGCAAGTGGTGAACCAGTTACAGTGCTGTGTGGTGGAGCTTCGTTTGGTGCTGTAGCTTCATGCTGTGAGCAGATTGTGTGCATGTATCACAGAAAGTGATATTAATATCTTCTAGGCGGATGCCCACATGACCATGCAACACCTTTAACATCAAAATGACCAGGGCATTCGTATTTTTCTCCTCAAGGAGATCAAGTTCAAGGCCGTGTAACATGTTAGTAACCCTAGAACGAGGGTCATAATTGGCTGTCATCCATCTGCCAGTCCTTCTTTGAATTGGCTCCAACATAGAATTGTCCTTTTGGAGATACGGATCCCAAATAGTGGCACAATACTCCAAGCCAGATCTAATTGGGGATATATGTTAGCTGTCTTTTTCAGTTTCTGGGGGTTCCACCTAAAGACACCACGACTGTTAGCCTTCTTGGTTACAGTATTGATATGATCATCCCGGTTCTATGGTGCTGAAATCTTAATACCCAAGTATGTGCAGGAGTCCACGTTTTCCAATGTAGTACTTGCATACCACATACCTCACTCCAATTCTCAAGGTTAGTTAGATCACTTTGCAGTTGAACCTGATTGTCAAATTTAGAGATCTGCCTGTATATCAGACAGTCAGCAGCAAAACATCTGCATTTAGTACCTGAATCTAATACTGATGGCAAGTTATTGATAGATAATAAAAAGAGTAGAGGTCCCAAGACTGTCCCTTTTGGCATACCAGATGTCACAGGTGCCTCATCAGAACTACTACCCTCTATAATCACTCTCTGTGTACCCCCTGATAGGAAGGCAACATGGCATGCTCATGCAGCAGACGGCAGCTCTTAGTTAGCAGTCTGAATGATGGAGACTATCTGGTATGTCGCCTGTGCCGTACTGTAGAAACACCCTGACCCTGCCTTGAAGCTGTGGGGAAAACAATAGAATATTCAATGGAATATTCGAGGTATCCAGCTCCACACAGCCTAACCTTGCGACATGGAGAGGCTGGTGTGCCACAGTCTACATACCTGGCGATTTGTACATATGTAGTTTGACGATGATTGTTGGCTACAGTCACAATGATGATGGATCTTTGATCTACGAGAATCTTTTACGTTGTGCATATTTCCAATAGCTTGAAAATTGAATTATAAGTCCAAAGTGGATGAGTAAATGATTGAAGCTGGAATATTTAGATCACGCAATTGGTATATAAACCGGTAATGTAGATCGAATTTGTATTCACCATGCGGTGCATTGTGGCAGATCCAGGGAATCTGAACTAAAAATGTCCCCCCCCCACCCGCCCCGAATGTACAGTACTTGGGAAATTTAAAACAATACAGCAGTGTATTTTATGACGGACCATTTAATATCGCATAATAATGAGTATTGAAAATAAAATCAACAACAACGCACGTTAAATGAACAATGTAGTGAGTAAGATCAGATAAGACCATATCAATCATATGCACTCAAGACTTACCAATCAATGTAGGTTGCCATATCCATTGTTCCACTTTCACCCTGATCCAACAACACCACTAGTAGCACACACAGTACAACCTATCAACAGCGGACACCACCACTCAATCCATATGATTATCACAGATATAGAAAACTCTCATTTCTTGCAATCCTTTGTACTCTTAATTTGTCAAAATCAATACTACTGGAAAACATATAAATTTCACAGTATAAAATCCTCATAAACCAAGAACCTAATGAGCACACATAGGTCACCTTCCACACAACATACATATAGCGAAGTGCAAGCAGAGCTGTTGACCCCGGAAGAGCCGGGGTCACGGTCCAACTTAACCCCAGGCTGTGGATCTGACCAGGAGATTGTGGTAAATACACGCTGATATGGGGATAGCGCAATCACTGTATGTTCTTTCTGAGGGTCTATTAACAAGCATGTGGCCATTGGATGATACTGTTTGTTTAGATCTGAGGCAGCAGGCATGATGCAATGTTGAACATGCATGATACAAAAGGTGTATGCCGTGAATATACTGTTCGTTTGAACATGGCTGATACATATTTGGATTACCAGGGAGTTAATGTGCATTACAAAACAAGTGAAGGTATATAGCCTTGATGAAAATCCATTCATCAACATTGTTTTCCTAAATTACCAGTCACCAATACATTTCATTGTCTTCTAGACTACCATTGCTTAATGCTGGAATTATTTGGCATGGATCAGCACCAGATATTCATAAAGGACCTATGACAGCTGTGTGTGTAAAGAGCACTGCCCATAAACAGGTCTGTTTGGTGGGTCCTAGTTTTCACATTAGGAAATTGAAGGCTGATGGAGAGCATCAAAGCGTAGACACAGAACACCTCCGCCAAGAAAGGCCGTAGTATGCCCCAGAAATTCCCTGTAGTCTCCTCGTTGGAATGTTGGATTCAACATCATCTCTCTAGCCCACAATAAAACTAATTCAGCATGATCTAAGTGCCAATTTTGCTGGCCCCTGGCACGGAGGTGGTGGCAGGTGGGAGGCATATTAGGCCCCAAGACCTCATGAAGAGGCAGTTTTAGAGCAGAATTTTAATTATAAAGTTTGTTCGGGATACTATTCTGCACAAACTAAAACCATTATGAAGTCTCTACAACAAAGTTAAATATTTTCATATAGGCACCCCCTCAGGACTTGGAGCAAAATTTTCAACCGACCATATGGGACTTAAATAATGGCCCAAAAAATTTGAAAAAAAAAAAGTCAGTAATCTTCTGATTCAGAGGGTCAACTATGGTGAAATGTGCTAAAGGTTACTAGATTTTTCTTTAAATTTTGGAACTACCTTGTACAGGGCATCTGTTTTAAGCATGATTTATGCTTTATTACGTATATTTTTACGTTGTAAGTTTCAATTCACGATAACACGCTTTAGTAAGTAAGTAATAAAAAAGTGTTATTACAAATTCGAGTATCTATCACAACATCATATTATAACCAAAGGATTTAACTAGTTATTCAAGTTAATCATTGCCATACATGGCCAAATGAATATGTGATGTGCATTATCACCAAAAAACATTGTCCATGATAAGACTACTGACCACTGTCCACTGAAACTGACCAAAATATCTGCAGTCACAGAGTCACAATAAATGACCTTACTACCTGCCAAGGTGATCTACTACCTGCCCCGAAACTATTTACTACTTGCCTAAATGGACAGTATGCATTTATCAATTATTTTGACTTACCAAAGGATAAATTGGTAAAAGTAACTTTCTTGGGGTGTTCTACGTACTTTGTTTTATGTATGAGCAGTAAAATATTTTTCTTATAGCATATATATAATGGTAAATATTGGAGAAAACAATTTGAACTGTATCCACCATTTTGTTTGCTAGGACAGGTAGTAGATCTACTACCTGCCCAAGCTTTAGCACAGTGCTCTTAATACCATAAAGTACCACTATGCACTCAGACGAAATGCCGTCTACACAAGTCTAAATTTCATTTCATCCTCCACAACAATCTGACAAGAATAGTGCCTAGATATGTATTTGAATGGATTGACTTGGGTGTAAGTACTGACATACAGACTTGGAGAAAGAATCCTCTAATAAGTGTGCATCCAAGGGTGCTGTGTGCAGAAGCCTTCAGATTCCCCCACCACCAACACCTAGTGCTCAGCCACACACCCCATATGGGTGCCAAGTGGTAGTCACTATAGATGTTGTTGAGCTTTAAAAATTGGAGTGAAATCCATAGCAATTTGATATGACCTTTGTTTGATACAAACATAATTATCATCAGTGATTTTCAATGCTTTCTATGTACAAAACGGATATTTCAGTTGAAGTGAAAAAAAGACATTGTGATGTTATGTTTTACAAAAATACAAACAACATAAGCTTAATATATTTTATCATTGACTGAAGTTTATTCATTTCAAAGTTAAATAATAAGAAAATGCATGAAAATGAAATCATGAACATATACCATTGTTACATAAAGATTAATTAGGAACTTTGATAGGTTAATTATGTACTTCCATTAGGATGAGTAATATGAATCAGATCATTACAACTATCAATATGAGCCCTGTGAGTTAATGTCTTCGCACCATTTTCAATGTAGTTTAGAGGGTTCATAATACAAAATCACCAGTGTGTATAGTCCCTATCCATATTATGGTAATATTACAAACTTTAAAAAATTTATGTACACACATCTCCTGTTGACTGGTGATTGCTTGAAATGTAAATCGCGTTCAACTGAACTTCTACTGTGGGATTTCTAAAAAAATCAAATTTCTGAAAAAATAAAAAATGAAGAAAGTATCAGTATTACAGATTTAACGTTTGAATAACCATATTAGATATCAACTTTGATTTTGTAAAAAGATATTTTGTAAATCTAATTTGATATAGTTATTTACGGCTATATCACATTGTGAGAATATGTAACACTTTTCGTTAGATAATTACATAAATTTTCTTTAGACCGAATGCTATCAATATTTTTGCATTTGCAATCAGCATCGTCATATCTCACGACTATATACGCAGTTGGTATGAACAAGGACTTTAAGGCAGTGTGAGTTATCAAGCCGTGAAAACCGACGATGGTAATCAGTAGAAACTTTGAAATTTGCATTGTAAAAATTAGTTTTTGCCCAGCTTGTTATTTTTTGTTACTGCAGATATAATTCTGACAGATCAGGAACTCAATTGATTTGCATTGTAATGGAACCCTAAACCCTAAAGTAATTATTCATACTACAATTTAGTCAGAAAGTAGGAGTTTATTTTGTTCGCAATAGGATATATCAGTTGGCGAAATTTATTGAGGATCGCCTAAAATGTTATTATTTAAAAGAAGTTCTGATGGTCCTTGATAGACACCTGTTATACATTTTCACAGATAGAATCATTTCTAACATTATTGAAATCATTGTTTTCTTGATTTTTCAACTGTTTATTTAGACATAAATGAATACATTCCAAACATTAATTGATTGATAGTGAAATCTAAAAACATTTTAATAAAACCTAATTGAATAAGAATAATTTGCACTTTAGTATACAAGAAAAATGTTTGGACAGAACCTACTGTTTTCGCAGCTTGTTCCGTTGAACTTCTCGTGACAGTAGCATTCGTATATACCACGTTGATGTATTTGTTCACTTGAGGCATGTGGGTTCCACTTCTCCACACAGAGGCCATGAACACACGGTGAGCTCATGCAGGGGGTCACCTCTGTGTGTATATGTGAAAGGTTAGTCATATCACTGAACCACAATCTGATATACAAATGTACGTAGCATCACAAAAAGTGGCTGCACATTTTACAAATCTGACTTTTTTCACAGAAATGATATGAAAAAGATGGATATTGAAAACCCAGCACCTGCATGTGGTATTCTACTTTCACATTGGCTGCCTGTGTAGCCTCGGTCACAGCGGCAATGGTAGCCTAGGTCTTCTTGGTATGGCTCTAAATAGGCAATTCAGCTCTAGTTTGTTTTATATTCAACTCTTTTTTTTCTGCTTGTAACCAGTGTTATTATAAACTTGGAATTGGAGCAAATAAGATTAAACTTTGGGAGAGTAGCAGATAAGATTTACCTTTATTAGAAAATGAAAAAAAAAAATGAGAATTTAATGACAAAGATATATAAAGCAACAACTAGATCGTACTTGTGTGGCATCTGTGAGGCAGGTAGACATCCCTCCAGTGTGACGAGGCGTCTGATTTAGGAACCTCAATGGAGCCGTTAATACAAACAGTGCAGAGCCATGAATACAACCTACAACATGGTGGACAATATCCATTTAGAAGGTTTGGATTACTAGCATTTCTCTGGTAGACCATAAAGTAGTTATTATGAAATGTTGTATGCTAATAATGAATTATTAGTGTAAAGAAAGTGGCCCACCAGCAGCGCATGGTAAGCTTTCCATCAAATTGCAGGTGTTAGAAATGTTTGAGGTCAAGGTACAGAAATGTGTCTGTGGCTCGCCAAGTGGCCACAGTAGCCCCGCCAAGCGGAGGTCAGCAGAACTAAGAGTTCCAAAGTGGATCAAGGGCTGTCTGTCACCAAGTCTGAAACTTGGACACCTTTAAGCGTGTAGAATGGCTTGTCTAATGGATAAGGCGCCTGATCTACACACATATGACTGGTCTGGAGTATCTGGTGATTGTGAGTTAAATTTCATGGTCATCCAAAGCGTTACAGGCTTACCCCAAAAATTTCACACTAGTTTCAAGGTACTCTAATAATCGCATGAAGTCTACTAAAATCGGGAAGTTTACTCACAGGGTGATGAATTTTATAAAACTTGCAAACTAGCATTCAATGAGGATTTTTTCTAAGCTTATGAAGTCTGTGCTAAACCCAGCTTACTCGTGGGCTGCCTTAGCGAACTGCGTCTTCTTGTAGTGTACAGCCACGCAGCCCTTTGTTCCCAGACAGAAGTGCTGGCAGGCGTCCAGGGTGAGCTGTCGGTGCACCTCTTTACCAGGAGGTTTGCATGCAACGTAAGCGTCCGGGTGATGGGTGAAGATGTCACAATGTTCATCTGTAGACATAGAATAGAATAGAAACATTTATTTCAGCTCCTGCAATAGAAAATTAAATATGAAATATACATATTGTGTACACACAAATAATAAAACTGTGCATAAAATCACAAAATGGCATATTACAGAGTGTATTATTGTTTTTTCCATTCTAAAAAACACTTGGAACTTGGATACTACCAGCAGTCAAGTAGGGTCTTAATTAAAATAGTATCATACATTTCAATTCTATTTGATAAATACCTGTAAACATGAGCAAAAACAGGCATTTTTATAAAACTAACCAAGTGATTGGCAAGTCGATAACGAACAATCATAGCAATCCAAAATTAGATGAATCATCGTCATGGAATTGGCATTTATCTAATTTCTAATAATTCATTTATATTTTTGAAAATATAAGGCACATTATTTATTGTCTACTTACGTGTATTTGCCTGTTTTATCATGTGAAATAAACTTTATCATCATTACAAATATTTAGCTACATAGTTTATAGATATTGCTATTTTACTCGTGTATAACAAACTTTCAGTGCATAGAATGAATAACAATTATATATGAAAGATGACTGAGATTATTAGAGCATTCTTTCTCCAAGTCTATAGGGCTATATCACATAGTCTCTGGTCATGGAGAAAGAATCCTCTGATAATGTTAATACTTATACCCAAGTCAATCGATGCCAACATATCAAAAATTACATTCTTGAAAATTCGTCATTCACTGTTTTTGATACTACATGGACACAAAACAAACGCATGTAAGTTTTCTAAATCATTACCAGTATCACAACCAAATCCCACCTGCAGCTCTGCCGGTGACTGTGCAGTTGCCATGGACACTGCACGGACTGCTGAAGCAGGGAGAGAGTGCGGTCTCACACAGAGCACCTGTCATAAGGTATAGGATGAAATACTAAAATATTGTACGAATAACTGTACATATATGGGGGGCCATATATATTTCCCAAGTTTGCTTGTGAATTGAATTCATCTCTCACTGCTCTGTGAGAGTAGAACTGAAATATTGTATGGCCTTATATGTGAATATAATGACATATATACATGTACTAATGTCAGGCTGATATACAAATGTAATGTGTATTTTACCTGTGAAGGGAGCATGGCAGCTACATTTGCCTCCAGCCACCTTCTGGCCGTTATTGTAGCAGGCCAGGGGCACGTTCCGGGCAATAAGGCTCTCACAGTGGCGACCTGCAGTGGGGACATCATGATAAAGCAAGAACACACACACATGCACAGCTGCACATGCGCATGCACACACATACATGCACTAACATAGTTACAAACAGATGAAACACAAGGCTTTTGCTTTAGCAGGTGAAGTGACGCAAATATAATTTCCTTATTTCAAATATTCATTATTTCGAATTTCGGTTAACTTGTGCATTTTACTGTTGATTCTTCATACTAGATTTACATCTTCTGTAGCGAATAGAGGACACTGTTGCAAAATGCATGTGCCGTAAAACTTTGAATTTTGCGATATTTGGAGATCAATTTATTTTCTAGACAAGATTTGTGACATACGGTATCCAGCATGTGGTCGCATTTTTTGTTTGTTTTTGTTTTTTCTGTTTCTGCTGCCTTATAATTGAAAAACAAAGTCCTATTTTTTAGTGAAGAATCAAATTTATTTGTTTTTCGATTATAAGGCAGCAGAAACAAAAAAAACAGAATATCGGCTGACTTGAGCATTTGACTCTTGACTTTACAGCCTGGCTAACTAGTTGTGTATTACCTGTGGCGAATGGAGGACAGGTGCACGAGTAATCCTCGTCCTCCTTGCTGGGATTCTCATGACACGCGCCACCATGGACACAATGGTTGAGCATTCCACAATATTTTACAGCTACAAACAGTAAAATCTATATTCTATGTAATACTAGTACATACCATTATTATCTTGTATCAAAGGATAATTATACACAAGTTCTTTTTCGCCCCCCAAAAAGATTACATTGTAGGACATTTACAGGTTTAGGTTAGAAATAATTCAGATCATATTACTAGCTGTAATATACTTCATAAGCAACACATAATGCACAAAATTGAGAAATTGTTCCATAAACATGAATATATGATATAGAAGTTTAACAATAGTTTTTAGTCAAGGATAACACTCAGTTCACACACTAAGCTTTCAATGGCATCCGCCATCTTGTTCACAGTGGTTGACGTCATTCGTCGTCACTGGGACCTCGGGAGATTCCCGGGTTGCGCGCCCCCTCCCCTCTCGGGTGAGGACATTGTTCCAGATGGAAGGAAGCTGGTACCTGCCCCCATCTCTATCTGAGTGTTATCCTTGACTAAAAACTATTGTTAAACTTATATATGCTATATCCAGGATAAATGAATTTCCATCAAATGAATACATGAGTCCACCACATTTACATTTACACATATTCTATGCTACTCACGGTCTATGATGGACTCGCTGCCGCTGGGAGGTTTGGTGGCATAGTAAGGCTGCTGATAGATCTTCACGGCACTGAGGGATCCGTCCAACACCACGTTGTCAGATGCAGCTGGGCCAGCAAAAATGGCGCGTGATGAGATATGCAGTCGGATATAACTTAATTGGGTTAGTAAACAAACACAAATTTGGGCATATTAGTGTGATTCTCAGCTATTTAAATATTTGCCAACTTTTGCAAGTTACAGGCTCACAAGTTATGCAATAGATCTTTTTCATGAAAATACTTGAAGATAAAAAAAGGCAGCTTTGATGATGAGAAAAAGATAACTACGCGCTCACAAGTTCATCTCCAACACTTTTTGTGAAAATATGCTTAAGTGAAAACAGGCGGTTGGACGATCAAAGAGAGAGAGTATAAGTTGATAGTTTGTCAAAGGTTGTGATTTTTCAAAATGACCAACTAGTTAATTCACAAAAGGCATACAGTTTGTACCTGTCCCATACACTTCAACTTCGCAGAAACTGAGTTGCTCGTCTGGGCCTTTGCTGGCAATGTACACGTATCTGCTGACCAACCCACGATTGTCACAGGCAACAGTCAAGTGCGGCCCAAATACACCAGCAAACCTGTTGGAGCAAGATGGTGACCATCACTGATAAATACAGTAGAACCTCTCTATAGAGATGACCCCAGGGACTGACTGCAAGTCGTCTCAATAGAGGTGATCTCTTCCGGAAGCACTTGGTGGTCTCTGTTGGGAGAACCTCTCTATAGAGATGACCCTGCAAGGACCAGGGTCAGGATTAGGTGGAAAAGTGTTACTCGTCAGCAGGATGAGTAACCCTCAAATATCTACTCGTCCTGCAAAAAATGTGCATGTCCTCCATGTACAAACTCTATATCTGTATGACAAATTATTCAGAATTGCTCCTCGTCAAAAAGATGAGTTTCTAAAAATTAGCACTCGTCCTCCATTAATTTTTACTTGTCAATACGAGCGTACAAGTGGCTAATCCTGACCCTGCAAGGACTGACTACAAGTCGTCTCAATAGAGGTGATCTCTTCCGGAAGCACGTGGTAGTATCTTTTGGAAGGGTTGCTGTTGCAAAATGCTTCTTATTATACAGTTAGATGTTGTCTTACATGAAGGTTCTAATGTGGTGTATATTGTTCAGTAATGGATGAATAGTTAAGTTTAAAAAATTGCCGTCATATGTTGCCATTGTAAAAAATGAATCCTATTAATCAGTTTCAAAATGATCAATTTTATAGAATTCATCATTTATCATACTTTTAAAGGGCAAAATATCAAATTAAAAATGAATAATCAGGTCATCATTACTGTTAACAATGTGGGTATAGTTCTAACATCGACAAAAGTGAGAGTAAGAATGTAATACCTGTAGCAATTTCCTTGAATACCTGTGCTAAACAGTGTATTGAATGTTTCTTGGTGTTTGGTGACAGAGAAAGTTATTTCTCTTTTATGATTTGCATCTAAAACACAAAAATGTGCACTGAATAACTTTGACATATAAAATAACAGCAATATGTGAATGATAAAGATTTCAAGCTGAGAAATGAGCCAACGTAATAAGAGCCATGCATTTTACAGTTAGAAAAAAAAAATATAATATGATTGAATTCAACCCAAACTAGTGCAATATATGATTTTGATGACAGAGATGTCTTTTATATGTAATTAAAACAAAATTATAATAAATAGAACTCACAAGGCACACAGCGGTGCAGCCGGTAGCGCTTGGTTGGAGAGTTTGAGGGCCAAACCTTCTTACTCACATTGCCAATATGCAAGTCACAGCTGGGAGAAATATACAGATAACAGGTTGGCAACATAGCAAAAATCATAATATTGGTTTATCCCAAATTAATGTGTAGTTTCATGGGTTACCATGCTCCAGGACTGCCTAGTAATCAGGACCTTTATATCATGCCACTACAAACTATGGAAAGTCATCAGCCATGTTCCATATTTCCAGGTTATATACTATACTTGTTATAAGGATCAAGTAGAGAATTAACATATATTTCCAGAAATTTCACAAGTCATATTAATGTGCCATATTTAACGTATGTCATCTCAATTCTATCAACTTACTTTACATAATATTTGACATATTTGGAATGGAAATGTTGTAGATGTAGCATTAGAGATAGACGTATGTTTGCAAGTTGCAAATAACTTGAGCACTTCCTCTACTCATAATAACTGCACAGTTACTATTGTGCTTTAGGAAGTGGAGACAATTTAGAGATAATATTTATTGGTTAGGGTAGTATGTGTGGAAATGTCAACAAGTATACAGGGAGCAGTCTATCGGATATGATGTTCATTCGACTGATGTAAATTGACATTTGGTATTGTTGCATATAGATGGAATTCTAGAATAAATAATGATCAAAACACAAGGATCATTTTGTTTTTTTAATGATTAAAATACTTTAAAAATTACTACTTTTGAGTGGTTTAATTAATTAAGCCATCTGTCTATATAAAATGTGCAAACCCTGAATTGTGTGTGTTATTGAGAAACATTTACAACTTAAACAAACTACTTTGAATAATTCTTTTCAATATTAACACAGTCAAGAAACAAAAGCAGTTTTCAAAAATAAGCTCCAAATCTGGAAACTTATCTAGACAACATAGACAATAACAAAAAAAAATCTTACTATCTGTTTTGCACTGTGTAAAAGTCAAAGCCGGTGCAGCTTGAATTCATGATGCATCTGTTCCTGCACATGGCGAAGGTTCCAGTGACAGAGACGTAGTGACCATTCCCCGCCCACGGCTGGCTATAGTGCACCTCTGTCAGATTGTTACAACCTGGACAAAGAAACAAATAAAATAAAAAAGCAATAAATATTTAAATACACAGTTTATTACATTTACACAAGATCATCATACATAATAGCATAATCGACATTTAAGGTTCCTAGCTTTCTCCATAATAACCCTCTCCTCAATGTTACTTCCAAACTGATCCTAATGAAACAAAAACATTCAATATGTATCTGTGAAAGCTATAATGTACTAAACAAACACACTTGGAGCATTCATTGGTGGCATATTTACATTGACAAAGAACCATGCCCTTAAAATATATCATTGTATGCACATAGCAAAAAGTTGCACAGAGACAAATACGTCATTATCTCATAGACAATGACCTACCCAGCAGTGCCTTGGTGTCTGCCCAGCGCTCCTGCTGGTTGTAGATGGTGATGTACTCCACATGCATCAGCTGGCCCAGGTCCACCCCAAAGGCTGGCTCGGCATGTTTCCCTTTCATAATGGTCACGCAGGACAAGTCTTGGAAGCGGAATGGGCTCCTAGAGGAATGAAAACAATACAAAGTATGATAATATGTACTTGTCAAGAATGTGATTAAAAAGAATGAATGTTAGAATGTCACCACAAAACACTCCTGGGCATATCACAGTTTTATGAAGATATCAGAACTGTAGCGTATGTTAGAATGATATTACAAAACAGGCTAAGAAACCTACAGCATTGGTCTTTAATTGTAAAAACCGATGAAAATGTACGATAAATAAAAGTAACACAAACTAGGGTGCATTAGGCTTAGACTTACTAAAATATCAATCACTTCAGATAATTATAAATTAGTCTGTTTTGAGATCCAAAATGACAGAATTCAAAAGTATCACTCTTTTTTCTCATAGCTCAAACTAAAACTATTATATTTGTCGTAGTGATAAATTACTGACCGGTTTCCATCTACAGCTACTGATGAGGCTTCTCCTGACTTGAGTATGATAAACTCTCGACCCTCTTTCTCAGACTCTAGCTTCTCTAGAGTCAAATCTGTTTCAGCAGCTACTGTAAATGTGGGTTTCCGGTAAGCCAGGTTGTCTGAAAAGGTAAGGATAGCTGATTCCTCTACTGGGTGTGTGTAAAAGTTGTTGCCTCAAAGAGACCACAGAACTTTGCTCGGACTAAATCAAGGACAGGATTCTTCAAACAACAAAATACATTTGCCCTCTCTTGGAATGACCTAGGGGCAAGGAATAAAGTATAGTTTATGATAAAGAAAGCAGCAGTAAAGTTTTATTACACATTCACATTGGTTCAAAAAATACTAGCTAAATGAAATTTAATAGGTTATGTTAAAATGATTGTACCAGCACTAATATTAGCAGGTGGGAGAACCCTCAACTTAAGCTTAAGCAATACTATGATACACTTTGGTTACATTCACCATAGAGTCCATACACTCACCATATGCATCACTATGGTTACAGTTGCCACATGTCCAGGGACACAGACGGTCTGGACATTTGTGGCCCGGCAGTTGGCAGGAGTCACTGTAATCTCCGCAGTAGCTTCCTATAACGTGACTGCTATTATAACATAGGATGATCACTTGTTCTTTAGCTCTATGATCACAGATAGCATGAGTGAATTACTGATTACTGGTGGTTATACAATATAATATTGCAAAGGCTATCAGATGTGACTTTGTTTGAAAGACTAGTTGGAGTCATGCCATGAACTTACGTTGACGGAAAACTTCGACCTCACATATGGCAAATGAGGAGTTCATCACCAGCATGACGTATTGTCTGGCAAAGCGTTCTGGGCAGAACAGGGTCAGGGTGAGTTCTTGCTGGAAGACACATGGTAAGCAGAACATCATACTGAACGGTACAGAACAGGCTGAGGTCTTGCTGTAAGACCAGAAAAACATCTTACTGAACAGTCACACCCGACTACATAACGTATTAAATCTACAGGCACACTTAAAGTCTCATGCAACTATCTCCATTAAAACTAATGAGATTGATATGAAAAATACACATTTTACAAGAATCACACACAAAAAAATGTCAAACACAAGAGTTTTCTCAGACCTCAAATTTGTCCGGTAGTGGGGCCACTTCCTCAGAACACAACGTGCCCGGCAGACTGTCCGGACGCGGGTTATGGTCCGGATGGAACTCGTCAGACACCATGAGCTTGATGGAGATGTGGGTTTCTGTATTGGCTGAAACACATTCAAATGTATGTAAGATGTATGAAGCAATGGATGTTATTAAATTGTGAAATTTCAGGGGAAGCCTGTAGCGCTTGGCAAAGCCATGCATGAAACGACCTCACGATATCTCCTGATACACCACAAGCCAGTCATATACGCGTAGGTAATGCGTGCTCAGCTTTTACGCCTTTGTAGAAACCTTCCCATACGTTTAGAGGCGTCGCAGTTTCAGACTTAGAGTCATCCAGACCTTAATCTCCTGAAACAGGTCTGGACCTTGCCACAAATAATTTTATGCTGTCAGGTCGATGCCACTTGATAGATCACCGTGCTTAGGGCCGCTTTGTAAGCAATTTCCATATTTTCATCTTTTGAATATTTTATGTCATTTTGTTAAAGTGTCTTAAAAGCATAACTTTGTATTATTAACATGATCATGTGTATGTGAACACTAACAAATAATTTATGCTACTACATATCTGAGGCTGGTGAAAGTGCTTTTTCAAGACTCTAAATAGGATCAATGCATTTTTTTGACAAGCTCTTAAGATTATCTCAACATCAAAAAAGCTTATAACTGAATTGCTTTAATGCATCCACTGGCATTCATTGTATATGAATCTAAGTGTGTCACATTTTTTCTATAATTTCTCATGGAATGATTATTGGATAGCTGCATAGCGCAATTATTGATTTCATAAATAATACCATTAATATTGATATAGATAGAATACCCAACATAACAACTCAATAATATGATTGATAAATGTACATAGCACAGGACAAATAGAATAGCTTACATTTCTTTGAAATGAATAAACAAGTGTCTCAATCATTACTCTATGAACTACAAGATCAAGGTTTTGGAAATGAAAATGGGTTAGGGGTTCCCCAGTGCCCTATGGATCTGCCTATGCTCCATGCAAGCAGGTAGAGTTTAGGTCTTACTGCGTTGTTTGCGTCCATGCACATAGACATGGTCGATGACCACGGAATACTTGAGGTCCACGACCAGGTAGGCACGGCCCGTGGGGTTCACGAACTGACAGTTGGGCTTCCCGACACCAGCTCCCCTGCACAGGAAAAGTTGTATTTTCTTTAAGAAAACGATTGTCAGAATCTTCTAATGAACTAATTTAGGCAACCATATCTAGCAATTTTCATATGTATCAATCACAGTTAACAAAACAATGGAACAATATTTTATACAGGCAAACTTTGTTAATTTCATTTGTTGCTGTATCTGTTTGGTTTATGTTCTAGTTTACAATTAGCACTCTTTTAATTTATGTGATTTTTATTTAGTTTTTATGTTTATGTTAGATTTTTATGGACTGCCATTACATGTATAATTCATTTATCCATTTATTGTCATTGTCTGAAATAAATAAATAAATAATTCAATAAATAAAAATAAATAAATGATAACACAGGGGAGTACGGCAGCATCATGGCGTGGATATCATAATATGAATTATGTTTAATTGTCTTTCCTTGCCACTGAGTTTTATTTACAGAACCCATGGACCCCAGCATCATATGTTGGTATGTATACTACAATAATCTACAAACACTATACCATACACATTACTACAATATCCAGTCTTTTTACTCCTACTGAGAACAACACTAGCCTGGCAAACATAACTTATCATTCAAAAATTAGTTTTAACACCTTATACCACACTAAGGGACCATTCAGTATTTATGACAGGGTGGGATAGGAGGATTTTAGGGCGGGCCATGAACTTTTGTCACAAAGTTTGGAGGGGGGCTATCAATTCTTTCACACACTTTTGAGGGGGGGCTATCAATTTTTTCACTGCAACGTACACCAATTTTTGAGAGATTAGATGGACTAAAATTTACTTAATTTTATATGTTGATATTGATCAAATAGAATTTTATTTAACTGACAATGATTGTGCTAACTGTTGAGAGGGTGTCATCAATTTTCATCACATGAAATTGAGGGGGGTCACCAATTTTTTCACAGAGATTCGAGGGGGAGCTATTAATTTTTTCACAGCATTTGTGGAAAATCCTCCTACCCCACCCTGTCATAAATACTGAATCGTCCCTAAAAGTCATCTCTAACTGACAAAATGTTAAATAGTACTATGTAGGAATATGATAGATACAAATAGAAAATAATTATCAATTACAAACAAAATGTATAAATATGGAGAGACATGAGGCCCAAAGCTAGAATTCAACCCTGCTCCTCACTTGATGGCGTCGACGGTGTGTAGGTGCCCGTCACCCCCGCTGATGGGGCCGTCCTCTCCCGCCAGGTGGACTGTGTTATGCAGCGCCATGTTCTCATCTAACAAAAATGGTGGATTTGTATTGATTGATTAATTTTGTAAAAATCTATTATTTACCGTTATTTTTGGACATGTCCCATCTTTTGAGACATCCTTCTGTCACTAGGTGGCAGCACGTGATATTGACATTATACATGAAATATATGCATAAAAAAAATCCAATGAATTTATCTAACAAATTTTTTATCCGCTTGATCTGGTGTATTTCATTTATCACAGGTGGCTCAATATTAAATTATTGAATGAGGGACAAATAAATAGAATACATGAATACATAAAATAAACATAAATACAAAAATATATCAATCAATCCATAAAAAATAAACAACGAAAATCAGTAAATAACTAGATAAATAAATTAATAAATAGATCAATGAATGAATAAATAAATAAAGATGTAAATCAATAAATAAATGAATAAACAAATAACTAGATGAATAACTAAATATATAGATAAATAACTTAATGAACAAATAGATGAATAAATGAATCATTAAATGAACAAATAAATACATCAACAGAATAATGAATAGATAAATAAATGGATGAAAAAAATAAACAAAAAAATAAACAAATAAATATATAGATAAATTAATAAATAGGTAAATGAATAAATGAATAATCAATTGATTAAATGAAAGTAAAAATAAAAAAGAGGTACACATATATACAGTATACTGACATATTCAAACTATATGTGACAAACATGGACTGTTTTATTTCTTATGTAAACCACATCAATTCTCCTAATACAGCTGAATTTAGCTGATAACGCTTAAAACATTGTAAATGTAAATGTAAATGTCTGGTTTATAGTCTTGATCCAAGTTTCGATCTCACGACTTTACAATTTACACCAGGTCATTGGCACATTCTCATATATATCTTTCACCGAGCAGTGTCAACCTGTTACCTGTACCTTTTCAACACTTACCTTCAGAGGTCGAACCCACGACCTTCTGGTCACGAGTCCAACTCCCTAACCACTCGGCCACGGAAGCACACTATTGGAATTGTTTAGATTGATCCAAATCGCATTTTTAACGGATCATTTCTGCTCAATGTGCTCATCAATGCTTTGAGCAGAGATTTTTAAAAAAGTTTTTCTAAACTAATTTTCTAAAACTTATTCAAACATTCATCATTTTTCATAAAATTAAACAAATAAAAACTCTACTATTTATGAAAATTCCAACAACAGAAATATCAATGAATAATTATTGTACTATTTTAAAATGTGAGCAATAAAAACCAGAATACATTAGATAATTAGAAACAACAAAAACATGTTTCACTTACATTTGGAGTAGACTTCCACCTCGCAGAGTTCCGAATTGTTTTTCATCTCTACACTCACGTATCTTCCCACAAGTTCAGCCGATGCATTGATGATCTTGTACTCAGGGAAATACACTACACCGGTCTTATTGCACAGAAACAGCTTGGATATAGGACCGTCCTCTGTGGAGGTGTATGTGCCACACAATGACTTCTCTTCACTGTCGGAGAATGGGTTGTTTGGATACACATGCACACTGACTTCGAACGCTGCAAATGAAGGGTAAAGGTCATACACGGTTCCCACAAATTTTGTGAAGCAGAATTCAATGGCTTTGCAATGACTTTTGAAGTGAGCGTGTATTTTTCAAATTATTTCTTAAGACCCACAGCTTTATTTAAACTGGGTCTATGCAAAGGCCAAAAATAACTAGAACATGTGGGTAATAGATCAATGTTCATTTCTCTCATATATAGTCAGTACTTATCTGTTGTATGTATATTTATTTGTCTTGTGGTTTTTTATATGTACTGTCATGTAAAAAACAAAACCATTCTGGATATTCCCTGGCTAAAACCTACATCAGCACTACGATGAGTACAGGAGCTGACAACTAAGTATTAAATTGTAATTACATAAACCATGATCACTTTTTGATCTTATCTTGATCATTCTCTTTTACATTTTATGCTGACCCTTAAGCAGTTTTATTGTACTTGAAATAGAAATGTATATGTCAAAAGTAGTATAAACACTACCCTATTTCATTAAAATTAGTCATTTGCGGAAAATGTGTCTAAGACATGAAATATATCTATTAAATGTTGACTCAAAGTAGCCTCTGCCTTCAGGCTACTTACACCTATTGTAGTGTGCCGGGCAGTCAGAGTGGGATGGGCACCGGTTATGTTTCCACCCCACGTGGACCGCTTCGACTGGGGCATGGCGACCCAGGTCCACCATCCACCAGTAGAAGGCCTCATTGGCCACACGCAGGCAGGTCGCGAACCTTCAACATCACAACTATCATAAACAGAATGGACATTACTTAAAACAGAGTATATATGGTATGCAGCACGTGGTTTCATGTTGTATCTTACCATGCAATATTCAAGCCGATACATAAATTATCCAATGATTCATGAGGACTCTGTCATAGAAGCTGTCAAAGTTAAACACCTAAACATTACAAGTTGATTTTAATAAAACTCTAAATGCATTAGATGTATTGCCGTTTTAAAGGCTATGGGCAGTTTGCTTGATTAACATTACAATCAGTAGCCACAAGTAAATGCAATGTTGCTATAAAGTACCAGCCTTCAGCCACTCTGCACAAGAAGTAACGATGTTTAAGTTACTTGATTTTTTTTATTAAAGCATGCACATATGAACTCACCCGAGACCATCATTTGCCCAGTTTTGCCCTCCATCAAGGGTATAATCCTGACCACGGGCTTGCTTCATAAGTGCTATGTTTGGCTCTGTAAGAAAGTGCCAAACTCAAACAATTTAGAAATCCTTTTGTTATGGCTTTGACTTTGATTCTACAATAGAAAACCCCTGCTACATCTTATCATTTCTAATATTTTAATAAATTAAACTGATTTTTTACTTTATACTTCTATGTTAAACTGTACTTTTTGAATGAACTACACATATTATATGAATGAACAAAAAAGTGTGGATAAAATCTTGAATAAAGGAACATCCAACAAAATGTACTTATATATTTCAATATATTCTATAATTGTTGTACTTAGTTTTAGTAAAGAAATAAACTATTGCACTATCTTATAAATTTATTGGATTTATTTTTGTATTTCCTTTCTATCTATTATTCATGCTGACATATCTGAAGCCAAGGCTATAAGTATTTTCATATATTTTATACAACATGAATAATAGATTTTCAAAGGCAACACTGCAAAGTTTGCACGAACAATAATTCATTGTATGCAATTAAGTCACTAGACTTATGCAATACAATGCAATACAATTTATATAGCGTAAATTCCACTAAATGTTCATGTACGCCTGTAGGCCTCCTTAAACAAATGATGTTTTAGGTGTGATGTAAAGGATGCAAGAGTTTTGGCTTGTCGAATGGACAGTGGAAGTTTATTCCATAATTTAGGTGCTGCTGTTTTAAATGCTCTATCACCATAAGACTTGGTTCTTGATCTAAATTCGATTATTTGATGACCGCAGTAATCTAGATGGTGAGTATGGTTGTATAAGTTCAGACAGGTAATATGGTGCAAGTCCAGTCTTATGACTCCAAGTCAGGTTAAGACTACATCCTATATCATGATATATACTTAAGTCCAAAAAATCATTTAAAAAATGAAAAATAATGCTACAGCAACAATTATTTTAGACAAAATAACAAATGATAAAAACTACTATCAAAAAGAAACAAGAAATACATTATCATGCATAATAAGCAAGATAACAAAAATATTCAAAAATAAATTCAAATAGCAGATAAAAAAATCTAGTGCGTATTTCTCCATGAAATCAAATGAGTTCATTTTGCTCACAACACAAAACAAAAATAAAGAATTCTAAAAAATAATCTGAAATACAGAATATGTAAGATATATTTCACTGACCTGCTCCCAAGACGATCACTTCACACAGAGCAAGATTTTTTTCCTGTCCAGGCACGACAACAACCACATACCTGACATTGTGGAGGCATACATAAAACTAATGAATAATATAACATCACATTGCAAATTCTATTTGCATACATATTTTTGTTAAGTTAAGATTTGGAGAAATTTTGAATGTGCATGTACACTTGTCTTTAAACATTTTAATTTGGATTGTTGCGATTATTTCTAAAATATTTGGTGGGAATAAGAATACTGCGGAACCTCAATGTTGGGGTTAATTTCTGCCAAAGAGTCCTACCTTCCCCGCTTGGCCTGATGGCACGACACGGGTCTCACTGCATTAAGCTTTTTCCCGACTGTGTAGCGACCACACAGCTCAGTCGGGGTCATCACAGGGTCATGGGGTGGAGTGTAGCGCCCAATGACGTAAACTTCAAAAGTGTCCAGGTATGAAGCTGCAAGATTTTAATAGCAACGACTCCTCTACTTAAATAACACAATGCAATTGATGAAATATGGGAACACTATACCAATATTCAAACTGCAAGCAGATTATTTTGCTAAAAAGGGTAGGCCTAGATATAAAAACAATATCGTTTCTACGTAAATTCCAACACAGTTTGAACGTTTACCCGCGGTTTGATCTTTGCTGCTGTAGACGATGACTTTGTAGACGTCCGTACTTTCTTGCATGTCCACGAACCACCAGGGGTTAGATTTCTTATAGGCGATTAGCGCACAATGTCCGAGGGATAGCTCTTCTCTGTAATAGACAAGACACAGCTAGATCTAAAAGCACACCATCTTAAAATGTTCAAAGTACAACATTAGCTGTCAACATTAGCTGACACAATTTAATTAATCTCTGAAGTCTAGAGTAAGACCACAATTTTTTCCACATACTATCGAATGTTTAGATTTTAATAGATATTGAAATGAAAAAAATAAATGTCATTGATGTGAAAATGACTAGAGAAATTTTAAAATGATAAATGTGATAAATGTCACTGCATTTTCCTAAAATCAAAGGTCATAAAATGATAAATGCCAACATATGTCATTGACATAATTGTGTTGATGCCAATCCTCTGGTATATTATAGATAAATACATGCCTCATTCATCCCACCCGCCACACTCTTATTATTATTCATTGACTACTAGAAAAAATACCACCAAGATTTGTTTACATACTATCCAGAGATTAGATTAAAATCTAAACGTTCAATAGTATGTGAAAAAAGGTTTGTGCTCTTACTCTGGATGTTAATCATTAATAAAATTGTCTCAGCATGAAGGGGGAAATGAATGATGCATGTATGTATCTATATGTTACCACATTATATGAAATATATAAGAACAAAACTTAATTGCAGATGCAACAATTCAGAAAATATTTACTTGAAATTGCCGTCTACTGCATTGTCACTGCTTCCACATCCATGGTGGCACGGCTCATCATATTGTGGCAGGGAAATCAGGGCTGTTGGCATACCCAAGGCAAAGTTCTTCACTAAAGGAAAGATGTACAGAAAAAAGTATGCATACCATAAGCATGTAACGAAGAAGTACTTGCAAATGATGACAGAATTATGCACGAACAACATTTACTTCAATTTAATAGTCGATAGAATTTTCAGTGTTCTCATAAATTTAATTATCAAAACAAAAACATACTGTATACTAAAACAGTAAACGTTAGATTACAGATATTGTCCTGTTCCCATTCAGAAAATTGGTTTTGAACGTAAAAATAGGAAAAACATTAAAATTGGTACATCACCATGCCCATAAATCAATTTCATTAAAATGATAATTTTACCAAAATGGTGTAGAAATTTATTGAAATATATTTAAAATAAAGACTTTAGTCATCGCCTCTCACTGGGAGCGTAGACCTGGACCTCTGTGAGCACCAGCCGGCCCTGTCCATTGAGCCACAGGATCACGTATCTCCCACCAAGAGGCTGGCAGTTCACCAGGCTGACTGGGGGCAGCGAACCCTCGATCCGGCCACAGAACGTCTCCTCAAATGGCCGGTCCAGCCACTCAGTGAGAAAAAAGCTCACATGCACCGACGTATTCCTCATTGCTGACCCTGAATATGTAAGAGTGAATCATAAATATGCTCATTTAAAATATAATTCAAAATAGACCCTTCATTACAGATCCTGAAAATTTTGTACATGTGTAACAATCATACCATAAATATGAATTCTATTTTCATGAAAAAGTATGTCATTTACCTTACAAATATGTTATTTTGATATGATTATTACAATAGATGCCAATGAAAATTATCATCAAACAGCAGTATTATAAGTTGAGTACATAAAGAGCTATGATCTCATATATCTTGTTTGCAATATTTTGTACCGGTAAGATGGTTGTAATAGAGGTCAAAGGTCACAGATATGTGTTTGAAAGTAGACCTTAAAATGTATTTTTAAGCACCAAGATACTAATTACAAGTTGACTTGATGCAGAGGTATTGACATAAATGTATTTTTGTCAGCCATTTGGCAAATGGTAGCAACTGGGGCCCTGTAGCATTAAATATTCTTAATAGATGTTCTTACAATGTGACAAATGTCATGCTCTTATCATTTGGGGAACAATTTGTTGATGTATTGCACAACCACTATGACAATTATATAATTTTTGTAACATTCCGTATAGTCAAACAATTCAAAATGTAGAAGGAAATCGAGTTTTGGTTTACTCACAAGAGGGTGAATAGATCTTCACAATTCCCACAAATTTTCCTTCCCCTAGGTCCACCGCCCACCAGGGATATTCCACAGACTTGGTCATCGTGTTGCTGAATAGGAGCTTGTCCGTATTCCTAATAAGAAAAAAATAACGCCATTGGTGGTTGTTTAGCTTAACAATTTTTGTAAGTGAGTCATTAAATATTTGTAGAATCTTAATTGCAGCTATTATTTATGTATGAAGGTGGCCATTTTGGATGCCATCTTGAATTTCATATCGTTCCAATAATCCTATTTTGCTAAATGTTTTTTATATTGTAGAGGAAGATATAAGCTTTCAAGCGGTATATGAACCGTTAGGGGTAAAACCCATAGCGCCATACGGCAGATTTCTCTCGCCTAGTGGGGCAATTGACACAAACGAACCATATGGCGCCTTATACAGCGTTGTATGGATTGCTTTAGTAACTTTTCTATTGGCTAAAACCTATACTGACGGATTGGTATCAAACAGAGCCTTACGGCAAATCACCTTAGCACACTTAGCCTTGTAATCCTTTAATCCTTTACTAGATAATCCTTTACTGCTAAGATATTATGCACCCAGTATAGATGTTCATGCTTGCTTGTTCTCATTATCATATTTTCTAGTCTCCCATTCATTATCTGCTTTCATAATTTCCAACATCATCAGTATTAAATTACGCTTAAGCTTAGTAATCTTTAACATTTTAGGATTGATACTGTGAAAAGAAAACCAGTATACAGCTCATTTCAGTACTTATATTCTGATGTAAATATTACGATTTTCTTGTGCTAATTCCAGAGGCGTACGGCAGCCGTACGCCAACTTATATGATCCGTCACTGTGGGTTTATAATCGCCGTATGGCAGATTTGACGTACGGCAGCCGTACGGCCGCCATCAGTTGCTGTGGGTTTTGCCCCTTACTATTGCATTTTGTGTTGGATCAAATCCTACAATTGACGGGATTATATGCTAATACAGTTGAATCTGTTCATGTAGCAAGGCTTGTACAGCGTTAAGACCCAAATTCCTTACACAACATATATAGAGTGAACTTGTTTACAGTGGGATATTTATTTTTGCTTGCTTCTTCCAAAGGTGCACAAATACTAGAACCTCAAAGTGCATATCTAGCATGTGCAAATATGTTAGAAATGTGTCTACCTGTTTCCATCCACTGTGGTGTTTACATGAAAAGGCCGGTTTTCTGTTCTGGTCATGTACGCCTTGCGCTTGTAGGCCAGGTTACCGGCTGGAAGCAGGTGAATAACAATCGAAAATTTGGCACCTAATTTCTTAGTGTCATACTATTCATAATGTACTATAGATAGTGGTTTTTTTATTGTTTTTTTTTCTCATACAGACTCTAGACAAATAAAGAAGTCAATTGACGTTAAATATACATTAAATGATTTAAAACTCAATATCCAAATCTTCAAGTTATCTTTGATGTAATAATATAAATCAAACCTTACGTTCAAAGTTAAACAGAATGAAATCGGGTTACCAGATTGTACAACACCCAAGTAACAGAGATGAGCTATCTTTTACTTATCACCTTAACAATTGAAGAGCAAAAAGACCTTGCAAAAGTTAAAAGAAATAAGACTACAATTGCCAAAGATCACATCAGGGATATAGAATGTCATAAATTTATTATCAGAATAAGTAGCTAAGTAGCTGCATCCATTATAGCTACAACAAAAAATTCAAACACGTAAGAAATAACATGACATTAATGCACTCACAGTGAAAGACTTTGACTTCTGCCAGTGTGAGTTTCTTCTTGTATTTGCCAGGCATGGAGACAGCCACCCATCGGCCAATGGTCCTGCTTGCACACCTTTTGATAAGGACGTCGTCATACACGGCTGTGTACTCCTTGCATTCTGTACCTTCTGTCAGGGCAGGGCGATTAGGAGGCTTGTATTTTGTCAGCAAGTGTATTGAGGGACTGACTGACAGGAGACTGGCTGCAAGTATAAAACCACAATCACGGATACGTTTGAAATACAGAGCTCAGAGCTTCCATCCTTCTTTACTCAAGTAACTTAGTACTTTCTAAGAAATACTGAATATTACAAACAGTTTTTCCATTTAATTACATCCTACACTATCAACATGAGTTGCAATTTCATGTTCTGCACCAAACAAAAAATTAAAAAAGAAATGTATATATAAAATATGTTTTATGAAGGACAGATATAGGGCAAACGGGGAGTGATTATTTAGCATTGAAAAATAAGCTCTAATAAACTCAGTCTTACAAGGTGGTACTTCACATATAAAGGATCCGGTGCCATCACATTTGGTGGACCTGAAAGCTTTCTTGGGGTCTGAGTCTTTGTGGGTGTGCAGCTGTAGACAGTAGTTTTTGTAACCTGCAACACATTTTTAAAGTCTACATTGCATACACGATTTGTTGTTTTGTCATGGGATAGACACCTCATTAGTTGAATTTTATGCAATCGCAATAAATTTTTGAGTAACAATATCAATACATTATCTAACAAAACAGCAAAATCTATCATAAATGCAAACACATGAGCATTTAATAAATTCCATTTACATTTACTATATCATAGAAAACAACAAAGCAGATGATATCAACCATAGTTAAAATTTTACATTTGGTACTAAATAGTCTCCTATTCTATAATCTACAGATGAGCTTGTCTCAGCAAGAAATAACATCAACTGTATAATAGGCATTGAATCTGTGTGGAGCCACTTAAGAAATTTTTTTAGCAGAAAAAGAAATGTGGTTCCAGATGGATTTTTACACAACTTATATTAATTATATTGTATATTTTGTATATTTTTAATAATATTAATTAATTGATTAATTTTAAATATATTAATTAATTATTAACCTATACAAGCACCGAACACACAATAGTTCGTGCTGCGATAGAAGCATCGAGGGACTCCGGCCGTGCTGGAGTTGGCCACACAGCAGCCCCTGTCAGCGCAGGTCTGTTTGGGTATGCCCGGGTAGCCACAGTCAACACGGTCCCCCTCAGCCATACTGCAGCCTGTGGAGCGAACAGGCTAACCAGTTATAGCTGGTAAGAATTACAGGCTTTGATACTGTAAAGCTAAAAATGGTTGTGGACGATTTAATTTGTGAATTTCGTGAGTAGGTGAACAATTGCAAACTTAAATACTCAGCAAACATTAATAGAATGTGTAAATTAGGTACAGGATGTACCAAAATCGCAAAGTTAAATAGTCACAAAATAATTCATAGATGAAAACCTCAAAATTTAATCGCCACGAAATATTCTAGTTACAGTACATACCATTATATATTACTGTCAGACATTTACACATAATGAAGCCGGGCCACCCTTTCATTATAGGGGCTGTGAAGTCCTGTCAATACGTGCTCATGCTGATGTTTGTGACTTACTGCCTGGGGTGCTGTAGCTGACCTCGTAGTATTCTACGCTGTGGCCTGGGTCCCTCTGGGTGTAGCCTGCCACCCACAGCCCACGGTCCGCCCCACCCACCTCCAATGTCTTCACAAAGTTACTGCAATCACAACATTCAGTCTTGTGAGTGGCGCACAAAATATACCAGACTTGTAGCAAATACGCATAGTAATATTATATAATGAAATAATGATATAATACTAAAAGAGTATAAAGATAAAACCACCAGACGTCTTTCACTTTTACAAAAGCCAATATACGTAATAACATGAAATATGGGACTTGTTGAAGAAACTGGTACTTTGTTAAGAGTTAAAAAAAACTTCATTTCATTTTTTGTCTGTTCCAGTTCTTTATGCAACTACCATAACATGTGGTGGTTAACTATGAACTTTTGATATATGATTTAATGAGAGGTTAAATAAATAAACTTGACATTGAATTATTCGTTACGCAGGTATCATAATGTCTGGTGTTATGAATACCAGTAAAAAAAAGTAATACACGTTTACATATTGCTTATAATGCAAAATTCTATTTGTGCACCTACTTGAGTGCAAGAAACTTTTCCTTTGAGTCTATCCTTGCCAGACGAGCCTTTGTACCAAAATATGTCCTGCAGGAGGTTTCAGCCACCTACAGAGCACAGGGTAGTATCATTCTACTGTCATTGAAATTAATGTGAGATTGAGTGTGGCTTTGCCATTTTGATAGCAGTGTGCAAGTGGTAATGATTTTAATAGACCTATGATATATGTTAAATGTTCCAATTAAAACCAGTTCAATTAATTATAGGGATGTATTTATTTTCGTGTTTAATATGAATAATAGTACATCCATATTTACAATTATATTACATACAAATATACAGCAAATAAAATATCATATTAGATAAGGTGATTTAAAAAGATTGATTTCATATTCAAACCTTCAAAAAATGTATAAAGTTGTCACCTTGTCATGAACTTACAAATTCTTGTTTTAAATCTTTTGTAATAAATTTGAATGGAAGTGTAAAATAACTAAAACTACATATCTAGTAGGACATCAAAGAGGTGAATAAAATTAACAGCAGAACAGGGAAACGACATGATAAGAGTAGATTTATTCAAGATTTGAAAACATGTACAATCAAAATATTTAGAGAATATAGTATCACATAATTATAATCTTGAGGGTCACGTGAAGTTCCTCCGATAACACAAGAAAGCTTAACAAAGTACTGCTTATTTACAACAATGTGGTCTTTAAAACGTATCACAACTACCGGCACATGCCTCATAAAACAAGTACAGCAAAAGAATAAGTTGAAATAACAGATTAAACAACACATCAAAACTCACAATTTAATGATAATGATTAACCTACCCGCCGGGTGTAACGTGGGCTAATAGTGTCCAGGTTAAAATAGAACATGCTGTTGCCAAACTGGTATGGAGAAAATTGATGATCTAAAAAGTAAAATACCCGACTTCTTGTACACCTATGTAGGTATGAATTTTGTAATCCAGTGATGAGGCTACTTTTATATTGATGACGTCGCATATAAAGTACTGATTTATGCGATGTTTTTGTTATGTAGGCGCCCTGTATCACATATTTTAATAACTGTAGAAGAAAGTATTTCTACTGATGTTTTATTCACAAACGGAACTTATTTGGAACTATGTCCAGGACATTAAAACATTAATTTAATGGTGGTGATTCGGCAGGTCAAAGTTGAACTAGTCATAGATAAAACAAGGGGTGACCACGCGTTTCTCTTGTTTACATGATAATTCCCCTGGCCAAAGCTCATGAATTCATAGTAGAATAAAGAAATGACACTGAACTACTAGTATTTGTCATTCATGTATTTTTCCTACACATCCTGAATATTTGAGAGTGCAAGACACTTGTTAACAGAACAAAGGAAAATCTATCTGTGTGTTCTAGCCTGTAACCACTATGCTCCTGTCAGCAATACACACATCCATCAATATTCCTAATGTACATTGACAATTAAGATAAATTCAACAGGTGTCAAGAAAGTGGCTCGGACAAAATGCATCCTGATAGATTAACAACGTGCCCAGGCAAACAGGTTTCAGTGGCGTAGAGGCTGATCAGCGATAGAGGCTGACAGGCTATAAATAGCGCAAGGTGGCAGAGGTGTGATTGTGCAATATAGCAGAATATAGGCACGTCAAGAGACTTGTCTCTCTCGTCACTGGGGATTGGTGTAGTGGTTAGCACATCCGACCATGACATATGACTGGTCTGAATTATGGACCGAAGGCCGTGAGTTCGATTCCACGATCTTCCAAATAACTTTACAGCCTGTCACTGAACTTCGTTTCACAGGGGCATATTATCTACAGTATAGTAAGGAAACTCTCTCAGCCTAAGGACTATTATTGTAGATATTCATAAATATATACAAATAGGACGATAAATACTGTAGGATAGTTTTCATTTCATTTCAAACTGGGAGGGAGGTTACCTCTTTTCACTGTGCATATCCAATGTGCAGTGTGGCTGAGTGGTATCCCATACGGACCATAATCCGGGTATTTGTTATCAAAGTTCTTTAGGGCGACACAGCATCCTGAAACACACATTAATCACACTGTTGTTAACACAATATAATAGAACTAGGGGGCCTACTTATATTAGTTGTGTATTCATGTGCATGAGTTTGCGCATGAATACGTCAGTTTGTTCCATGTAACAGAATTTTCTTGTATTGCTATGTGGTAATAGTAGTTAGTTTGTTTATTTCATAATGTCATACAACATATAACTTATTATAATACATATAAAAAACATTAATATATGTTGCCCGGCCATATCTGGCCTATAAGACATTACATGAAAATACATTTATGGTAAAATACAAATTTGAGTAAAACATATAAAGCATATTAAACATTTGACTGTAATGAAAATAAAAAATAAATATGTACTGTTGATGATTTATGTTGATGACTGAACATTGGACAAGCTAAGGCATTAATAAAAAAATGTGAAATTAATAGAGTGTTAGCGTAAGTGTTTGTTCATAGGACATAAAGGTGTGAGATCTTATGTCACTGTGCTGGGACTCAAAACTTGTGGTTGCATTGTAGTTAACAATTGTATATGAAAAGAGGGCAGTTTAATGAATATTGAACTTACTTTTGGGCTCGCGACCGGACTTTGCTGTGGTGTAAATATCGCTGATCCAGAAAAAATGTATACTGTCCAGCACGTGCTTATATGAGGCCTCAATGATTGCCAGGCTGGAGTGCAAATATATGTCTTGTAAACAAGCCACCCTATGTGTACTGTTAGATCTTACACCAGTTAACAGAGCTTAGCACATAGCAATGATTATGTTAATTTATTATTATTGCAAGATATAAACATCGTTAGAAGATATTAAAAAACATAATTGACTGAATTGAAGAATGTATTTTGTAGCATCATACAATTACTGTCATTTGGGATGAGCCAATAAAATTAATTTTCAGTTAGGTTTGCTGCTGAACTTAAGAGAAATAGATAGCAGCAAAGAAGTAAAATTATACAGCATATCCAAACAAACAGGAATAAAATAGATACAAATGGTGGTGAAACAGAGCAGATTATAAAGTTAAAAACGTAATATATTTTTATTCAAATCACATCAATAACATTTCTAAAAATTCTTTTTTCTTGTTTTTTGTCATTAAAACCAATTCATTTGGCTTGAAATGTGACATAATAATGACCACCAAGTTGTCCTCATTGTACATACATAATTTGGAGTGTGTATGTCTTGTGGTTAAAAAGCCTTTGTGACACAAAAAATCTCTTCTTCCTTTATATATATAGATTCTACCAGCCCTGGGAGCGTGAGAAACATCCATAATTTCAGTGGTTAGATTCTCTACCGGGCAGCCTTTGTAAACATATTTATTGCACGGTTTTATACCTAATCCTAACTAAGAACCATTCATGAATTACAGGAGTGACTTTCTGTCACTGTATATATAAATATTTAAAATACTGAAATTTAAAATTTTGAAATTTAAAATACTTGTAGTAGATCTACTTGAAAAGACAAAATGTAAAGACAAATCCTTCTGGATACTAGCTAAAATTATAAATCATCAAAGTATTGTATATTATCTACTATATTTCAAGTCTATGACAGTTCATCAAACTTATAAAAGGTACCCAGATTACAACATGCACAAATGTCACCTGACGTGAGCCCATTCTGCGTAGTTGGCGATGTAGGCTAGGTGGCCTCCATAATGGTTCGTACAGTATTTGTCAGCTTCCTAGTGATTCAGAAACAGATCAGTTAGCACTAACAAAGGGTCTTACATATCAATTATTTTCAAATAACTACCATATTCCCAGTATATCATAAACCTACCCCGCAATTTGCATATTACTATTCAAGCTCCCAGCATTTCAATACTTATATCGCAATTTGTACATGACAATTCACGATGCAAAAGGTATTATAAGAACAGCTGTACTGCAATAGCAAACTATTCACCACCATACTAGTCAGGTAGCCAGACCACCTAACCCATCTTTGTGAGTATAAGGATTTTTTTCACCTGATTTGGTTAGAAGGGTGCGTAATAATGAATTTTAGCCCTGATTACATTTTTATATTTCCCAGCGTTTTGAGAAATCCAAGATGTGCCAGAAGGTAATAGAGGTCAAGGAATCCGAATATATGGAATAAGATTGATAATTAAATCTCCATATATACGCAATATAAGATGGCTACCAAAGGAGTGTTTGAAATCTGAGATTCAATGTAACTTTTTACTATCAATGATAGAAGCATGATTTGGTATCTAGATGTAAGTTTGTGGTTTACTTACCCAGGCTGTTTTCTGTTTTCCAAAATGGAAGTAATACTCCTTAAATGCACCGTCCGAGTTCCTATAGGTGTAAGTCTCCACCTTTATGTCACCATCATCAGGTGTTGCTAAAAACAGCAAATTAAGATAATATATATTTTTTGCCCAGCCAAAAGTGTAGGTCTTTGCTTTGAGATTTAGAGAAATTTGAGGGTCTTTGGGGTTTGGCTGTCGAGAAGTAGGGGGTGTTAGATATTTTGTCATCTCAAAATCAAGGAACTTTCTGCTGGGCATATACACCCAGCCTGACCGTGGTGGAAACATTTTACTGGTTTGGGTAGCAGGGTTTCATGGATAAATTGGGGATGGTTTTACAGATATTCTTACTTCATCGGGTATAAAGAGAGTGATTTGTACTTTGAACATCAACAGAATTAAGATGTCCAATGTCAAAAGTTTGTAGGATTAATTTCAACAATATTACTATGTTCAAATGATAGTATCCCACTTTCTTTTCTTCGAAATAGTACTAATACTACAAAAATCATGACATTACTATAATCTGATAAGAATCAGTCTAGAAACACTACCAACCTTTCCTCCGCCTTTCCATACAGATGAACTCCCTTGCATAGTAACACGTCTGGGTGGCGACCTTGTATGTTCCACTGCGGCTTTCTGATCCCTTAGAGGTGAAGATCACACAGTTGTCTGCAAGAAACACAAACCAGTGACTGACTGCCATCTAGCGGTGACTTCCATGGACAGTGTAAGTGGTCGGTTTAACATGGCTACAATGAATGTTTAACAATTACTCTATATAATAGTGCTTGTGTGCTTCAGAGGCCGAGTGGATAGGGAGTTGGACTCGTGACCTGTGGGTTCGATTCCTGGTCGGGTCTGATGGTGGGCGCTGAGCAAACTCACCCATAAATAGTTGCACACTGCTCCGTGGCACCTACACGTTAATTTGGTACAGGTCTAGATTTGAAAGAGTGTGTGAGTGCCAGTATGAGTGATTAGCATTGTGTGCTGAATGTGCTGCCATGCAGGCATGTGAGAAATGATCAATTGCTGATCACTGAGTGTGCCAAATACCTGGTGTAAAATGAAAAGTCGTGAGAATTTATTAGAATCACGACTGTAAACCACCACATTTACATTTACATTCATAGTGTACGTGTGTGCTCAACCTACCATTTTCACAAGGTAATACTGGAAACTTGTATCTAGCTTTACTATTGATACAGCTACTGAGAATACATTCAGACATGGCTCAATGGTGCCGCGCAGCTAGTTAGACTATTATTCTAACATCCAAGGGTCCGTTTGGTCTCTGACCTCATAATACCTATGTAACATGTTAAGCATTATAATCTTGTAATAGCAATTGCCAGTCTAGTCCATCTCCTTTTAAAATTGTGTTTTTACAAATCTATAGCATATTGCAGTTTTACTATGAATTAAATTTAGTTTTTCTAATTAACAGAATAGAATACATAATCCGTCTCCATAAGTCTACCTCCTCCCAGTTAAACAAAGTGACAATGTGATTAATAGAATATTAAACAGATATGTGAATACAAAATGTTAAATCAGTATCATCCAGGCTGTGCACATACTGAATAGCTAGAGAGACAAGACACCCCTTGGCTTGCATCAGGCTGAGTGGACTGCATCAATGTTGACCCAATGCCAGAGCTGTAGGAAGCCAACTTCCATTGGGAGGTGGGGGTGCACATTAGGCATCGAGCGGGCCCCAGAAGCCAATGAGGTTTTGATACTCTGTGGTGCATCCCCCCCTCCATGGCTGCTATGACCCTGAGTGCCAGGTGGGGTCAGGTCCTCAAATTACTACTAGCATACAGCTTACTGCTTAGCATTACCTTCTTGTGACGTAGATCTTGGTGGGGCGACTCCGCTGACACCACGGATCCAGAACTCATTACTGCGGTGACTATGGAGCTGGCCTGTTGCTGACTCTATCGCTTCACTGCAACACAAAACCATGCAAATCCAGTCATTGATAAAATTTGGCATTGTAAAATATGATCATAGCTCTCTGAAAAGACAATCAAATGAAGATTTTAGAGCATTGTTCAAACCTGAGAGCATTAGCTTCATCATCTGATTCCATGTATGCCAACTGACCGCCATAGGTGTTTTGGCAAAATTGTGAGGCAAACTACAACATAAGAGGTATTTTGTGAATTATCAATTGTACTGTACATGTTCAGCATTACGTGAAATGCTATGCATGTACCGTAAACGACCATCCACGCGCCTTGTATGTTTAGATTGAATTAGTTTCAAAATAGGTGGTGGGCCCTAACTCGAATGTGAAGTCATTACATGTTTGGTGCACTGAGAGCACAGCACTATTGTGAAATGTGATCCGAGCCCTGATGAATGGCCGACTTTCTGTGTGCAAAAAAATATATTTTCACCATTTATTCAAAATATCTTGTGTTAAGTGTTTTAATGATGGATCTAAAAGGTTTTGATGGATGAATAACGTGTCAAAGTGTGATTGACACGTGTTCAAATTAAGTCGGTATTTCAAAGAAATCAGGTGAGAAATCACATGTTTATCTTATCACATGGACGAAAATAGGGGGCGAAACAATGAAATCAGACTTTCCTGTGTACCTGTTTCTGTGGAAGGGGGGCACTTAACAAAATTGACAGAAAGAGGGGGGGGGGCGCTTGGATGGTCGTATACGGTCGTTGCAGTTATACCTACTTTTGATTGGAGTGTAAAGAAGTGGATGTAATACGTGGCAATGTCCTTGTAGATAAACTTCTTAACATCAGGAGTATATTCCAAACGATCTGGAAAAAGAGGGCAAACGCAACATTTCAAGTGAACCCTTACTGTTAAAGCCAAATCAATACCGTCCATGACAAAAAGTGTCTGACCTGTGCTGTAGAGGAAAACAGCATTGACCGTTTTTGATTCACCAAAATCCACGATCCACCAAGGTGCAAGTTCAGCAGTTGTCTGAGAGAATAAGCCTCCTTCAAAACTGGAAAATAGATGCAATGTATCTTGTATGTGCCTAATAAGGCTTTCCAGTAAACCATGAATTAATTTTAGTAGATTTGAGATTGTTCACAAATGACGTCATCACATTTTCGGGCACACACACATTCCTGTATTACTAGTTCTGACTACTACCCTTATAAATGGTGAAGGAAGAAATCTCATAACTCTTTTAGAGGTATGTTATTTTTTCCAAAACCAATTACAATCCATCACGCTTCAGGGGTTTTTGTGAACCCGTCCTGTTCACCAAAGTTAGAAACTTTTCACTGATTTCTACTGATCTTAATTTTCATTTTTTTCATGAAAGGTGAAGGTAATTTTTCTCTGGACGACACCCCCCCCCCGCCATCATTCATCATCATTCTGCGACACCCACCCCCCTCACCCCCCCCCGACCCCATCCCCACCTGCAATGACGACATTTGTGAACAATACCTTACATTTTGTATTACTTTAAATAAAATAGAAATCAATATAGTAGAAATATAGTAGAAGTAAGAAGTTAAATTACCAAATTTTGAATAATGATGCAGAGTTTCTACTATTATACGAACAAGAGACGAGTTCGCTAACATGTAGGCCTTACTTGGTGAAGCCATCGACGGCGCTGGCAGCCTCGGCCCGGTGGTCTGTGGAGCTCTGATACGCCGGCCGCTGGTACGACAGGCTCCCGGCTTGTTGCGAAAACAGAGACAGCACATTTCGTATTTTGATGTTTAAATAGCAATTTTCAGATTTGATGGTTGCAGGCTAAATACATTATACCATAATCGGACCTTGACCCCACGCTCAAGAATCAGATAATTAATTTCTGCACGTGCACATCATGTGCATGTACACATGAGATAATGATCTCAAAACGCCATCCTTGATTCTGCACTAAACAAGGTAATATTTATGGAAATTGGTTTAGATTGAAGAAAGTTATGTGGGAAAAGGTGAGCTTTTGAATGAATTATAAGCATGCTGTTAGGATTTTCTTACCATTCAACAATCTAAGACTCAAATAAATCAATAATAATTGTGAAAACAGCTTTCAAACATCAAAGGTTCTTTTTCAAACGGTATTGCAACTCACAGTCTTCACTTTATAGTGAGTTACATTCATGCATCTCCCCCCACCTCCCTCTACAATGCCAGTGGTAACTAATCAAGCCGCCTGAACCAAAATCCGTATCAGGTAAGTTATCATGCTAGTTCAATATTTTCCAGGAAGTTTACAGTGTTTTTGTATATTTTTTTGGAACGAATATGGTTATACTCAACATGTATGTAATACATTTAGAAAATATTTTTAAAAGTACTAAGAAAACAGCCATGATTAATAAGAAATAGATATCCCATTGAGCGCACAAATGAAAAACTTAGAATGTGATATCTAATTATTAACATTTTCTTTGTCGATGTAGTGTTGTTACTTGATGAAAACATAACTTGAATTTCATATGAGTACTTCTGTTTAAGAAAAAAACTTACCACCATCTCCCTGCCTCAGTGTGAAGACCTTGACTTCTGCCAGCGCCAAAGAGACATTCGCTCCACGCTTAAAAACGCCAACAAAGCGACCTTGAATGGGCGGTTTACACGTCACAATGAACTGGACATGGTGACCTCTATAATGGCCACATACATGATTGGTGTCTTTGGGGATGGAGATGATGTTGGGGTTCTTGGCAAAGTCCGCTGTTTCAAATGCAGGATGTTCCTTCAGCACGTACACAGAGTACAGGCCCACTGCAATAGAAATGAGAGGTCAATAGAGCTGTTGTACAAGTTACCACCTATTTTATCTGGATAATCTATTGAAAACCATCACATCCTGAAGAAGACCATAGTATTGGGCGCTGGCAAATCTTGGATCTATCAATTGTATTTTATGCGCCTTTTACCTCCACCAGTACCAAAAGAGACGTTCTTTCCACGCATAGATATTGCGCTTGAAGCAGCGACCTAATATTGCAGAGTCACAGTTCACAATAACCTGGTCAATAAGCTATGTACAGTCTCTATGCACTTTGATAAGATAATGCATAAATTTACAATCCAGCAAACTTTTTGTGCTACTGTAGGAACCAAAAGTACCATTTGAACAAATGAAACACAAGTTGACCACATGTGAATGTAAATAGATCTCACGTTCATTGGGTGACAGCGGTTGGGTGGTGACCTGGACTCTGCTCACAGTCGCCATCTGTCCATGCAGGTCCACCACCCACCACGGATGGTCCTCGTAGTGCGTCTGGGCAAACGAGCCCCTAAAAGGTACTTCTAGTAGTAAAATAGTTTATTAGCATGTCACACATCATTTACAAAATAATTACAATCTTATCGACTTGATAAAATCATGTCCGGCCGACATCGGCCTATGAGATACTAAAAAGTTTACATCTGTATATGAAATAAATCAAACAAATATTAATCTTCTTTTGAACATTTTAAAAACTGATTTTGCTGAAAAAGGGATAATGCATGTCAACAACTTTTATGTTTATTTCTCAATGCTATACACGTAATATTTCTAATTGAAAATTAGTCTGGTGATATATTTGTATAAAAATAACATACATGTATTGATGCTAGAATTTACTAGAATATCAATGAAAATCCAGGGATCAGGATGTAAATATCAAAAGTAATAATTGAAAGTAATTAAATCTTCATTCCCTAATATGAACCAAGAATTATACAACAATAAATGATTCTAACGTTTTGAATTTTATTGGTTCACAATACTAAAATGTTTATAACATATGTTTGTAATGATTCATGAATGGCAATGCCACTAAGCACCTTTTATTACTAAATATTCCAATGATTGGAAAATATTATTTAACAGTCAAAACGCTAACACATGAGTTCCGACAAATAAAAGTGTCTGAATATATATTTTGCGTTTTTGTTTGAAAACATTTAGTACATTAAAATCTGCATTAGAGAATGATTACAAACATGTTACCATGCCATTTATTCTTGGCATCGGTAATAACAAACAGACAAATAGAAAATATAGAAATGCGAAGATATTTCAGCTCTTGATTATAAACCAGTATATTCATTGTACCTGTCACCATCAATTGCAAATATTGCATCATTTTTATCAGCACATGAGCTTTGGTAGGCGTGCCAAGCGTGGTAGGCAGCGTTTGGGGCTGAAAGTAACATAACTTAGTGTAAATTCACCATTTACATCAATAATATATCCATTCCATAATTAAGTATCATTCTAAAAATATATACCGGTATATACCAACATAGAATTAGAAAATTTTAGACCAGATTATCCAGATTAGACTGTTAAAAAGAGTAAAAATAAAACCTTTTTATACGCGATGGACAGTCGTCACTGTAAAAATAAAATCTTAAAAAACGTGAATCATTCTAATTATGCCTAAAATCCGGTTCAACTATATGATATATTGATTACTTTGTGATCCATTGTATAAGCATTTTCAACATTCACTGTGGTATATGGGACTTTTTTTTATCTGAACTATATGCATGCAAAAAAAACGTTACAAAGAAAAAATTAACTGGATTATAATTAATGACACTATACAAATATGCTTACTTTCCCCATAGACCTGAACTTCTCTGAATGTAACTTTTGCATTTTTCTCATCTGAATACAGCAGAACATACCGACCCACTCTGCCGTTTGGTTCACACTTCAAAAACGCTCTGGAATAGACATTTCACATTGAGGGTTCTGTCATACTACTTTTAAACAATTCTATTCTTCTCAATCTATCCTTCTGTTTTCATTACCCATCTGGAAAAGCGCTTAGCGCTTCCCTACCACTGTATTGACATAACTGAAGACTTCATCAGCTGGCCCTGTACTGATGGGACTCAAACTTATGACCGCAAGCTTGTGAGACCAGAATGATACCATCATGTCAATCAGCGAGCCGTTAAAAGGTTACACAAATTAACCGTTGTCTCTGTAACCCCCAGCCTACATACTTGGTCAGTTATCATCTCAACCCAGCACTTGTAGGTTTGAAACCCGCCTAAGGGAGTAAATTTGGGGAAATCAAATTTCTTCACATTTTAATGAAAGTGGAAAATTCTATTTTAAAATTCTAAGCCTTTTACATAGATTATGCGATTGCTCGTGCAGGCTGTATACTGCTCATTATTTAATATAAAACCCAAAATTCAATCATAACAGCATCTCTACCTCTCATAAACCATTACAAATTTGTAACATCCCTACCTGCCCGTGACCCTTCCATCATAGTGTGCACAGAAGGTGTGTGGGGGCCTGGCTGGGGTCTGCACATTGAAACTCATCAGTTCTGTGCTTTAAGTAGTGAGACAACACAAACATGTTGAATGTCTTAGTTGGTGCTGCACAGTCCAACACATAGATATCCATGCCAGGGTTTGATGGCTGTAGATGTAAATAAGCCACATCGTGGCAACGTTTCAGGTAGCATGTCTTGCTGCTGGCTTCCCAGTTGAACACTTTGACATTTTGCTGGCAAAGAAAAGTTGAAAATGGCTTTGACGATTGTCAAAATTGACGATTGTTATAAAAACCGAGAACATCTTGCTTTTGAAATAGAAATACGTAATAATAACCCATACTTTCAAAGCATACTGCATACATCGATCTGCGTTAGGGAATCGCTTATGCAAATGAGCAGTACATTGAGATGACCATCCTAAGCTCTTATCATACTTTCTTGAAATGATGGCATTCTAAAAAAAGAGAAGTGAATATTTTGTCATCAATTAAACACATCCATATACCCTATTAGTATAGCTACTCTAACCTATTTAATTACGGAAGCTTCTGACCTGGAAATCATTCTTTGTATTTTCTTAGTTGTCATTGATACTTATAGTGTAATAGCGTTCTTAGTCTTGATATTATTGACAATAGAACTGGTTTTTTAGACGTGCTTTACATGTACCTAATAACATATATTATGTTCGAAAATGTTGCAAATATTCACAAACAAAATGTTTTTTTTTTACAAAAGAATGCTGTCACACAGTGAGTGATGTAATACCTCCTAACTACACCCCTTATGGGGGAACAGTGGCCAGGTTTAAGGCTGTGTTTGAGGTTTAATACAGGGTGTCTTCTCAAAAGAGGGCTGGCAAGTTGAAAACTTCCAGGCCCTATTGAAACTGATGACTCAATACAATGGCACTCCTCCAGGGGGCCACCCCGCAATGTTTTTTTATATTTAAAAAAGGAGCCATTTGTCCATGAATATGACAATGCGTGCTAAAATACGGGGTCAGACTGTGGTCAACCAGGCCAGGTCCACCAGCCACCAGGATCTGTTTGCCAGCCCGCAGACAGCATCTGGTTCACTTATGATGACTGTGCAGGCTGGGCAGCCATTAGGTAACCATTCAAATCAGATGGATTTCCACCAGCCACCAGGACGGCCGGCCAGACAGCATCTGGTTCACTGTGTGCAGGCTGGGGACGGCAATCGCTTACATTAGATAGAGGCTGAGATGGCCAACACATCTTACACCCACTTTGTCAACCAAATATTACTATTTTCAAGTAGGCCACACAACAAGTATTGATTAATCAGGAAAGCATCAATGTAAAGGACTGGAAAGAAAGGTAAATCCTAAACTTTTTCGATTACTGTTAAAAGAAACATAGATCATGAATGAGAAATGTGAAACAACTGCCTTTCTGTAAGATACAAATGTACCATAGATGGCTTATAGATATGTTAGCAGTCTACCTGCCATCCACTGAGGCGTTAGCGTGGCCCGGCTTGTCAAGTAGCGCATGTGGTGAGAATATGACAGCTTTCCCTGATGCGAGGTTGGTTTCTGCAGGTCGTAAACAAATCAGATCATGTGTAAAGAGTAATTCATTGTTAAAGGTCCGATTATCCGGTTATTAAACCACTCTATCAGCGACATGTTGCTAGCTTAGTTTGTAAGAAAAAAAGCCATTACATTATGATTGTATGGTTGTATGTTTTGTATGTTTGTATATTTGTTTTTTTATGTTTGGTTTGGTAACCATTCCACAATACCTACTGGGCAGACTGCTGTAGCTGATGAGGAGCTGTCCTCTCAAGCCTTTAAACAACTTCCAGCCCGGTGACGACTTCTCTCGCAAATCGTTGTTCAGCTGGTGGATGTATTATGTATTTTATAATGTTATCATATATACACATTTGACCACCTAAATGGCACACCACTAGCTAATGTATTCTGTTACTTTGTGCCACATTTCATAAACCGTTTCTTTATTATTCTGTTTCTTATTTTTCTGTTCCAATTTTTCTACATCACCGTATTCAAATGTTGCAGAAGATGTAAACTACGTTTTTTGAAATTCACTATATATTCCTACTTTTCATGAATTATACAATGTGTCACGTGGATATTGAATTGTAATAGTGAGTGATAATGATAATTTCTAGGCAGAATGTAGCTCTTGACAAATGCTTACTCTTAGTTACACCTACACTAATCTTGATTTGTCCTGCGTATCTGTCAAAAGAGACCATGAGTTTGTTGATGGTTCTGTGTAGAAACTCGTGAGGGAAGCTCTCCTCATGTTCTACCGTCACATTGTGGCCGTCGTCCAGATGCACACGGATCGTCTTGGGCTTGGACAGGTACACACCTGTACGGATAATGTTAATCTTTTTCACTACATACTGAGCCTTTTTAAAGCTTTACTTTAGAAGCGTTTGAGTTGTCACCAACTCTTTATTTGTCACAAGATCGAGACATCAATCAGAATATGTCCCAATTGTGTGCAAGTTTGAGGGCCCCAACATTCGTGCTGAGGTCATGTTTCAGTCGTCGTATGCAGATGGCCTCTCTGATGTTTCTGGTATACACCACTCTCTCTCTTTCTCTGTACACCACACTGATACTACCCAAACATGATCTGGTGCTCCTTTGGGACCACCCAACTTGCTTTCAGCTAATCACTTTTTCCAGTCGTCTACATTTCAATCACAATAATCATAGAATAAGAAGGGCATAGATAGGACGATTAAAAAACCATAAGATTACAGTGTCCTAATAGTTTACATCAAACCCTCATACTAGTAGTACCTTTTTAAACTAAGTAGCATTTACACTATGTCACTCAGAAGTTAAACTTACATGAGTGGTTAAACGTGAGCATTGGGTATTCTGTGGTGTCAGAATAACCGTTGATACAGAACAAAGGGCCGACGGAGTTCTCGTTTAGAAGTGTGAGGTGGGCCGTCAGTGTGAAGCCATCCTTCAGCCCGGTCCGGTTGGAAGTGTCTGCAAGAAGCGAAAGTCAGCACTTATGGACGCATGTGGAACGTGGTCTCAATACATGTTATAAAATACAATACTCGAACTAGCGGACATGATTGCAAGACACACACACACACACACATCAGGGTTCCCACAAATAGATTTTGCCCATTAAAATTCAATAGCTTTTCAAGGAGTTTTCAAAACCGATTTTCCTTTTTCTTAGTAGTTTTTCAAGATACCTACTAGCTTCATTTAAATATAGTCTCTGTAAAGATCAAAGAGGCCAATAATATGTATAGGATAGATTTCTATTCTTCTTTCCTACAAATCTACAATTAAAGATTTCTTACCAAATTATGTGGTCTGGGGGTTTCGCATGAAATTAGACGTGTGGAAGATATCAAGGTCATGAATATAATATAACACAATTTAATCTCTGCTCAAACAGCATTTAAATTACCAGTTTAACCAAAGTTCAATGACTTTTCAATGACTTTAAACAAAGTTTCATTTTTTCAATGACTCCTTACAAAATTCAATGACTTTTCCAGGATCTTGAAAAATATGAATTTCAATTGTTTTTTACAGACTCCTTGGGAACCGTTCACATTATGTAACTATGCTGTATTTTATTGAATGACCTTTGACATTTGCAGCAGTTGTTTTGACAGGGCTTATTTAATGTAAATATCATTAAGTATTTTGACATAGCATTATGGTACACTGGAAATGAAGAAAGTGAGATTGATTGGATTGTATCTCAGCGCATTATACATACACTTGAGTTCATGTGCAGCTTGCAGGCAAATCTTAAACTAGACTTATATGAGGACCACAATGTGAAGTATTGTATTGGTGTAGACTACTGTATAATCAATCATATGTATATTAGTATTGCACTTTATAAATAAGTTCCATTTTGTTTTAAACACTAGCAAAGGCCACATGTATTGTAAATAATTCATTTATTTCTAAATGTTTTATATAACGATGCTGTATTAATTTCACGAATTAATAATATGGGTTCTAAATGAAAGTACTATGTATTACTATGGAAAACTATATATTAAAAAACTACTACACACTAAAAAAAAAATTTGTGGAACAGAAGTGACCAAATAACAAGTCGCCTTATTTGACGGCCCTTACACCATGAATACCTGCTTTATAGCCTTGGCGTCCGCTGGAGAACAGTTGTTCAGAATGTGGGATCAAGACGGGCTCTGATGGTGTAGTTGTCTTCAAATTAGGAAACACAGTGTGCCCTCCATGCGTGAGAAGTGGGTATTTCTCATACGGATCTGAAAGTTTACAAATAGGAATTAATGTGCAATTCAAAAGTGTCAGAGTCCATTTTAGTTTAGAATATATGATGAATATTGTAACAATTACAAGTATTCAGACATCCAAAAGTCTATGAAAATGTTCAAATTCTCACCACGACCATAAATACTATAATTCCATAGCTCGTGAATTAAATGCAATGGCCACCGAGTAAATTTTTCAAGTTTCTGCATTGCTGGAATAATTTATTTTTTGAAAACGTTCTTCCATATATTTCATTGACGTAAATTTCTCTCCAACACTTGACTACATTTGCATCCTCATTGAATTGAAGAAAATGGCCCTTGAATACGTCTGTAGTATTTTTATGTGAGTAAATAAGCTGTCTTACTGCCCACTAGGCCATACACCTCTATTTCTCTCACAGACAGGCGACTCAGGTGCAGCAGTCTGGGGTCCGGATTGCAGCATTCTAGGTTCACCTGATATTAATATGATGAATATAGTAAACATTACAAGTATTCAGACATAAGAAAGTCTATCAAAATGCTCAAATAAATACATTCATACAAAATCATAAATGAAATTTTTGATGATAGCAGAACTCTATTCATTGGATCTCTTTTTATATACCAGGATACACTTAAAATGAAACCCAATGATGGTGTCAACTCAGACAGCCCTACTAGAGAAAGTGGGTATCACAGCACTTGATAATGTGCTTTGTAACGGCAGACTAAGATAACAAATTCATGTAGAATGCAGCTCTGGGCTGATCAATAAAGTAGGAAAGCTGGTGGTATAGAGTGTGAAAAGTCACTGAAAGCCAGATGAAGACCAAAGCAGACTTCACACTTTAGACACAGTTGTCACAGGGATCTACAACATTTAAATGAGTTATCTCTCACCTGCAATGAGACGGCAAATCTAGCTGATTCACACTCCTGGTTCACAATGTCCTCATGCCCGCTAGTGGCCTCCACAGAGAAGCAACTCTACAAGTGAGTCCACAATTCACACTTCCAGCTTAAATGCTGCTATTATTTTGCACGCTGTATTTTTCCCTTTTTTTCTTAATTTTTTTACAAATATTCTTTGTTGCTTAATTTTATTGATAACACATAACGTCCATCAAACCGAGACAAACCATCAGAAAGTTTGCACATGTTTTATCAATATATCCAGCATCTAGCATATACAGCATCTAGCATATACGATGGTCATATTTTTGCATGATACACCAGTAAATATAGTTTTTATATCATTTTGGTCTCATATTGTCCCACATTCCGTAGAGTGGCAGCTTATATAATTTGGGACATGTTGAATAACCCCAAAACGAATGAGTAGAACATTTGAGCTAGATTTACCTCTGTGTATTGGCGTGGGTGGGTGGTGATCACTTTAAAATGTCTCAAAAAGTCACCTAAAATGGAGAGTTCATGGTCATATGATTTTTGTATTTTAACATACAAAACTGTAACAGTTGGATGCCTCCATCTACATAATGACATGTTCATAACCTATTTCCGTCCAAAATAGATCCATATCCGAAAATAAGAAAGTATAGAACATGAGGTTCTGAATATCCAAACTCCAACAAACTATGCAGTTCTTCAAATATCCAACAACCTATGTCCAGCAGACTTAACAAAGGTAAATGTTTGATGCCCTCAAAGGCAAGAACAGCCTATCCTACTTAATCTCACCTCTACCACCAGCTAGGTTGTTGAAGATCAAGACTCGGAGTACCCAGATTATTCGCCCCCAGTTGACACTGAGGTAGGGAGCGGTTCCACTTTGGTGCCAAACAGTAGCAAAGGCAGCAGCTTGTGGGAGATTGTTACCGTCCACCAAACGCAGGGTGTCGATTGTATACTCTTTAATATTTGAGCCAAGTACTGCACTGAAAGCCTGGTTTCCTATTATTAGACATATGAAATATTCATTGTTCTACAATTTTATCATTTTTTGGTGCATTTTTAGTATTGTTTGTTTTATTCATTTTAGATAATAGTTAATTTGTATAATGTAGTTATAGTACAATGGATACATACTTGGAGTGCAGTAGCCATAACCACACGCCACTGGGCAGACTGTCTTTATGTAATGATTGTCACACTCTTGGTCAACAGAAGCAATTGCACAGGCAAAAGGTTCAATTTCCAGACAGCGATCCGCTATGAAATAAATTGAATATCTAAAAATTTTAAGCCTTTACTTATATAGCTACCTATTGGAACCTGCCATTTTGTCTTTCGCAAGACTTTCGCTCTTTTCTCAAGAGCTTTGTCGGGCCTAATGAAATGATCCTCTCAATGGGTCATATGACCGCCACGAATTAGGCGATCATGTGAAAGCAGAGCTGTGTACACGGGGGGCAAGTCGTAGCTGGTGTTGCGGTTCATCCGGGATCGGCGCTCTCTGATTTCAATGGCCTCACGGATTTTCCTTCGCAGCTCCATATCCTCACGTGCTACCACTTTAAAGTCACTGGGGCTGATCTTGTGCCCTGTATCTCTGATATGGTCCCCAATTGCCGTTGGAACGCGTTTGGGTTTAAATGTTCCTTGACTCTGGTGTTCAGGGTCCTGCCTGTCTCCCCAACATATATATCCTGACACTGAGGGCAGTTGACCTCATATAATACCACACTTGGCACTGTCTGGAGACTTGTCCTTGGGAGAAGGTAACATTGACTTAATGGTATTGACTGGCTTATGGTAAGTACTGATCCCATGTTCGCGGAAAATGTTACTCAGTTTTTCTAAAAGTCCTCTTAGGTATGGAAGGCACACTGGAATCTTGGCCATCGCTTCTTTGGAGACGTCTTCTGTGGGCGTCTTTTCCTTGGGCTTGGGTAATTTAAAGATCCATGGTTGATATCCATTGTCTTTGCTGTCACATGCTGTCACATGATCGCCTAATCCATGGCGGTCATGTGACCCATTGAGAGGATCATTTCATTAGGCCCGACGAAGCTCTTGAGAAAAGAGTGAAAGTCTTGCCAAAGACAAAATGGTAGGTTCCAATAGGTAGCTATATAAGTAAATGTTTATATAATGGAACCCAATAGAAGTTTACATTCTGTGATTTTAAGCCTTAGTATACTGTAATATGTTAATTCATTAAACGTTAATTAAATCGTAAAAAGCCTGTGTTTACTTGAGCGACTGGTCCTCGGGAGAGCAGCAATATGCCAGACTGCGAGACCTGATGATGGGTCATATATTACATAATTATAAATGTTATTAGTCACGTCTTAATTACAAAATGCACAAGTAAAATTTTAAAAATAACAATAACAGCCATTTAAACAGACGAACAAAGCCACTTGACTTGTTAATGTTATGCATATTCTTCAATTTATCAGTGTTGAACAATCTAGATCTATACAGTTTACAGAAAAAAATTACAGTCCGTTGTTTAGAAAAAAATGGAGGAACATTGGTCATAACTATATTGCACTATTACTCTACCATGGAATCACACTATACTAACCAAGCCTCATTATAGCATTACATTCCTATTTTGTAGATACTGTTTACTACTATTTATTAGAAATGGATGTATCTTTATTTATAAGTCTCGCCTCTATTCAAAATGAAAAATTCGCTTTTTATGAACGTGTTCCGTGTATAACATTTTCAAGTAAACGCTCTTTACCATAAAGCCTCCGACGATGTACATTGTCGACTGGCCATCTCCCGGGGGCCATCTACACAAGCTAATTTAACCATACACACCGACGTGACAAGAATAGTACATGACAAGGATAATTTAATTTTAACATTAAATGACCGTCATGGGACACAGATGTGAACATTAATTTCTGGTCAAAAATCATTCAAAAAATCTACTTGCATCACATAGGAAAAAGTAATCAGATGATTCACATCCGTATCAATTTATATCTGTATATTAATTAACAGGCAACATTAAACTTACTAAAACTTAGTATAGAGAATTTTTAGATTTCTAATTGAAATCCTATAAAAAAAACTTCCTAGTCTATGGTCTTCAGTTTTAGAATATAAGACCTGTTCCCATGGATCCAAACGAATGAGAAATTGAAAACCAACGATTACTCTGAACTTACATTTTTTATAACACATAACGCAAACTGCTTAGGATGTTTTTCGCCATGTCTGAGGACGTTGTGATTTACACTGTCCTGATGATTGCGATATTTTCCTTATTCATAACACACTACTTTTGATTGAAGTTTTTGTAATACATAACGCAACTTC
>CM032660.1:42139432-42149537 GCA_019095985.1 Streblospio benedicti
GCGCCCATATACCACCAAACACATGTCTCATCATACGATAATGCCGTGCGTTACCATCTCTGTCAAACCAGAAATCTGAGAGCATCTCTGTCATCAGGCGGAATTAGCACCTGATACAATACATGGCTTCTACGTTAGACATAACGGCATATGGTACTGGCGAAACCTCAGTAGCACATGAAGCAGCTTATTATTAAGGTCTGGTCCTTGACATTACTTTATCATTTAATGATTCACCTCATATTTGGCAGCACAATCATACACGCTTCTTGTCTTTTCCAGGCTTCTTATCTGTAACAAACCGCATGATGATAAATACCATACTTTTTGTAGCACATAATTCCATCATCAGGGACACTTTCTGCATATCCTTTAATCATCAACTTGTATTTCATCATCATACTTTGCAGTAAGACCCTTCCTTCTTCTTTAGTGACTTGAGCTGCAGGAATTTGGGTTTAAGTGACTAGAAAAATAATTTCACAAATTGTAATTGAGCGAAACAGTTCAGGTATCATAATGGTTTGGGCTTATTTTGGGCAGAAATAATTCCTTGTACTTGCACTAGTCTTGTCAAAAAAATTCATTTCTTGGGCGGGTTTTGTATCAGGATGATCTTGAAGACTTTGTGGCAGGTCCATTGTTCTGAAATTGAGATATATTATTGAGTGTGGGTCTAAGTATTTAATCTGCAGACCACCAGAGAGGAGTATGATGCAGATGCAAGTGACTGGCTAGTTAGCCAGTGATGTGAGCTTTCAATGAGTTCATCGTGTTGGTTATATCATTAGATCAACAAGTTTCTTCAATCACAACACTGAATTGACCTTAATATTTACAGTTTCGGACAAATGTCTATGTCCATCCTCAGAATCTCACACTGCGCATGTCACTTCGAGTGACTTCCCATTGTCATTGTTAAATGACAATTCATTTGACTATTGATAAACCACACTTTATTTTCTCTACTCGTTTCAGGTAAAAACAAAGTGTGATTGTGATAGTGACGACTAACAAATGTAGAGAAAAACCTAGTACTATTGTTGTAGTATGATATAGATCATTCCAGATTGTTAATGATTGTTCTAATATGATAGAATCTTGTGGAACGTTTTAGCAATGCATGAACATTCTGGAAGTTCTAGATTGTACTATTCTGATAGTATATAAGGCAGCAGCCACACATCTGTTCAGTTCAATAACAGTTCAAATATAGTACAAGTTACGTCCAATTAGAAGTTAATCAATGTTACATGTTATATACATACATACATCAAGAAAGGATATATTTATGCAACACATCTGGCTGTTTATTGTACCGTACTTTAATGTAACCGAGGCTTTATATACAGTTCATACACACACGTTTATTCACAGCAATAAAAGTGTGACAGTCATAATGATGTTGTGCATGTGTGAGAGTTGGTGGCCCCCCTCGTCCCGGTTCATGACATATTTGTTCACCAGTATGTGGATTGCTTCCTTGAAATATAATCATGAGATTGACTGGGAAGAATCAGTGATTGTAGGCAGGGAAAGTGATTAGAAGACTCGCACCATCAAGGAAGCAATCCACATATGCATGAACACTGATGTCATGATCCAGGACGAGGGGGGCCACCAACTCTCACATGTGTACAACTCCATTATGACGATGGGAAGACAATGGGAAGTCACTCGAACTGACATGCGCGGTGTGAGATTCTGATGATGGACATAGACAGTTGTCCGAAACTGTAAATATTAAGGTAAATTCAGTGTTGTGATTGAAGAAACATGTTGATCTAGTGATGTAAGCTGACCCTTGAATTCTGCTACAGAGCCAACCTCTGCTACTAAGGTGGGTAAAATGATCCACTCTGGGATTGTGCGAGTGGTGAACAAGTTGCTGTGCTGTGTGGTGGAGCTTTGTTGGTGGTGTAGCTTCATGCTGTGAGCAGCTCTTGTGCGTGTGTCACAGAAAGTGATATCGATATCATCTGGCCGGATGACCACATAACCCTGCAACACTTTAAACATCAAAGTGAGACGGGCATTCCTTCTCGTCTCAAGGAGATAAAGCTCAAGGTCATGTAGCATGTAAGTAACGATAGTAGGAGGGTCATAATAAGCGGTCATCCGTCTGCCAGCCCTTCTTTGAATTGCCTTCAACATAGTCTTGTCTTTTTGGAGATACGGATGCCATATAGAGGCACAATACTCCAGGCTGGATCGTATTAGTGATATATAAGCTGTCTTTTTAAGTCTCCAGGGGCAACCTCGCAGGTTCCACCCTAGGAAACCAAGACGACTGTCAGCCTTCTTGGTTATGGTGTTAACATGATCAACCCAGCTGCTGAAATCTTTACTCCCAAGTATGTGCAGGAGTTCACGTTCTCCAATTTTGTACTGTCTAGTTGGTAAAATTGAACTTAAGGAGTAGATTGAGCCATAGTCATTATATTACAAAAATTACAAACTTGTAATTGTGTATGTTACATCATTTTTGATTATAAACAACATGCTGAGTTCATTTATGAGGTTAAAAAATGGATTCAACATAATTCTGAATGACTTCAAGATGGCCGCCACCATCAGATATTAGAATATCATAAAAATAAAACATGTTTGCTGTGGTCCACACTTCCATGGTCGGTGCTCAGCAGGGTTAGTTCAGCTGAATCCTACACAATCCTTGTATTATGAGTATCCTATTTCGTCCAAAACATTAGTCGTGTACGTTTTAAGGTAACATAGCCAGGGGAAAACTGGATTCCCGATTAAAAGGGCTAAGAAACAGGTTTTTGGTTGTTGGCAGCGGCTTGGAATCGCAAGTCCTCCTAGAGGTGTAGGCCAACTCTTTGACGAGGAAGTGGTCCTAATTGGAGGTTGTTCTGCACATAGTCAGTGTACCTACAATGTCCATGTTGGCACTTACTACCTTCCCTCATTCCCGTCCAGTTTCCAAATCCATGGTGAGTTCAAAGTTCAAGGGGGAGGGGTGATCTTAATGTTTTTCTTTTGTAAAATGGTGGATCTTAAATGTGGGTTATGCCAGAATAAGGGGTTTAATATTGGTGGACCTATATGAAATCTGAAGGCAACAACAAAATATCACGCTTTCGTGTTTTTTTGCAAAGGTGTGGGTTTTTTGCTTTGTGATGTAGCCAAATTAAGGTGTCTTTGCGGTTTGGCTGCCAAGAAATAAGGGTTTTAGATATTTTGAAATCTCAAAATCAGGGGTCTTTCTGATGAGTACATATATACCAAACCCGACTGTGGAAAAGTCCCCCACCCCCACCCCTGGACCCAGTGACTCTTCATAGACGTGGTTCAATAGTAAAATAAGCCTTTACCCACATTTGTTCTCACTAGAGGTAGGTGCAAAAGGGAGCGTGAAAAGTGGTCTTATTATAGAGGTGGTCTCAATAGAGAGGTGGTCTTAATTGGAGGTTCTACTGTATCGATCTAATCATGAGTATTATTAACCTTTCATATTCAGTCAACACTAGATTGAGGATATCGCAGTGGACAACTATTGTCACTCTTTTATCAATAGTCACACTTCCAAATATCCAAGCGGAATCATCACAGGTAGGAGTAGGCGCTGATGACACATTGTCACCGAGGGGGGGGGGTGAGGGGGGGGTACGAGCATCTTGCATCTGTTGTCACTTTTTGTAAAAAGGGGGCTCTTAAATATTGGTGTTTAGAAAATACGTTGAATCTATATGAAACTTAAATACAACTACAAAATATCATCATGCTTCAGTTTATTTAACAAAAAGCAAAACAATATAAAACATAACAATTAAACATAATGACATAATAAAAAAAAACAAAGTGACACATTCGTTTATTATTATGACATTGTAAGGAAATGGATTTATTTGAGATAAATCCGTAACTTCCGAAGGTATGAAATAATCAAATATATCTAAATTTAATAATTAAATTACTCGGGTCACCAAGCAGTGACAAAAGCTTTAGATATATTTGAGTATTTCATATTAAGCAATGCACCCTCTTCAGTTACAGATTCATCTCAAATAAATCCATTTCCTTATGTAACAGTCTTCTAATAAATACAATATCATTGTAAATCACCCAAAATTTCTTTTTGACATGCAATCTATTGTATATTGATATACAAAATATTTACCACGACAGTCACATTTACTAGTTATTGTAACCTATTTTCATATCACCATTTCAAAACAAAAATACGTTGCCAAGATTCTCAACAAGCACTAGAATTTATTACTGAAGAAAAACAATGGAATCTTTTCTATATTAATAATCTTCCATACATATTTATCATTGAAACACACTCTTGCGCACAGACTTCTGGATATATTAATCTAAATTCTGCAATTACAATTTTCAGAGCTTTTGTTTTGAGAAAAGCGGTCCAACTGATCCAACTACATTTTGTTTCTCAAACTATAAACAATGCATATACACAACACAAGCAGGCTCAGGGAGAGCTCCATATACATATGTTTGGAATATACAGCATTATACATCATCTTTGATTTTTCACAATAAATACTGACGACCATTCAAATGGCATTGAATGTAATGAATGTATTATTTACATGATCCATTATAAATCACATGAAACTGTGTAACAATTGAAGCCACAGAGCAATAAAATATCTAAAGTCCACCAGGTTTGTCTTAACCTGTAAAGTTGATTCGTTATTAGTCATTAGCATACAAATGTAGATGGGTTGGGTCCTTGCATGTTTTGCACAAGGGTGTCTTCGAGGTTTCGGTCCTTTTTCCATTCTCCTGGTATGATTCTCTCCTCTGTCCAGGAGCCAGCTCTGCAGTTGAGGGTACCTGGTCCTCATCACTGAGTCATCAGTTTGTGGAGAACACAGCACGTGCTGCCTTACGCAAATCGTCAGTTATTCACACTTTTTTGTAAGCAAATCTGACGGTTTTCATCTGCGTTAATACTCTAACTGTCCGTTAACTTGGTGCCAACTTGTTTTTCTGTTCTCCATCTGCTCTTGTCTGCTCCCAAGCCGCGTCTGAATAACGTCAGAATAGCGTCAGAATAGCGTCTGAATAGCGTGTATTTAGCGTAAAAAATATTGATTTTTTCAGCTCTGTACGCTTTTGGCTCTTTGAGCAGCCCAAAGACAAAAAGCGGAAAGAATTGAAAAAAAATCAATAATCTTCCTAGAATTTTTAGGCGTATGAATAGCGTACATAAAGCGTCAAAAAAGCGACAAAGTAGCGGGTGGATTGGGACTGTTGGTGTGAGTTCGCGTACAAGACATTTTTCCTACATTTTACATGCTATCCAGACGCTTTTCTGACGCAAGGCTCAGTCGGACATAGCCATTAGGCAGTTCTCATAAGCTCCCTTTAACAATCTAGTTGACAGTGACAAGAGGAATTGAAGATTTCCTTCAATGACTTGCTTTGTTTTTTCCCCCAAACTTGAATGTGGTGAAGGCACATTTTAAAGCATTTTGGTCTATGCTTGGGAGCTTTTACCCTTTTATTTTATTCACCATCTTTTTGCTTTACAATAATATATTGGAAATGAGGAAAGTGGCCATCTTTGTTGATGGTAATGGTCATTATTGTGACGGAGGGTAATGTTCGCTTTTGGATGGTGGGGGAAAGGGCTGAATGTTAGCGGAGTAGAACGTGAGAGACTGGTTACCTGTCTTCACTCCACGTCGTCAAACCAGACGGACCCAAGCGACCCAAAGCGGGGTCGGCGGCTGGGGCGACGTGCAAGCTGGACCTCCTGGACGTCTTCTGGAAAGCGATATGTTTTTGTGCATTTTGCTACCGTAAGTTTTATTTGATGTGTGAACAGTGTGGAACATTAACATTATGAGCCTCATGCCTAATAAACACGTGAAATAAACACAAACACAAAGACAATTTCTGGATCAATATTTTCATCTTGGTGTACATTAACACACCTAAATTCATGGGACAGTCTGTCATCATTTATAGTGGTCGAAAGCTTGGTTAGACCATCTTCAAAGCCACTTCAAAGCAATCTATTGACCTGACTGAGGTAATTATCTATAAGGTCAGCATTAACTGTTAAAGTGTTAGATACTTGCACCTCTGAGACTTGCACTTGGGTTACACAATGGGGGTAATTAGCTTTAATTGTTTGAGGCAGCACACCATTTAATGGCAATGGACAATTGGAGTGTTTTTTTTCCAATTTTAATATTTTTTTTACTTATTACCAGAAATAGGTAGGTCCCCAAAAATATGGTAGAGCACCTCACACCCATCCCGTATATTTTTTTGTTCAAACCATCGTAACACAGCTTTGAATGAACCAACAATAGCGTTTAAGGAGTCAAAAGGAAGCTACTTACTTGTATTTTCATAAGATAAATACTTTTTTTATAGTTCATTAAAATTACATGATCTATGATGGATTTTGTTATGAAATAGCGTGTAAATTCCCAGCCCGTAGGTGGCGATAATATATTGAATTTGAACATATATAACCATTTTCTTTTTACATTTTCGGCACCGGAAAAAGTTTATTGTGTTCAAAGTAGTAATATTATTTGGTACTTGTTTGGATGCTAAATATTTTTTTATAAAAAACATACGGGATGGGTGTGACCTACGGGATGGGTGTTTTGCTATTTTTTCAAAAAATTTACTCACGTGTGTACTGGTGCGTATACACACAGTAATACATGTATATAACATGCACACATCATATATGCTCATAAGCCATTTTCTAAATACAAGCGATGTCACTACACCAGTATAAGTTTGCATTATGGACGAGTGTTTTGCTATCGTACACTGAATGAAGATTTGAGGTAAGCCATCAAAAACAACAAATATAAAACAACAAATATAACCTTGCATCAAAATCATCCTCTTTCGAACCATTTGTGATCGATAAAAGACCATTATGCGATTGATTTGACACCAGGAAATGATAAATCCAATGATTATAAGTTTGTCAACTATTAGTTGAAAGTCGGAGATGTGTGAAATGTTTACGCAGGGTTTTATCAGCACCTGTCAATTACCGACCGGGGGCTTCTGAGAGAGATGCCAGTAAAAAGAAATTGATAACTTGGTTAATTTTCTTTGAAATTAAATAACATTAGTCTCATATTGTGAAACAAATATAGGAGTTCACATCTTAAGTCAAAAGATTAATTCTGCAGTGCAAAGCTGTTGTTAAACCCGCTCTAAGGCCGGTTAAAACAAAGCTAATGGCCGACTCATGTTTCCAGTCTGCTGTTTACATTTGTACATCAGATTTACAGACGCTTTTTAAGTCAGTCCAACAAGTGGTGGTCTTAATAGAGAGGTTCTACTGTATAACCCCTTCCCCTCACCTTGGGCCTGCTCTGTGAGCTGTGACTCCCCCGCCCCCCGCCCTCCTGTCTCATTCTCTGCCATCTAACCTTGATCCCCGAACATTTATTTCCAAATCAGTCGTGACATGTGCATGATACCAGTGTCATCCGGTTGGTCAACATGCGCTGCCGAGCCACTGTTTGCACTACCTTTTTGCACCAAAATACTTCATGTTCATAGGGTTTTTCATGAAATCCCTTAAGTGCACCCCCCTTTTCCTTAAATGCATCCCCCTCACCTTTCCCAAAAAACTGGATCTGCCACTACTGTATAACCCCCCGCACCTCACCTTGGGCTGCCTGCTGAGTGAGCTGGCTCTCCCCCGCTCCGGCCGCCGCTGCCTCCTGCTCCGCGGCCGCCGTGTCCTCGGGCTCGTCGTCGTACGCCGGCACGTGCACCACGGTGGGCGTGTCGTCGAAGGTCACGTGGCGACTCACGGCCCGCACCACCTCGCGGCTGGCAGCCGCCACCAGTCTCACCGTGGCCTCCGTGTTTGCATCGTTCACGATGCACAGCGCACTGATGTTCAAGTTGTGGAACCAGTTGGAGCTGCAAGAGAAATTCATCAAGAAATGATTAGGATTACGAACGCATAATAATAACATTGGTGTTATATTGAACAGATTCAAATATTCATTTTCTTATTGTACAATACTATATATTATCCGCATACACATCACTGTATTGTTCTATTTATTTATTTTATTATTACTAATTAAAAATGTAAAATATGCTAAAATACGCTCTGCTAGATTTCATTTTAATCAAAAACTAAAATTCTTTTGACTTAGGCTATTTTCCTTTATCTCTCCAAATTATTTTAACTTTCCCTAGCCTCTGTATGGGCTGCTTTTACAGTATTCATTCCAACCAGGTAATTGCTTAGAAAATTGTTTACAACTAGTATATAGCTCCTCACTAGCACTCAGCAACGCATTATGAATATTATCTAACACATTTTAGTGATCATAATAAGTGTCTCGCATTAGAGCATTTAACATCATTACAATGAAGCATTTCATGAGGTAAAGCCACCTTGACCAGATGCTCACTAGTTTTATTACAGTAATTTGTAATTTCCGCTTGATTCACCTCACTCCAATTGATGATATGTTTTTCTCTTATGTGAACACTGTGGTTTACAATCTTCGTATTAGATTTACCTTTAATCGACATAGAAACAGGATGATGATCAGAACTTACATATTCATACCCAATGTGAATATCATTAACTAACATATGACTATTACTTGTAGATATAACATGGTCTATCCAATGAGTAGACTCATGTGCCTCACTATAAAATGTGTAAGAAGAGCTATCTATAGTATTGTAACAATGGTGTTGTTATTATCATCGCTTTCACACCCTGCTAAAGCCACACTTTTTGTTTCCATCAGAATGGGTTTGTGGCGATCTCACTCACACGTTTTGTTATGTGAAAGTTTATGTGTTGGTTGGTTTTGAAAAGGAGTGCATCTCAAAAACGTTTAGATTAACCATTTCCTAAATCAATGTTTGAAATTCATTTACATGCTTTTTGACAAAGTTCAAATAGTAGCGAAAGAAATGAGGAAACAAGTTTGACACAACACAAAGTACTATTCATTTTGTAGAAAAACAAAATTTTACTCCATATTTCACGACAGAGCGCCAACAGCGAAGCTCACCTGAAATTAGCAAATTTCGCCTCCTCGCTTTTTACTTAAGCTCCTGCTATGGCCATGACTGTACACCAAATAGATAACATTTTTGAAGTCTTAGCAAAAAGTTAAACATAGTACGCAATAACCATACTCACAGGCGTTCTCGCCAACGGCTCGGCATTTTCAAAGTTCGGGACTCAGAGAAGATTCACCCGAACCTAAAGTATATATTTTTGTGTGAATTGTATGCAATGAATATACAACACTTGACTAAGTTATGAGCGTTTCTGGATTATCTAGTTGAATATTGTTGCAAATAATTGTGATGTCTTATATAGACTCGCCTTAAAATCCACGCATATATATTTTTATTTTTTTACTTATTCACTGTGACTGTTTTAATTACTTTTTTTCTTAGTGAATTCTCAAATCTAGAAATTGAATTGAATATTCATAAACGTTAAACGTTTGCTTGTGTCAAATTCTTGGAAACGTTCGCCACACTTATTCATAGCTGTACGTTCTACGTAAGGTAGTCTCCATCAACCAATCTGACGCTCAACCAGTTGGCTCAACCTCCAAAACGAGGCTACTGGAAAGCAATTCGTCCGTCTCGCTGAAAGAGGACGTTATGGTTCCCCGTGGGAGGTTGGCTGACGCTGTGTGACTCGTAGATGATCGCATGCTTTGAAGCCACCAATCAAAAAAGTAGAGAAGAAACTGTTCTATTCATCTCTGATATGAAGGCACCATATCCTAGCCTTAGGGTAAAAGAGACATCACAATTGGCGAAGAATATTATCTATCATCAGGCATCGACATAACTGTGGACCCGCACGAATTAGGATTATACCTCGCATTAGTATTGTCACAAGACGAGATCAATAACAACAAGTTACAAGACATAATACCAGCACTAGTGAGCCAAAGAGGCATGGCACCAACCATAGGTGAGGAGTAGAAATAGAAATAAGACTCTATTTAAACAATCTAAGATAAAACCCAACCAAGAACAGTGAAGAAAAAATGACAGGGATTGCATTGAAACAAGGTGTCCAAACAGTCATCACAAATCATGTATATGAATTTAACGGAGAAAT
>CM032660.1:42149637-42210686 GCA_019095985.1 Streblospio benedicti
GTATTGTTATGTGACAAGTTTAAAAGAATAAACAGTAATATAGTTTCTAATGTTGATGTTTTTGTATTGAAAATTCCTATACAAAATAACAACGCATTACTTAATAGTCTAGGATCGCAGGGAGTTTTTTTTTTTAATGTCAGAACTGCCATGTGTCTCAATGGTTGTTTACTATGAAGAATTTAGTCAGGAATTCAGATATATAATTTTGACGCACGTTTAGGTAGTAGTTATATTGGAAAATTGAGTTTGAAGTGAAGCACCGTCATAATTTCAGACTGAAAACAAATTTCTGGTAATTTCTAACTTTTTTGTGTTTAAAATTAAAAAAAAATTTATGTAATTATATAAACTCATTATATTTGTTTGCTTAAATGCTTCCAGAATGTTAGTGATACTTATTGCCAATATGCTTAAACTAAATTTCCAAGATGGCCTCCATTTTATGGTAACTTTTTTATATTGTCACTAGTCGGTCAACCAGATGATCATAATAACCTCCCTGAGGATAACATCAACTATGATATTCATGAGGATGTTAGCAATGACATCTCCGAAGCCCAACGAGGAGGTGCAGGCGAGCGCGCCACGCAGCACCGTGGGTGAGTCGTGGATCCAGCGTGGAGCGGAGCTGCCGGGACTGAGACGACCTATCACAGGTACAGCCCCTCTGTAAAACGACCACGTTTATACAGAGACCACTTAGAAGAATATAATTGTATCCAAAAGCAAACTGGGGAAAACACACAAAAAAAAAAAACTCTACTAGCATGAAAATGCGAAGAAATTTAACCTCCCAAAATTTCCGTCCTTAGGTGCGATTCAAAGCAACGACCTTGGTGTCTGTCAGTGTAGCTGAGTACAGAGCGGCAGAACCTTATTGATCAACAAGATAAGCGAGGTAAGATATGATATGTAAAGGTGAAAGGCATTGCGCCACATCAGTTTAAACATTGAGTACATTGTGTTAAATGGTTCGCCACATGGTGGACGACTCATCCTGTTATTTCCGGTTGTAATAAAATGGTGTTATAAAAATATATTAGACTGTTTTATCTATATTGGCGTGGTTGGTAGCAGCGCTACGGATAAGTAACTTTAGCAGGGTTGCCAACCCCCAATAGCCATTTCTGTACTCAAGATGCCCAAAATTAGTATTTTAGGGGTATTCCGTGGTGGAACGGCAATCGGTCTACAAAAATACTGGGTGAAAAAAGAAATCCATAAGTGCAGAAATAATATGAAAATATTTCTGGTGTAATGTAACCAATATTCAGGGCTTTTAACACCAATCACAAGCACACAAATCTATGTCAGGATGCAGTGCCTGTGCTTTTTCTTCATAAAAAGTAATTATTGATGAAAAATAAACAAAGTTGGGAAATCTGTATTTTGAAAGTAAAGTTAGTATTTGGGTATTTGTAATCTGTATTAATACCCGATTATATACTTGACAGCCCTGCTTTTAGCCCTGATACACCGGGCTGCCCAAGAACCACAACAGCACTTTTCTTAGAATGCAGGGCCAATTCAGTAAATACCCTCGACATATGCTTTAAAAGCGCCAAACATCCAAATAATAACTTGCATCCCATTTCTCTGAACATCCCAGCATGGACTACGTGGTGTTTTGAACGTCGTAGTAGATTTATGCAAATCAGCTAGATTGTGAGATAAAAAGAAATCGTCACGGTTACTTCATTGATTAAGGAAATCTCTGCAAGAGTGGTATCTGGTAAATATGATAAATAAATAAAATATTAAAATAGATAATATAAATAAATAAAACAAGTGGTAAATAATAATTTGCACAGCAAATGTAGGAAGAAAAACATGGTTTGTTGGATTTTGTTATACAAGGAAGCAAATTACTGAAGGCGGTTATTAGCAGCTATTTGTTAACAATTATTTTTGATGCAAAATGTTTTTTTAACAGCTAAATTCAGAAAGCTAAAGACCCATGTGCTAGGAGTCATTGTTCATGGGATAATGACTGTGGGCTTTTTTTTGATTACAATCAGTATTCGCATGCATCCAACCTCACCATTCACGCCCTTCTTCATTCACTAATCATGCTTTCATCAATACCTGACATATTGTACCTGCAGCTGGACAATGGTGGCAGGGAGAATAACAACAGGTAATATTTGACAAAAAATTAAATCAAACATCAAAATCAAACAACAAAATTAAGTCATCACATCAGAAAGTCAATGCTTTCCCCTTCACAAAGTAGTGAGATTATAATGGCAGGGATATGTTTTTGGACATCTAAGAACTAACGTTTTAGTACCTTTATGTTCAAAAGCACTAAGTAAATTCAAAATAGAAAAATAGAATAAAGAAATTCTATAAATTTTTAAATCTTATAACCTATTTGACACCATTCAGACAGCATTTAAGAACAACACAGAAAAATGAGAAAACTGCTGCTGTTAAAGAAAATTAGCTTTAAATTTCAATAGAATTGTATACATTTATGCATTTCAGATTCATACTAGGATTCCTAGCATATCTGGTGGAGATGGATGTGTTCAAGGAAGTACATCTCTCTTTTTTGATGGTGGGTCATACCCATGAAGACATTGACAGATTTTTTTCAAGGTAAGGCTATGTCAATTTTACAATTTTCTGATTCATTGAATTAATCACAGGTAATGTATTAAATTGAATTAAAATGAGTATTTGTTACTTGAAAATTGGCGCTAAAAATGGCGATTTTGTTCGATGAATAAGCAAAGTCGCAAATAATTTTGAAATAATATCAATACCCTGTTTTTGTATCTCAAAATTTAATCTGGTATGTATTGTTTACATTCATCACATTGACACAAGTGAACATGAGTACAGCATGCAAGGCATGTTTTCATATACGCAAAACTGCTATGAAGTTGGGGGCTTGGGAGAAATCTCCACTAAAATGTTCGAAATTGCAAATGATGATAAGTATTGGCCAACATTGACAGTTTTAGGTGTATTCATGCCCATTCACCAGTATATCTGGCATCGTTGATTGTAAGGTATATAACAAGAGCACTAAGATCAAGCAATGCCAGTCACTTTAAATGTTATGCTTAGTGGCCAAAAAGTATGCTTGCACAGATACATGATAATGTGTTTTGTGCATTCTGAAAGTTCCTCGCATCTACACAGAGTATTTAGCAATTTACTTACCACAATAAACAACCGGCTGGAAGCCCATAAAAACATTCATATATTCCAACAAAAGTGGGAGAATATTTGGTAAATGTTTTCTTTATTCAAAGATTTCTTTCAGATTTTCAGTGTGGTTGAAGAATCACAATGCCGAGACATTAGATAAACTAATGGATGGGTTTGAGTGTTGTGTGAAAGGCGATAAGATCATAGGAGTACAAACTGATAATCTTTTTGATGTATCAGCCTGGATGGATGATAAAATTATTGAAATGAAAGGTCACAGCAAGCCTCATCATTTCAGGTTTTTCAAACGAAGTGGATAGGCTGTGATGGCTTTTAAGTCGTATAGCGATTCTGTAAGTCTGTTGATATGTCATATTAATAGAGATTGTATATGGTTTGTCATAATTGAAAATGCACTTTCATAAATTTCACTTTTTTACAGCAAAAAAAGAAAAAAAAAAGATTATTTGATAAGATTTGGAAGAGAATTTTCACAGTATTCATTTTTATGTGCATTTTCTTGGCGGTGGCCCTCAATTGATATCTATTTTGAACAAACTAGGCATTACTGTTTTGCCTGATTTACATAGTAGATTTATCACCAGCATCATAAACAAAGTGAAAGATGAAGATGGTCCTGCGGGTCAAGTCCAACCTGGTACGCATACAGTTATAACAATAGATAACCTAGACAGACTAGCACCTACATCTCAAATTATTACAAAAGAAAAACCCAGGTCTTGGCATGGGTGTACCGTTAATGTTGTTCAACCTATTCCTCTTGCTTTATCCTACCAATCTGATTGTGGCTCTACAGTTCCTGATCAAGATTGTCATTTGGTATTAGTTAAAATTTATGGTGACGGTGACTGTCTCTTCAGATATGTTGTATCCTCTTCTAATTCTCAACTTTTCACAGCTTCTAGATCAGAACATGGATGGATCGAAAATCCTGCTGTGTGTGATGGAATCCTATGCAGCAAAACTGTTGAAAAAAGAAGTCATGAAAACGTTTCAAGAAAATGAAGTTGAATTAGAATCACTTTCTAGAGATACATTATCACCGTTCTTGGAACATCTTGATGGTCAATTTTATAAAACCGTTAATGATAGAATAGCAGCAATTTCAGATGGGACAGGTTATCCCGGTTTGCTAGAAATAATGGCTATTTCCAGCATATTACAGTGTCCTATTGAGTTGTATAATGAAACATCTGCACAAAATTTTAAATGTTATTTGCAGGTTCCATCCAATGTATTCAGTTCAGTAGTGCAGCCTATAAAATTACTCTATACCCCTGACTCTGTCGATCATGTTGATCACTATGATTTGTTAATTTCCTCCTGTTTTAAGTACATGCCAATTTCCAACATTGATGTATCTTTGGACAGCGATTGTTTCAGCACAACATTATTTGATACAAATAGTATTTTGAACAACAAAACTATTACTTTAATGGATTTCTTTTCAGATGGATTTAGTGTAAATGCACAGGAAAACATTCAGCCACCTGCAATATGTCCATACCACAGTTGGCAGCATAATGTCATTAATGCGAACGATATCGTTGACAAAAATGACTGTTTTGATAACAAATTTTATAGACAAAGAAATAGGTCAATTAAATCTACAACTAAAAGTCAACCTGAAATAGAACTGATAAAATGTAAGTTTGCTCCTGCAGTTACACCTCAACCTTCCATAGGATTTCATAAAGTAAATGATGATGAGACCACATCAATTTCTAATTTCTGTCATGATGCTTTTTGGTACACTTTGCTTAGGCATACATCAAGTAAGTATGAATCAGATGTCTGTCCCCGGAATAAGGTGTAAATTCTTTCTTGATGACACGTTATCATCATCGCCGCAGGAAAAATCAAAAGTGTATTACTTAAACGTCAGTAATCAACCTGCAGATAAACGTGAAACGGTAAAGAATGAGCTGGACCGAATATATGTAGATTTTATTAAAAGTGGAAAATTTAAAACAATGATTGTAGGCGGGGATTTCAAAACTTATGACCACTTAACTTCATTAAAGTATGAGTACAGTTTTGATTACAATTGGATGGTCCCCTTTATTGGTGATTTTCATCTGTTAAAAAAAAATTTTCTGATTGTTTTGATGTCTTTATTTTGGGAGCCAGGTCTGAAAGATGTTGCACTTGAATGAAATTACACCACACGTCAAATCCTTTTAACGTAAACCCTTAGGAACGCAAAAAAGACGTAAACTATCACGAACAACGTCAAAAGAAATAACGTTTGACGTGTCTACGTCATAAAAACGTCATATGTGTTGAATTTGTTGATTTAAATCAGTTTTGAAATGCTCTTGGACCTAAGCAGTCACGGATCACGAACAATTAAAAAATGAATGGAAAGCCAAGGAATAGAAAGACGTCCACTAAGCCAAATAACAGGGAAGAGCCCAAGAACAAGAACAAAAACAAGAACATCCAGAATTCAAGATCACGGAGCCCGTCTAGACCTGGAAAATCAAACAAAGTGTGTGGAAAGAATGTGTCCAGAAGCAGGTATTTTTATTTAAATTTTTTGAATTTAAATCTGTTTTAATATGATTTGCTTTGCTTTGAATAAATGTGATTAAATGATGTGATTTGAATAAACTCTTAAACATCTCGCTGATTGTGGTTCTTTTCGGATGACTCATGAATTTTTGTTTCAGGTTTGGGAAGGAGTTTTTCTGTTGCAAATTGAAAATTCTTTAGAAATGAGAACTGAAAATCTGTTTGAACAACAACTGGACATGACTAATGAAGCTATCGAACAGCAAGTTTTGCAGTCCCTTGACGGTCTCCTTGAAGGGAAATCTTCATCATACTCCAACATTAACTTTGAAGACTACATGACAAAACAAACTATCTTAAAAAATATGTTAAGTGGACTTGAGTCAGATTTTGCAAATTTTAGAAAAAATCAATCAGAGATCAACTCGACTTTCAAATTTTGTGATGCCTTTGTACACCATGATAGTCTTATGTATATTTCTTTGTGGCTAGCAGTTAGAAAGGGCGATTGGAATCTTCAGTTGAGCAGTCTTAAGCAAATGGTTCCATTATTTAGAGTCACCAACCACATGAACTATTCCAAATGTATAGCACAACATCTTGCAGAACTCAACACTCTTCCTCAGGACATATTGGATAACATGATCGCTGGTGGGTTTAATGTAAGCTTAAGAGGTATGAGATATGCATCTCTTGCACTTGACGAGGCACATGAATCTACTATTAATTTGCATGTTAAACAAGCTTTGTCCAGAAGTGAGGAAAATTACATAGAAAATATAGGTCTTTTTATCCCGTTTCAGTGCAAAAGTAATGGATTCCTTTCGCCAGCAAATCAACTGTGAACCCAAGTCTTTGGAACATGAAGAACTGAATGACCATAGATAACTTCCTGTGACCATCTAAGACAATGTAAGATATTTTCCAAAGATTTCATAGGTTTGAAACTGTGTAAATTGTCATCTACAAGTATTGTTGAAAGTCATGAGACTGTCTCTGATAGCTTATTGAAACATCTACAATTAGGCATTGATCTCGTACAAGACTACGTTGACTATCATTTTCATAAAAATCCCCATAATCCAATTAAATTGTCAAAATCAGGTCTTAAAACATTTGCACCACAAAAAATCCAAAAGTAGGAAAATCACATATCAAAGAGTGTAGAATTATGATGTACAATTGAATGTAAATTAAATGAAAAAGATATATACACACTACTATATCAATAAAAAATGGTTTATCTTCCTGAAAAGAGACGTTTTCATATTACATCATATCCCCACTGAAGAAATATGACGGATGTCAAAATATATAATACTAGTATTAGGTTTACATGTATTGCTATCTATATTGTCTATATATAATAATAATAATGATAATACCCAAGCCCGATTGGGTTGGTTAAGACTATCGCCTTGCGAAGTCTGTAGGCTATGAACTCAACTCAGAATTCAGCACGATTTTCAGCACGAAAAGCAAAAAATGCACCGGATGACCCCCGTGTTGAAATGCAGGGTGACCCGAGCGAATCGACGTACATCACGTTCAGATAACTAAATCACCGCGTACGTTGATAAGCGTGGTGGTTACACCTACTGTACTCAATAATGGATAACGTAACACTTTCATCGGCTATGGGAAGCCAATTACACAAATAAAAACAGTTTAATGTCGATACTAGCTGTCATTATCCCACTGAACGTTGTCATTTGAAATTCGGTGGTCTGTCTGCGGATATACTTTTATCAAAAGCGAGGGAATAGTTTAATATTTAAGGTTGTGGAGCTTATAAAACTGCGTAATTCTTCATACATTTAGGTAAAATTTACTACTGAATCGATTTCATGCATAATAGATGTTTACTTACAACATTTCTGAGTGAAAACATTTTTAAACATTGGTTGTTTATTCGCGGGATGGCAAAATATCTATAGTTGACACAATCATTTTATTAGTTTTCAAAGAAACACACGATATACGGAGCCCAGCTTTCATAAGACTGCTGTCAAACACCTTATCTGTGACCTGACATTTGAATCGTCATCAAATAACTATTTTTAGAAGACACAAACCAAACATCTGTCCGTGTGCCGTGCAAGCATCATTGTACAAAAAAAATGATACTGAATATGAACTTACGAGGCTGGATTTTGCGGCCCATGTTCCTCTGCTGGTATTCCCATAGTGCTAACATTTTATAAATCACGAATCATGTACAGTGAAGTGAACCTGCACACGTATGGACTTACATCAGCCATCATTAACAGACATGAAAGTGTGACAGACAGATGTTATATAGCTCTATACTAATTCTTCAACTTGTGTTTCATTTTTTTCTCTATTATACATGAGCGTAATAAAAAGAAGATATTAATGGAGGCAGCCACTATCGGTTTATAGTGTCTATAAATTTATATATAGATTCTATCTTATACTACTTGTGTGTGTCCTCACACCAATATTTTCTATACTTTATGACAATCTTTTCGTATTCATTTATCATATTATTATCATAATAAAGAATCATTCATAATAATTTTTTCCTTAAATTTTCTACAGATAAACAAGACATAATGCGTGTGTAAATATGAGGGGGTTTGGGTTCCTAAGCAAACTGCTTATGTAGGCAAAAAGGTTCGATCAGTATGGGGGTGACAATAACAAAGCGCCAGTGGTGGCCAGCAAGTATTTTATTTGCTTTGATCCAAAAAGATTGAAGGTAAAATCTTTTTAAATATCTAAAAATTGTTTTGTTATTTATTAAATCCCTAACATCATAATATGCAGCACATGCTTGTAGTGACATATTTCCTCAGGGGATATTTCCTAAAATATATTCAATGTGTGTGTTGGAGGAAAGGGCCCAGCTATTGGGGGCAGTAGGGAGGCTGGTCAAACATGTATGCTTAAATAGTGCCAGAATGACTGAAATATGAAAGCTTGTAGTGACATATTTCCTCAAAGGATATTTTATAAAATATACACGGGCTCTGACGCGACTGTCGGGGTTTTGTGAGGGTTAGGTGCCAATTGTGAGGCGCGATGGGTCTCCAAATCTTTTCGGTCAGGGGCAAGTAGCCAGATGAATAGCCATTAGCTGTTTTGGTATGCACACTTTCATTTAAGCCAAGCCACTTGGCCAACAAAAGCTCACTTTCATATTTTGCAATACATATACATATGTAACTTTGAATACTACTAATTTGCCCTATTTGTATTTCTATATTATTTATCTATCAACTAAGGTGATGCCCTCAATGGATGACAAAGCAATCCTCACACCTGCAGTCAAAAGAAGCCAAAAGTTCCAGCGTTTCAAAAATGCTATGAAGCGACTGATGAAGTGAACCTAGCCAACAAATTATAGCTGCACATCAAAAAAGAACAAAAGAAATGCACACCCATGAAAGATGGTGTCTGTCTTCGTCGATCCGCCCAAGCCAGTGTACAGACAATTTGATTATTGACAATTCATTTTAATTTTATACTATTTGTTATATTATAATATTATTTTGTTTAATCCATACTATATTATTGAGGATTTTATAACAGTGTGGCACTGCTGACTAATCAAATCAACTTAGTCGCTTCGGTCGAAGGCCCGTGAAGGGAGCCATAGCGTTGTTATTGTTGAATGTGTGAGTAGTAGTGTCATAAATATATAAACCTGAAAGTGATTTTAAAAGTTAAGCACAAAGAAGTTAAGTTATGCATAATAGGAAACAAATAGAAAGTGTTGGTTTTTAATAATATTTGTAGTAATTTATACATTTTTTAATGTATTAAAAGTCATTGAAAAAAACATATTGCCAAAAAATCAGCAATTAGCAGTCATAGTAGTTTTTTCTTTTTACACAACTGGAAAGCCAATTGAGGCACTAAGACAACAAAAGTGTGTGATTGTGTGCAGTTCGACCGGATTACTATGTGATGCCCTCTTGAGGTGTCACAGCTCTTGCCTAGTGCACTGTATATGTAAGAATACAGATCAATAGTTTTTAAAATTTAGTATCAGCCACGGTTTCTAATAATTTAAAACCAGCACCTGAAATAGAAGCTATTAGAAAGAACTAGGAATTGTGAGTGCTTTAGTTGACACCGCTAAGACTTCTTCAAACAGTATCTGACAAGATGTTTTGTCGGACGTCTTTGCGGTGTAGACACGATAAAAAACCAAAGGTTCCCCGTCTCAAACCGTCATGAGTATTTAACACATTTCAAGCCTTGGTTGTATGAAGTTTGATGCTCTTAGTTTGAAGTAGTTTGACACAGTCGTTTGGGTGTAGACTTGTTTTTAGAGACAAGACGGATCGTCGGGGCATATTTAACCAATCAAAGAGCAGCATTCAAATTCATAGAGATACGTGTATGTCACCTCCCCATGTTCACGTGCACTGCGCATATTAAATAGACCCATATACAATATTTGCTTCGACTGCATTTATCCTTTAAATAGTACTTACTGCAAAGCCAGTGACCCTCAGGACCAAGAAACTGACAAAACATATACATACATATATACGATATTTGTTTGACTGCATTTGGATCTAAATAGTACTTTTACTGCAAAGCATCATGTGGGATGAACAGAGGGAGGACGAGTGGTCACAATGTGGCAGGAGCGCACGTGCTTATATGACACCGGGGAAAGGCGCATTCTAATTGGAAATACGATAACCAAGGACAAGTAAGAAATTTGCAGGCAATCGGCATCACTGGTAAAGTTAAACGCTTACTTTTTTTTTATCAAACTGCAAAAAGATGTTTCCCTGTCGGATAACGTTTGAATGAACAGGGGGGCTTTAATATCAAATGTATGGAACAATTGTAATTTTTATGACTAATTCTTTTTGATTATATACCATGTGCATTTCTTATTGTATATGTTTACGCATATATATATGGACGGTGTTATTGTCCTTTTATTGAGCACTTTACCATTCGCATTACGCATCATCAACTTAGTTACGGTGCTTAACTTCTTTCATGAGCGATTAACAAATTGAGCAAATTGATTAATCTCATTACTTTTTCCTACTAATTATCTACTCGTTGTGTATATTTAACATACCAGAATGACTCATGGATTTCTTGAGCTAAGTGGTTCAAGAAAACTAAAGGCACACAGGCATATATATTTCCTCGAACAATAATTATTAGAAACTCATATAATCTATTCCCTTGATTTGGTTACACGCAGGTTTATATTTAGATTCATATGTTTCATTCTCACTCAGTTTTGCTTTTCCCTTTTCAGATGGCGACCCCTAAGCCTGTTAAAACATGATAAGGCAATCGCGAGGTAAATTATAGTTTTATCTCACTTGTTCATATGTGTGCACACATATGTATGTGCATTTTTACATATTGATTTTTTTCTTTTTACTTTTGTCCCAACAGTGTTTCTATCAAAAATGTCCTATTAATTGAAAGCGTAATAAAAATATGCTCACCTTAAGTTATCAAATTGCTGTGTGGTTTTCTCTTCTAGTTTTGGGTCCTTTAAGACTGATTCCTAGATTTGTTTCTCCCCCAGAGACCATCACGTGTGTCAAAAAATACTCCAAGAAGCTTACGTGTCACAATGCCTTCGAGACGCCCTGCCAGCGCATCTGTTCGGAACCATAATCAAGGATGTCAAAGGTGAGATGGAAGATGTTTTTTATCTCACCCCAGCAACCAAACTTACATTATTAAAGTAGAATCCGCCGCCTAAAGAGAATCGCCAAGATCTTTGCATGAGCACTTTTACACATGATACACGACTGGCCATCCAAAGCCCGGCCCATGGGGGATGCGCCGAGAATACGGTGGTGGGAGACCCAAGGGACTCCAAGACGCCTTGCGCAACCAGGAGGACATCATCTATGTATCCTGATGATGAAACCACCACCCACCCCCGCGGAAAGAATGCCATGCGAAGTTCATGGAATGGCAGGCGCTCAAGCTTGTCGCACGAAGCCGAAGAGAGTGGATCGGCCGAGCAAAAATAAGCTCGGATGATGAAGAGCTAACCACGTCCAGGATGTACTGACCCTGCTATTGCTTTGTTTGTCAATAATTGGTAGAGACTCACTGTGGCGAACTATAAACTTCTGAGCCCCTAAACATGTAATAGTAGCCCTGTAATAGTAAAATAAAGTTTTTTAGGTATATTTGTAATTGTGATGATTTTAATTTGTGTTTTTGTAATCGTCAAAATGCCTACTACATACTAAATGAAGTTTTGGGTTGTAGATGTTCTCTTTCATTTTTAGACTTATGCATGTATATTGACATGTGCTGTATATTGTAGATGTTGCCTACCGACTTCGTTTGTTGGCATGCTATGATGCAGGATGCATGCAGGATGCAGGATGCATTGTGTCTCTGAAGCACTTTCTTTACAATTGTTAGTAATTTTACCGCTTATATAAATAGTTACTTCTATTTGTGTCATTGCTGATATAAGTACCTCTTGATGGCAGTAAAACAAGATTTGACATGGCTCCTTTTCATACTTATAAAATCTTATTTTAGCTCGTGAGAATTCCAAATCGGGGATGCTGAGAGGGCAAAATTACACAGACGTAGTAAGTGAATCTTATACACACTGTATTCATGTTTTTTTTTTGTTTTTTTTTTGTAATCATGCACACAGCTCTTGGGCAATTTTGTATCATTTTGTCATAATTGGATGTTTAGGTCAATATAGCGCCTATTATTCAAAGCATCACACTTAATTTTACTACTTGCCTTCACTCCGCTAGGACAGAAACTGAGGTTGCAAGTTTAATTTATTAAACCCTAACATCATAATATGCAGCACATGCTTGTAGGCATATTTCCTAAAAAGGATATTTCCAAAATATATTTCAATGTGTGTGTTTGGGGGGAAAAGGGCCCAGCTGTTGGGGGCAGTAGGGAGGGGGGGCCCAAACATGTAGGTTTAAATAGTGCCGGGGAAGGCTGAAATATAAAACTTGTAGTGACATATTTCCTCAAGGATATTTTATAAATAAAACCCCCGGGGCTCTGTGACGCCCTTTTCGGGTTTTGTGAGGGTTAGGTGCCAATTGTGGGGCGCGAGGGGGGGTTCCCCAAATTTTTTGGTCGGGGGAAAGTACCCGATTTAGCCAACCCAACTTTTTTGGGGGTTTGGCCACACTTTCTTTTGCCAACCCAATGGCAACAAAAGCCACTCATTTTTTTGCAATACATATACATATGTAACTTTGAATACTACTAATTCCCCTATTTGTATTTCTATATTATTTTTTTTATAAAATCAGGTGATCCCCTCAATGGATGACAAAGCAATCCTCACCCTGCAGTCAAAAAAACCCAAAAAAGTTCAGCGTTTCAAAAATGCTATGAAGCCTGTTTAAGTGAACAAATAACAAATTATAGCTGAAATAAAAAAAAGAAAAAAAAGAAATGCACCCCATGAAAGATGGTGTCTGTTTTGTCGATCCCCCCAAAACCAGGGGTTACAGACAATTTGATTATTAAACAATTCTTTTTTAATTTTTTAATACTATTGTTATATTATAATATTATTTTTTTTTAAATTTACTTTACTATAATTGAAATTTTATAACAGTCGAAAATTGACTAATAAAACCAACTTAGCCGGGGGTTTAAAAGGCCCCCAAAAGGGGGCAACGTTGGGGTTATTGTTGAAAGTAGTAGTTTTATAAATAAAAAAACCTGAAGGTTTTTTGAAGTTAAGCAAAAAAAGTTAAGTTATGCATAATGGGAAAAAAAAACAAAAAAGTGTTTTTTTAATAATATTTGTAGAAATTTATTTTTTTAAATGTATTAAAAGTCCCAAAAAAAAAATTTGCAAAAAATCAGCAATTAGCAGTCATAGTTTTCTTTTATCCCAAGGGGAGTCAGGGTAAAGTTACACAACTGGAAAGAAAAAATTGAGGCACTAAGACAACTTCAAAAGTGGGGATTGTGTGCAGTTCGACCGGATTCATGTGATGCCCTCTTGAGGGTACAGTTTTGCCTAGTGCACTGTATATGAAAGGGAATACAGATCAATATTTTTTTAAAATTTAGTACCCAGCACGGTTTCTAAAAATTTTAAAAACCCCCAGCACCTGAAATAAAGGGCTTAAAGAACTGGGAAATTTGTGAGTGAAACCCAAGTTACACCGCTAAGATTTCCCCTTCAAACAGTTTTAAACAAGATGTTTTGTCGGAAAAGCCTTTGGGGTGTGAACAAAAAAAACCAAGGTTCCCCGTTTCAAACCGTCATGAGTTTTAAAAACCATTTCAACCCCTTTTTGGGATGAAGTTTGATGTAGTTTAAAGTAGTTTGACACAGTCGTTTTGGGGTGTAGACGGGTTTTTTAGAGAAAAAAGAGGGAATCGTGGGGGGGCAAATTTAAACCCCTCAAAGAGCAGCATTAAAATTCATAGATTTTACGTGTATGTCACCTCCCATTTTACGGCCCCGCGCATATTACGTAGACCCCCCAATATTTGCTTGACGCTTTTAAATTTTTAAATAGTACTTACTGAAAAGCCATCCCCCTCAGGACCAAGAAACTGAAAAAAACAAAACATACATATATACATATTTGTTTGACGATTTGGATCTAAATAGTTTTTTACTGAAAAGCATCATGTGGGATGAACAGAGGGAGGACAGGTGGTCACAATGTGGCAGGGCGCTTGCGTTTATAGCACCGAGGAAAAGGCCATTCAAATTTGGGAAATACAATAACCAAGGACAAGAAAAAATTTGAGGCAATCGGCATCACTGGAAAAGTTCCTTTACTTTTTTTTTATCAAACTGAAAAAAGATGTTTCCCCTCGGATAACCCGGGAAGGGGAAAAGAAGGGCTTTTAAAATCAAATGTCAGGACAATTGTATGAATTTTTTTTTATTAATTTTTTGATTTATATACCATGTGCATTTCTTTTTTGTTTTATGTTTGTATATGTAAGGGCGGTGTTATTGTCCTTTTTTTGAGCACTTTTTTCCATTACGATGCATCATCAACTTTTGTTACGGGTGTAACTTCTTCATGACGATTAGCAAATTGAGCAAATTGATTAATCTCATTACTTTTCCACTAATTATCCTCGTTGTGTATATTTAACATACCAGAATGACTCATGGTTTCTTGGGGCCAAGGGGTTCAAGAAAACTAAAAAGGGACACAGGTATATATTTCCCCGAACAATAATTTTTAGAAACTCATATAATCTATTCCCCGATTTGGGTTTCACGCAGGTTTTTTTATTTAGATTATATGTTTTATTTTTCAATTAGTTTTGCTTTTCCCTTTTCAGATGGCGACCCCTAAGCCTGTTAAAACATGGGGTAAAAGGGAACGCAGGTAAATTATTTTTTTATCTCCCCTTGTTATATGTGTGCACACATATGATTCATTTTTACATATTGATTTTTTTTTTTTTACTTTTTTTTCCCAACAGTGTTTCTATCAAAAAAGTCCTATTAATTGAAAGCGTAATAAAAAAATGCTCACCTTTAAATTATCAAAAATTGCCTTTTGTGGTTTTCTCTTCTAGTTTTTGGGGCCCTTTTAAAACTGGGTTCCCCCAGATTTGTTTCTCCCCCAAAGACCCACGGGGCCCAAAAAAAACCCAAAAACCACGTGTCACAAAGCCTTGAGGCGCCCTGCCAGCGACCGTTCGGGAAACCCAAAACAAAGGGTGTCAAAGGTAGATGGAAAAATGTTTTTTTTCTCACCCCAGCAACCAAACTTAAATTTAAAATAGAATCCGCCCCTAAAGAGAATCGCCAAGATCTTTGCATGAGCCTTTTAAAACATGATACACGACTGGCCATCCAAAACCCGGCCCCTGGGGGATGCGCCGAGAATACTTTTTTGGGGGACCCCAAGGGGCTCCGGGCGCCTTCCCCAACCAGGAGGACATCATCTATGAAACCTTGGGTGATGAAGCCACCACCCCACCCCCTCCCGGGAAAAAATGCCATGCGAAATTCATGGAATCGCGGGCCCCCCTGTCGCAGAAGGCCCAAAGAGGGGTCCGGGGCCGGAAAAGGGCCCAAAAAAAAGATTGGGGTTTAAGAGCTAAACCCCTCCCGGGGGTGTACTGACCCCCGCTATTGCTTTTTTTTGTCAATAATTTGGGAAAGAGACTACTGTGGCGAAATCATTATTTTTAGCTTATAAAGTCTTATTTCAAATTTGGGGATGCTGAGGGCCGCCACATGAGACGTAAGTGAATCTTATACACACTGTATTCATGTTTTTTTTAATTTTGTAAATATACAATAGCCTATGCAATTTTGTATCTTAAAACATTTTGTCATAATTGGATGTTTAGGTCACTATAGCGGCCTATTATTCAAAGCATCACACTTAATTTACTACTTGCCTTCACTCCGCTAGGACAGAACTGGAGGTTGCAAGTTTAATTATAAATCCCCTGAGTGACAAAGGATGAGGGTATGAAAATCACATGTTACTATTGATTTTCAGAGTTCGAAAAAATGATGGTGGAGATACAAACCATGAAAGGAATGCTCAGAACAAAAGCCATACTCCTAAAGAAAATTTTGGATAAGAATAATTCCACCATCAAGCGCGATACGGTGGAAGTGTTTAACTTCCCCCTAAAGACGGAAGGAGATATAGAAGCGGCAGAGGAGAAGCTGAAGAACAAAAGCACGGTTAAGTCCCTGGTTAGTAGTACTCCAACTGCTCCTCCTATATATATAATCATATAATGAATAATTGTAAAAGTGCAATGAAAAATTAAGTGATTAAAAAGAAGTAAATATTGTTCGTTAACGTACAGGTAAACCGGTACAATATTGTATGCAGTAATGAATCCAGGTATATATATATATATATATATATATATATATATATTCATTGTTTCAGTTGCAGTACCTGAGCAGCTTGGGAGGCATCAGCTCAAAAGAAGTCACCAATCCCCTTGCCACACTTTTTAATTTGTGTGGCAAGCAGGGGAAAACTTTCCTTTAAATAGCTACAGCTTTCGCAAGTAGTAAAAGGTAATAAACAATAAAGTGCATGCTAATATACCAGTTTCGAGTTGTATATTTTGAGGTGTGATCTTCACAAAAAACCTATAAGTTTTAAGTGTATGTATATAGTATATGAATATATTTAGAGATAGAACATTATTCATATCTTCTTACATTCAGTTTTTTTTTCTATAAAATCAAGGTTTATTTTTACATATTAATGTTTTTGAAAGTGTTGATAACTGCTTATTTATATACATGTATATGAAATTATGAGAAATAATCTAATCAGTGTTTATTGAATTACAGACGCAGCAAAATCGCACAACATCAACGAGCGGGATGCGGAAGATGCCATCTGCATGTGGCTGAAAAATGCGCATGACCGAGATGGAGGGCGAAGGAGACGGGAAGAAAAGAAGAAGGGTATTTTCAATTGTTTCAGTTCTATGTTTTTTATTATAGTTTTTCCATTACAATTTTAATTTTCATATTACTAGTAATAGATTTTATGGCCATGGGAAAAAAGTGCACTGAAAATTCTGCTGGAGAAAGCAATAAATTTTCAAGATCTTCTGACATTAGGAAGTGGGTTTATCCTTGATGCCGAAAAGGCTGCAGCAACAGCATTTGTTGCTGCTTTATATGGCAAAGCTGGATGCACATCATTGAATCAATTACGGACTGAAAAAAGTAGGAGAGACATAGCTGTGAAAAAATTGCCACCTAAAGATGATTCTTTTCATTAACATCTGCTTCGTTGTGTTTACCAACTATCAATATGGAGAAACATGATCAACACTCATGTGACAATTGTGGATATTGCATTGACAATGACATTGTTCAACCAGTACTGATGACTCAACCAGCAGCAGCTCCAGAGTTGCTAAATGACATAATATGTAATTGTGTGTCCTGTGACAATAATTGTACATGCTCAAATTATAATCAGTCTTGCACAGCAGCTTGTACCTGTAGGGCAGAATTTTGTTATGGCGATGGAAATGATGACGACATCTGTTGTAACCCCTTTACTTACAATGCATTATATAAAACAATAGACAGTGACCTTAGTGACTATAAATCTAATAATTATTGTTTCATCGAATACATTATATATTTGAAATGACAAATGAGATTAACAAATGTTATGACCAAAGTTGACCTGGGATGAGCTGGTGAAACGCGACAGAGTATCACTTGGCATGGAAGGAATGGACCCCAAGGACCGTCAAGCATGGAGGGGACGTCTACGGTCACAACTAGGCAGCCAGGCCGCACCCTCTGCAGAGGATTAATTCAGGCCTGTCCAAATAAACGAGGATGATGATGATGATGATGATATGCTCAAGTGTTTTCTATGCTAACATCATTTTTATATGTTTGAATTGGTGTAGTGCAGTTGCAGTGCAGTAATGGCTTAACAACATTCCTTTCTCAAGTGTTTCAGAATTCAATATTTACAGTGCAACCAAAGAAATTACCCAGTGAATGAAATTAAAGAGCATGTTATAATAAACTTGAATTGTGATCTTTTAAATATTATATAATAATTTTCTTACAATACATACTATAATCTGTACAATTGGACCGATTTAATGGAACATTAAACTTGAGTCTTCTTTAAACAGCCATGCTCTTATCTTTATTTGACAAATACATATGCCATCAAAATCCCTTGCCCATTTAGCTCTGTTATCTGTCACCTTAATCTTACAGTGAGATAATGAGTTTTCATATTGTCTTGGGTATCTAGGTATACATGTCCATGCTTCAATTTCACTATGTTTTTTTTAACACAATAAACTTATAATGGCTGGATTTATTAGCCCAGAGGAAACCACTCTGGTTTTAAGAGGACATAATAATGAAGGACACAAGCCAAATGCTATTGCAGCGTACGTGAATGCCCATATCAGTAATTTATCTCCCGCGATTTGAAATAATGAAAAATGCTATTTATATGTTTTACTTCTTGTAATAATATCATACTATCATTTAAAGATATTTTACTGTATCAGACTACCATGAATGTCAATTCATAACTCATGAATATCGCATATCATATGTTACAGTCATACTCTGAACACCACATGCCACTGTATAGCAACATGCGTAATAAGGAGTGGGAGGAGCTTCATTTTAATGTTGACCCTTATTATAACTCAACCAGACACACTTCATGAATATGCTGGTTCTTTTCCTGGCCACTGATTGGTTGAACACCAAAAGTGCAAAAGTGTACTTTTTAAATCCCGTACGCAAAATGTCTATTTCTGTAGTGGGAGACGGTGACCATTAAAAAATCCCTTTATTATGTTTACCAATGCTTACAACATGTTCTATTTTAGAAGTGATCGCCAGCGTAAAACTTGTAAGGTAACTCCGCCAATAAAGGACTCTCTCGACTTCCTGACGTTTGCGTTTAATTCTGACGATGATTGGTTCGTATCTAGGTTTTCCCACATGAAGTCATGAGTCGTAAATAGACAAATCCCTTGCACAGTCTTCATAAGGACTACTTCTTTAAATTACACAACAGACTGGATAATCATTGAATGTAGTTTATGCTTAAAATTAACAATAATATGAAATTCTATTTATATAATTTTGTGATACATTTATAAATATAGAACAGTTGAGTGTAGTGTTGATAAAACATTGAAGAAGGACCATGTGTGTGTTAGTGAGAATGAGTGTGTTTGTGATTGTGCTGATGCTGGGATCTGCTACAGCCAGACCGGCCACAGTGAGTGGGGCCCAAAGCATCAGTGAGGGTCACGCACGGATGAGCCCTGGGGAATATGCTGATGCCTATCTTCACTGCTACCAAGTATTCAGAGATAACTATTCTGTCTTATCCTCCTTACATGACATATGCCTGATCAGAGACAAGCTGAGTCTGTGTAAGCAGAAGGTCAAGGCCGCCTTCCCCAGGGTGGAGGACTGGGTGATAATGGGTTGGGGTCAAGAATTTGAGTTTGTAGCCACATTCTGGTGCACTCACAAACCAGTCCCATCCATACCAATCTACGCTCTGTTCTACAAGTACAACCACTGCCCTAATGTATATAACTTCTTTATGGTTCTGCCTCAGGATTACTCACCTCGTGCCAGGCTCTCCTATACTAGGGCGCGGTTTGCTTATATTGCAGTAATCAGTATCGACATACCCCGTCTCACCCGCTGGCATCCTCAGAGCAACTACAGTGACCTGGCAGATCCCGTCTACCAAGCGCTCAGCAGTTACTACTGTGCATTCCACAGTTACATTCAGTACAACGTCAAGATTGTGGATAAATACTGTTTCATATGGGACACTTACAGGGACCTGGAGGAGCAAACACTACAATATGAACATGAACATCAAGATGGGCTGTACAACTGGGACCCCAGCAAGTGTCCTTCTGACCCTGAGGATCCAATAAAGAAGATGTTGAAAGTAGGTGAGCTGAGAGATTGGCTCAAACTGCAGGTCAACTCGTCCCTGGGTCAGTGCCATGCCAGCAACGTGGCTGTCAGAGGCGGATCCTGTATCGTTATCCACCACACCAAAAGACCTCCATACATAGACCTCAATCTCTTCATGCAAGGATTCTGTGAACCCATCGAGGAGCTAAGGCAGTGCTGGGAGGAAGTTGTACAGAAGTGTCTCAAACAAAGTTTGAACAGTGACATGGACGTGCTGATAAAACTGCACCAGTTGGCCTGTGACCTCAGTCTGCAGAACTCCTCACTTGTGTGGGACGTGGTGTACAGATGGTCTAGTGCTGTCAGGAAGGTGAGAGGGTCACAGGACATGATGCAATGGTTAGCTAACGTGATGAACTATATTGACAACTCACCATACCAATCTACTACTGTATTCCCCCTCCCCTTTGCATCCACCCTGAACGCGACACTGACCACCCAGCTCCACATCACACCCCAGATACGGAGTCTAGTGCAGCAACTCGTCTCCCACCTTGACAGAACCAACATACTGCAGACCTACCGCTTCCAAGGACTGAACCTGCTGCATGAGCTGTGTCAGATCAATCACAACATTGCTGTGACCATAACCACTGCACTGCGTGGGCCAGTAGAACTGCTCCTCACCATCGGCGGATTCATCGACTACGACCCAAAGGACTTCAGACAGTGGACATTTCTGTATCCTTAGGCATTGATAAAAAACTTAGTTGCCATGATGATATTGATTCGAAGATTAAGCAACTTTAACAAGAACCTTTCAATCAGTTGAATTCAGAGACTACTGGACCTACATTATTCACATTTTCCCGACTAGACCGTGAACAATGTATATTTGTTGTATAGTACATATTGACTGAGGTCCGTTATGTTTAGTGTGTGCAGTGCCCGCTAGTTGGCGATGCACATTCAGTTTGTTTGGTGAACCTTTTATCATCAACAATTTTCTTATATGATCATTTTATAGACTGCAACTACTATCAATGTATATTGATTGGCCACGTTTAAAGCCCATTTTCTCAAAACTAAGTTTGCACAGTGGATGAATTTTTCTTTTTATAATTCTCTTTAATCGTGAAATCACATTTTCACAAAGATGTATATATTTGAAGATATATATATTCTGAAGAAAACCTTACTATGGATTTTGATTTTTTTATTTCGTTGATGAATTATGAATGTTTTTGTATTGATTTGCAAGAAAATCTGGAAAATAAGTAGTTTTAAAACTTAAAATGCATGTAAAATGATTAAGAGGAAAAATATAAAAAAATTGAGGCAAGGTTTTCTAGATAAATATACAAATTTTGTAACTGAATAGTGATTTTGGTCATTTCGATGTTTTACTATCAGTTATGTGCTTTGCATTCAAAGTTGTAATTTTTTCACTAATTGCTTTATATAAACAAAGTTCATCAATCTATACAATTCAAAACCTGTTGTGTCATTAGATTAGATAATTATCTACAAAATAATGTGTAATTTGTAAGAATTGAAGCAATAATGAGTGAGAAAATCAAAGTTTAATAAAATCCTAAGAAAAGAGTTCATAGTCCCCTTAACAAAGACACTACTGTGACTACATAAGCGACCACGTGGGGTTCGTAATACAGGTTCCCCTGTAAACCTCCCATTTCTCAGTGTCAGACGTTAACACCACGCTGATCACACGTTATTACCCACGATGCCTAATGAAGACAAACCTCCCGTTTATCACACCGAACCCCGCGTCCACACCACACACGCTTTACATTTCCTCCACAGGTTGAAGTTTTCAAACCCCCGCGACTTGCAATAACGCGCTCCATAAATCACGTGCGTAACTCGTCTGTGTAATGTTCAGCACTTAGCTTTTGTTGTCACAGCGAAACGCAAGATGAATGGACGGAGAAATGAGTTGGAGGAATCGGCCGTGTTAGCGCGTTATGTACGCGTCTTTAACCGTCACACGTTATGAAAACAACATGTCTTTTGTATCTCGGTGTTTTATTTGTCTGCTGGTTGCAAATGCAAAGCATTCTGTCTTTTTTGTACAGTGGAACTGCTCTGTTATGATCAACTGAGCGACTGATTTTGAATGGTGCAGGTAGAGAAGTGGTCTCTTTATGGAGGTTCATGCTGGTTTCTTTTCACAGTTTGGGCGCTAAAGAGTTGTAGAGGTACTTTCAATAGAGAAGAAGCGTTCATCAGAAGTTCTACTGTCGGTATGACGCATCATCAAAAATAACATAAATGCCTCTTACGGATTTCTGGTACATGAGTATCTGTATATAATTACGAAGAGATGGGCGTCTCCATGTTGTTGTTTTTTTTTTATTTTTAGAAAATCGCCTGCAATCACTTTCCTGGGGCACTTTCACGCATTTTGAGTGTTGCACTTTATGGGAAATCACCTTCTACGGGTTTATTTGTTCTTCATGCGCATGCTTTCATCAGTATTGAAGACGTTTCTGAACGAATGATCACGAACGTCTGCAAGAAGATTCGTCCCATTCCGATGATATGGAGGATGCTTGTCATTTATCTTCAGCACAGAAGAGTTTCAAATGTGCTGAAGAACAGGATAATGAAATAGAGGATGACAACCACCCTCAAATAGTCGATTTGCACAACTCTATGCTTACTTACTTTATCTGCTTAGCAGCTACGAAAGCAATAGCGCTTTTTATCACGAAGATACAGGTAAATCTTTATTTTTATGTCACAACATAATTGATTTCATAATAGTTTATATTGTATATGTCCGTAACCATAATTAAAAACGGTAGTAGTTTTTCAGACGTGACAATACAGATTAGCTATAGTAAACAACAGTATTTACGATGCTAAGGGGCGATAAAAGGGTGTTATTGCCATTACGATATTGAAATACTTCTTTATGATTCTGTTTTGTACAGGTCTTAATGCTATATTGGTTCATCTTTCCTTGGTCACAACACTAGATATTTGTCAAACATTTACAGTTTCGCTATACAACTGTTGGCATCCTCAGAATGTTCTTCAGCCAATGTCAAAGGTCAAATATTCTGATCCTGAAGGATGGAATCATAAATAGTTGGTGCCCCCCTCGTCTCTGTTCATAACCTGCTTGCAGGTTCGGATGTGTGCAGACTCTTTGATGGTCCTGGTTTTCCATTCACTCTCTCTGTCTATTATTCTGGCTCCTTTGACATTGCACGGAAGAACATTCTGAGGATGCCAACAGTTGTTTGGCGAAACTGTATATGTTTTAAAAATATCTAGTGTTGTGAACAAAGAAAGATGAAACAATATAGTTAATACCAACACAATGAACACATTCAAGAATAGAGGTCTTTATGCTGTTGTTTCATGGGACCTACTAAAATGCTTAACCTAATTTGAATAACTCAACAAAAATTTAATGTGTTCTTTGTTTTCATAAATTTTGTTTCAGGTAACATGGTCCATTGTGCATGGGGTAATTGTGCCAATGATGATAAATATAACAAACATGATTGTAAATGACCTAAGCCAGAATTTCTGGAGACCAGATGGGTGTCATGGCCTCAAGATGCAGATAGACGACAGCAGTGGTTGAAGTCTTGTGGACGGGCTGACTTCACAAAAGTTGAAGGGGTCAAATTTATATTTACTTAGAACACCAATCGTACTGTTCGACTATACACATGATCCGTGTTCATGACATGAGGCTGTCCTTGTAGAGTTCGCCATGGTTTCATGTCATGTGTAACAGCACGAATTATGTGTACAGCTGGACTATGTGATACTTGCTATATTATAAATGTATATTACATGTACATTGTACAATAGTTTTCACTTATCAATATTCACTTTTAAAATCTATGTTTACAGATAACCAAACACAAACAGATATGCAGCCTGCATTTTGACAGTGGATGTGGTCCAATTGCCCAATATCCAGATCCCATGCCATACTTCACAAATGATGTTCAAGAGGGACATTGGATGCAGAAAAAGAAGAAAAGGAAGGCACTGATGGAACGCTGTGTACTTGAAGATCCATTCTTACAGGCAGTAAAGATTTCAGAAGTGTCCAGCAAAGATTTCATTTAGTAGGACTCAACGTACGTAGGGCAGAGTGGCGTCAATTGATGTTTCACACGAATCATGATAATAAGCTTGTGAGTGATACACTGACAATGCCATGTAAAGTTAATGCAGTTTTTGATAGTTCCATAGTTTCAAATCAAAAGCATAAAGCCATATGTCATAATATGGAATCAAATAACAATAATGATTTAACAATGATGTTTGATCGTAAGCACTTAGAAGATCTTGTTGATACAATTTCTAAGATATCCAAACCTACAGATACAAAAGATAAAGAACTAGAAAAGTTCAAAAAGGCCTATATAAACAGATCATTGGAATTTATTCCAATGGCTCGTGAAGGATGTAAAGAAGTCTCTATGGAGCTCCTTCGCAAACCTAAATGTTTACCATTGGAAAATGAAGTAACAATTTTGAAAGTGTATCTAGAGACAGAATTAAAGTATTTATGCAAACAATATACACTTGACAAATACACTCACTTAAGTTAGTTGTAGCCAGGCTTACATTATTTAATGCTAGGAGAGGTGAAGAGGTGGCACGTCTGCAAATTAAACAATTTGAAGATGCGTTAAATGGCGAGTGGGTGAGAAAAGAGGACCAAGAAGAAGCTGACACTAATGAAAAGTTACTTATAGCATTGCATATTTGAGAGGCAAAGGAAAGAAATATGTTCCTATTTTAATGCCTAAAGACATAGTTCCAGCTATCAAACTGATAAATATCATTTGTATGCTGAATTACTGCACAGAAAGGTATCATTGATAAATCTGAAACACATCAACAATTTTTGCTTTTCATTATCAACAGCCGCTTCGCAAACCCATTGGCCTGGTTCATGGTGACCGCGGTGCTATTAATTTCTGATTCGATTTGTCGGCCCCTTGGAAGCCTTTTGGATGCAACCGTCAAAGCCTTCGGGGGCCTGACGACTTGGAGGCTTTTACATGTGATTTTACATGTGGGGACAAACGATGTAGATGATTATGTGTCACGTGGGATTGTTAACAATATTGTTTTTAATTTTAATATCATTACTCAACACCCCACCTCCACCTCAACTTTCTGCACAGCTTGTTCAAGAAAGAGTTAGGATCCCGGCGCCCTGCAGTTGGAAACGGAACCAACCAAGTCTGAACGAAAGATTTCGCGACTTTGGGTGACAACCCAGGCTGTAAGCATAAAATTGTTTTTCTGTAGTGTTTTATGTATATGATTTTCAAGTTATTGTATCATGTTGTTAAAAATGAAATGATGGCTAATGTTGGCCTATTTATTGTCTTTGTGTATTTATGTAACAATCTTATCTATGTATTTGATTATGTGCATTTATCATTTAATTTCATATATTTTATTGCTTGTAATCACATATTATGTTATTACTGCTGTGTTTGGTTCACAAAATTTCCACTTTTTCAAATCCCTCAATTTCATTTGACTTTATAATTACTTTAATAATTGATTTTATTAATAAAACCAATTAGTTAAGGGGGAAAGGTTGTGGGGACATGGAATAAGTCCAGCCGTTTGTCTAGAACCTTACGACACCAAACACAGTAGTCTGATATTGCTATAACCGGCTGGAAGCCCATAAAAACATTCATAAATTCCAACAAAAGTGGGAGAATATTTGGTAAATGTTTTCCTTATTTAAAGATTTCTTTCAGATTTTCAGTGTGGTTGAAGAATCACAATGCCGAGACATTAGATAAACTAATGGATGGGTTTGAGTATTGTGTGAAAGACGATAAGATCATAGGAGTACAAACTGATAATCTTTTTTGATGTAACAGCCTGGATGGATGATAAAATTATTGAAATGAAAGGTCACAGCAAGCCTCATCATTTCAGGTTTTTCAAACGAAGTGGAGAGGCTGTAATGGCTTTTAAGTCGTATAGCGATTCTGTAAGTCTGTTGATATGCCATATAAGTAGAGATTGTATATGGTTTGTCATAATTGAAAATGCACTTTCATAAATTTCACTTTTTACAGCAAAAAAAAAAAAAAAGGATTATTTGATAAGATTTCAACCGAAACGATCTAGATCAGTTATTGAAGTACAAAATTGAAGCAAAAGAGAGATAACAGGGTGGATCACATTATTCTCCAGGCTACTGCTGATGCTTTCAACCTTATTATCATGGTTGAATTGTGTAATGGAGAATTTGTTCATACACCCCCACATCCACCTTGGCTTCCAGGTGATATAATCCATCTAAATTTCAGTTAGCTGAGATCTGCATAGCAGATAGATTCATTAAGTGTGATCTAACAATATATCATATGCAAGGGGGTGAAAAAAGTAGTTGAAACAATTTCTGGTGAACAGTTCATTAAGTCATCATTTAATAGAGAAAATGATATAATGCAGAAATGCAAAAGCAACTATTTTGATAAAATTACCGATATTTGTCAAAATATGCCGTATTTATACAGTAGGAAGACATCTGAGGAGATTGCTGAGATGTGTTTATATCCTGATTCCATAATAGAGCAGTATCCCAATGAGGAAGGCTTGAAAGACCAGATGAAAGTGCTGGATGAAACTATCCATATGTACAAAGACTCTATCACAGAAAGATGGCTTTTCATTATAAATATCAACAAATGTGAAATAGAATATGCCAGAAAAAATGTACTGCGAAAACCATGGTAATTTGGTAATGATACATCAGTTGATAAACTTTATGGAAGAGATGAGAGATTATTTGGAGAAGTATGACATTATCAAAATATTTGTTGAGTATGGCTGTGCTTATGATGCGCAATGTCATGTTGCTGAAATTTTGAAAGACATACCAACCCAAAAACACCCAACTCTTGTATCCGTGGTGGAGCTGACTGAAAACAGCAGTTTTCTCAATTGCTGGATGACAGGTTTAATACGATATTCTAATTGCTTTTTCCACAGCTGTGTTGATTCTTTGGCTTTATTAGGAGACCAGCAAAGGCAGAAGTTTGATTTCACGGACAAATGGACAAAAGAACTGACAAATGTTTTCACTGGTCCTCCATTTTGCTACTCTAGCCACACTGCATCTGATATTGCAGAAAAGTTATTAAAAGGTGAACTAGTTGTTAAAGATTTTGAAGAGCTTGATGATTCCAATGTGTCTGGAATCTTCAATAGATTTACAATGTGGCAAAATTCCCGACAGGAGATCATAATCATACTTTGTCTGCTTTTAGAGGAAGATCCTGCCAAAGATTCTAACCTTCGCCATTGCACATGACGCAATACCGGCGATGGGTTTTTTCAATCCAGCCCACCATATCCTTACGACAGAGAAGGGATTTGAGGACACATGCCACTGCAGCATACCCAGTGGCAAACACGTGTGGTCTTCAGTTGCGTCTACCAGTGCCAATTACAAATACAAATTGTAATAACCTCAAGATTAGATATTTAAGTCAAAAGATGTGTAAATCAACAAGATTAATGAAGTGAAGAGAGTTACTGTATTTTAGTGAATAGCTGGGGAAGCAGGCATGCCTGTTTAACTGTATCGTCTGGTACTGGCGTCGATCATTAAGTCTTTAATATTCTGTATACTTGTCCAGTGACGGGTGACTACATGTTTGTGGTCACCTTCTTCAAGTATTATATCATGACTCACAGCTTCTGAGCCCACACCTGAGGCGCACCTTGTGGTTCCATAGGATTTCGTGTAACAGTATAATCTGTTAATTGTGCGTGTAGGACGTTATGAACCTATATATATGTTAGACGTTATGTGATATATATATATATATATATATATATATATATATATATATATATATATATATATATATATATATATTATATATATATATTTGTAATTTGAGGACATTGTGAATCTATATTTATAATGTTTATTTGTAAGTGTAAGTGTGTTATACTATTACTAGTTATCATATCCCTAATTTTTTTGTATGATACTATAGTAATCTACATAATAATAATGCGTGTTTTGTATTGTATTATTTCATTGTAGAATATGTTTATCAAATAAGTTGCTTTACAACATATTTCCAGAAGTGCTAGGCATATTTACCTAGAGCACTATACAGTAGCTACCTTTTCTTCCAGAATCGTCTAGACGTAATTTGTATTCTGTATTTTTACTGTTGTTTTACCACCTGTTTGGTTAGTGAGGAAACATGGTAACTACATTATTTTCTTTGTATAAGTATATAGCTTTTTCCAAGACATTTTTAGTTTGTAAGGCTGTGTCGTATTTTAGATTATTTCATTTTTTGAGTTAATTCAAGTCTGATTCTGTCTAAACAATGTTGTATTATTTATGTACATTTAGTTTTCACAATGTCTGTAGATGTTTGTAAAGTTGTGTCGGTAAAAGAAGTTAAAGATCTATAGATGTCTGTCGTCATTTACTTGAACACAAAACTGGCTGGTACAGTGCGATTCCTGCTGCTGCCTACTTCACTGTAACCGGCACCATGCTCTGATGGGAGTATGAGTATGTTTTGGAAGGCATGCAAGAGTTAAAGAAGAAGCTGGGAGTAAAGAGCAGTGCAAATGTTAGCAGCATTTTTTTCATTTTGACATTTATGAGTATGTTTTGGAAGGAATGCAAGAGTTAAAGAAGCTGGGAGTGCAAAAAGCAGCATTTTTTTTCATTTTGACATTCATCATAGTTACTTTATATCTAAGTGCAAATGTTAGCAGCATTTTTTTTTCATTTTGACATTCATCATAGTTACTTTATATGTTAATTGATTGTGCATTCTAAAAATCAGTTCTAACTGCTATGGCTGAATGTTTGTGGTATCTGTGTTGAAGGATGATGATCAAAAACAACTTGGGTGTAAATAGAATTTTTAAAATAATTGAAGATGTAAGAAGGTGACATATTTTTACTTATATGTGGCAATCGTTTTTGTCTCCTTATACTTGTTTGAAATCAAAAGTAGCCTATCACTAGGGTAATATGTTGGCATTTATTAAATACTTAGTGTAGTTCATGAGATTTTATAAGCTGTTCACTATTTATTTTATTTTTATACCTTTTGTACATCTGTTCGTAACTTCATAATGATTGAAATTTGTTTTGATAATTAAACTAAACGAATCACAAGCATGTATATTTTATATTATTATGTTGGTTGATTTTTGTATTTTGTAGATAAGCGATATCAATCCTGAGGATGCCATCAAACTGTGGATGGATGCTCCGAAGACAGGCAGAAGGATCCAAGATGGCAGACATCCCCCTCCTTCCAAGAGAGCAAGGGTTGATGAAGACAATGATGGTAACAATGAAGCCATTGCAGCTGGAGATGCAGTGATTGTGGAGGAAGAAGATGAAGACGAGATCAATTATGTGAATGATGCTGATGACAGAGGATGAACTGGATATTGATGATGAGGGTTTCGATGATTAGTTTGATAATGAGATGAGTGAAGAGGATGTGCTCAAGTATATGAATCTAATGTGATTGTGACAGTTATCATAATATACTGTCCCCATGCCTTTTTTTGTTGTTGTTGTTATTTGTGTTGCATGTGACAATAAATACCTGAATTCATATAAATCAGTGTTGTTATTCATAGTTTGTAATTAATTTTCAGACGACCCAGAATATTACCTGGACGACCTACATTTTGAGGTAGGTCGCCCGGCTGGGAAAGCTACAATGTTGAATTACTGTGCTCTCTGCCTAGGAAGATCACTGCGGCAAGACGGAAAGGAACGTGTGTTTTGTTGACTTCTTTTGATGACTTGATACCTAGGGGTTCTTTATCAGTGGTTGTTTTAACAACCTTCACTTGTGCCAATTCAGCAATGTTTTCATCCTTATCAGTGTTTGTTTTAACAACTTCTTTTACACAGTTTTATTGTAGCCCTGCATATACATGGCATGTGAGAGAAATCATTGACTTCACAGATAGAGTGTATGTGTTGTGTTTTTTGAGAGTCCCCTGCCCCGGCGGCGGGATGGCGAGGTACTGCTACAGGCACCAGTTACCCGGCCGCATCGTGTTCCAGGACCCGTTTGATCACCGGGAAGGAATGGAAAGGGACTAGGACAGAGGAATGGCAGCATGGATAGATACGTGGTAAGAATTAACAAGCGAGACCTAACGATGTCTGGACCTGCGTCGCGTGTAACAGGAATGTTATATGAATATAACATTCCTATTAATATGCACATCTACATATATACATATATGAAGTTCTTGTTACAAACCAAGTTTCATTGCTGTATGTTGAGTAGTAGCAGAGACAAGCTATTAGTATCGGAGGCAAAATATTTTGTGGAAAAGGTTAAATTTGAAAAAAAAACTTCAAGGATACTTCAAGGATATACTAGTTTTTGCAATAAATTTTGTTTTGTTTGTAATAAAAAAAAAAAACAAAAAAAAAAACTCATTAGTATCATACGACTGATGCCATGCGATAAATGTCATTTTGTGGTCACTGCTAATTTGAAATTTCAGTCAACAATGAAAAAATAATGAGTATTTGTTTGGCACGTGGCTTTACTGCAATGTTACACTAATCATGTGTTGATCTCGCGACGCCATCTTGAGCAAACCAAAACAAATTAACAATCAATATTAAATTTTGAAACATTAATTTTTAGAATTACAATAAGCTGGCTTGCCAACTGTGATTAGTAATGGTGTTGGAATGTAAAAACGTATTCAACTGTATGACAATGGTTGAATGGTGTGTTTTGTGAGACAAGTAAATAGCACATTTGGAGCAACAGGCCCACAATGGCCGAAGTTACTCCTGACAACTGTCAGAAGGTCAGCTAAAAATAGAAGAGAGAGAGCAGTGAGGAGGCTATGTGGAAAGATTATTATGGAACATTTCAAAAATGCACATGAGTCACATGTGGCCACCGGGATAAGATGGCACTTGTTGCAAAAGGCTAGTGCCTTAGAAGAAGATCTGTTTGAATAGGCCAAAAGGAAAGAAGGGCTATAGATCTGATGTTGTGATGAATATCTACATCACACTCTAACTTGTATAAATTTTAACTGAATACAATTTCACACTTTAATGGGCTAGTATTTTTTTAATTTCTTCTTATAGATTAAAAAAGGAAGCACATATGTATGCTCAAGTCATTTCCGTCCCAAAGACTTCCAGCCTTCTTTCATGGTAAGGAAGATACTTAAAAATGATGCGGGGCCATCTATTCATTTACGAACATTCTGTTTCTTTTGTTTATTTACCATCTAAGGAAGAAGTTTTGATGAACATGCCACTGCATTTTATAAATCATTGTAATACATATCGTGTTGATGATTGCACTGAATTTTTTATGGAAAGACGCTCTAAGCTCTGCACACATTTGTGCAGCACATGGAAGAATACTGCGTTAACGGACACTTTTCATCCTGAGCAGTGGAGTGCATTTGGGCAATCACTACGTACGAATAATGCAATTTTCTCGGCGTTAGCGTCAGTGGCAGACTAGTTATCACAAAGAGCTTTTTACATGAAGTAAAAAAAATGTCACACACACAGAAGACAATTTTTAAAGATCACTATAAATATGTCTTTAACTTTGTTTTATCCTCGTCGCAGGCGGTGATACGTGAAAGACACCCAGGCCCGACTATAGATGTCTTCATTACAGAACTGAATGGATCTGATACATTCAGCGTGATCGACATGAGAGAAGGAATTTCCCCATGTTATTTTCTCCTTCTGTCGCTCTGTCAGCGATTCGCAAGAGTCCGCCAACTTACTAGAAAATTTAACTGCTTTGTGTGCAGAAAAAAACCCCACATAATTTACCAAGTTTTACCAATGACCTTGACCTTTGTAGCTGGAGGAGACGATGGAGCCTAGCGGATAGAGGTAAGTGGATGCCAATGTGTCAGGCCGACTCAATCAGGCACCTTTGTCACATAGTAAATCATTATTTTTCATATTAGGTTTACAAAGAACATTATGTTTAATTACTTTAAAGAACTGTAGGCAAAAAACAACATAAGGTATACACAAAGTTGGCTTTGATATTTTTTTTATCTCCAAAAATAAGCTCATTGGATTTTAAAATACGGTTATGGTAAAAAGACCAAACGAGGAAAGAATTAGTGGCACGGACTGCAACAGCTTCAGAGGAAGCTGCTGAGAAAATTGCCAAGACCTTTAACATGTGACCTTGAGACAACTGAAATGACGTTGGTTATATTCATGGATTTTATTAATTATTTTAAATTCTTGATTTGTATTCATCAAACTGTAGATGCACTTGACGTATTTTTTGTAAACATTTATTTTAAGTAATTAAGTAATAGAAAATATGGGTAAGATTAGGGAATCCTATTTGTAGAAATATGTTATTAGCAAATTATAAGTCTAACAAAAAAAATACTGAAACATGTTATAAGATGAAAAAAAAAGATTTCGACCAACAGGTATGTTTGTATTTTGAAGCCCACTTTAGACGATAAGTCAGTAAAATCAGAACAAAAAGAGTAGAATCAAATGAGACCATAATCTGCATACTAAATCAAAAGAATCTTATATTGGAAAATATTCAATCACATATACAATAATCACTATATTCTTGTTTATTGCAGGAAAGAAAGAAACTGGAAAAATGTATGAAACCAAAAAAAACATTGCCTTGAAGAATGGCCAGCTTTAGGTCATGTGCAAAGCGGTCAAAAATAAAAAAATTCACATTGAATGGTACACTCACCTGAATTGGTTTGGCGACGACCTCAACCTGAAAGACAGCGGCTGAGCAAGGTAAGTTTTAGTGTGTTCTTTTTGTATTGGAAATGCAAATTTGTTTTCCAGTGTTAAAATTTACAGATGTTTTCAATTTTTATGTTTCATTCTTAATTATCGGCAGCAAGTGGTACAGCTCACAGAGTGCCCTATAGAATGCTAGCCAGTGGACAGTGTGTAATTGTCTCGGGAATGTTTGTTACACTAAGTACATTTTTTGGGTGGGGTGGGGCGGGGGACTTGTCCCCCTGTAATATTGATAATTGTAACATTTTTTATTTTATTTTATACCGTTACTTTGATTTACTTATGATTTCTACATTTTAGTCTTTTCCTGGTGAATTTCCTCAGGCTTCATTGCATGCGGTTCTGCACATTTTACACTGTAAATTATGCAGGGTATGTGTAATTCTTTCATCACTAGCCTATCCCACCCACTTCTGTACTTTCAGAATATCAAAAAAGTTAAAAAAAAAAGTAAAAAAAAGTTATATAGAGGTCCAACTTCAATTACAGCAGTGAGAAAAAACATGAAAAACTTGATTCATTCCCCTAGGGATGGGCAATTAGCAATGATCAAAGAAATGAATTTGCCTCCTATCCAAGCTTTGTTTGATTTGACTGTCTCAGGACTTGAAGCAGAAATTGACCAAGATGCATTAGATATGATGCCATCTGATGTTGTATCCACGGAAAGATTATTTCCCATCCAGATAGTGCCAAATGGTAACTGTATGCCTCGCTGTCTATCTGTCAATTTACACCACTCTCTAACAACTGCTGTGGACATGATTTAAGACCTGACTGAACATACAAACAGAGGATGGACGGGCAAATGGAGCATCCTGTACCGTCAAATTCATTGGGTGTAAATTAAAAACAGCAAAACGGACCTAGCATAAATTGGGTTCGATTCCACGACCAAAAAGAGAGAAAAGAAACAAATACCAGACACTATATAACCAGAATATAAAGGACAATTGGACACCAATATCAATAGTTCATTTACATATAATAGAAAAACATTCCAAAAGATTCAGTTTCCTTTACAACCTTCTGCTGGGAGTTCCGTACATAGAGCACAGGGTAGTACACTTGAAAAATTGATCTTAATTTGACACAAAGAAAACCTTGTAAAGCTCCTCATCTACATTATGTTGCGTTAAGTCGAGGAAGGTCCATTGAAAATCTCCAAATTGTTAATTTCAATGACATTGCATTACACGTTGATCACCAAGTTCAAGCAGAAATGCAGATTGCATGAAAGAAATGTATGATACTTCCTTGGATTTGATAGAACAGATGTTGCATTTTAAAATTGTATTTAATAATTGTAGGTCCTTAAACCTTCATTTTGATATCCTTTAGCATTGACCCCGTTGAGGACGATGGAACTATCGGTCGCTTGATCAACCACTTAAGAAAGCTAGAGGCAAATCTACAAGTCCACTTTGGGTTTGTGGGAGGGCATCCAAGAGCGTGATTTTTGGCCGACCGTCAAATCAAGAAGGTACCTGTTCCATCAGCAATTTTCTTTTCACTTTATAGTGGGTTCTTTACATATTGTATGATAGGAAGTTTTATGCCATACACGTTTTGATTTCATTCATCCACAAAAGCACACGTTTGGATGAGTATGAAAAATCATATGCGTGAATTTAGGAGGAAGAGGCATAAAAATTGGCAGCTATTTATGCAGACTCTTTTCCGAGGTTCAAAACTGTTATTTATCTGTGCATTATTTATACAGCATACATATAGAATATTGATCCTTAGTGAAAACTACAGTAAACTTGCAACCGACCTAAAAAATCTACGCGCCTATGGTGCTGGATATTTTGGTTTTATAGCATTTATTTTTCACACTTCCATTTTAAAGACGGGACAAAAAATTGAATATCCAATTCTTATATCATTCATTTAAGTGTTGATGACGAAAGTTAAAACTGATATTTTGATTTTTTGTTTAATTTTTAGGTTTTGCTGATGAGAAGCGACACGAATTCACCTTCAGTGCTGTTGGTTAAAAGACTTTTCCTCTCCAAAACCTTTTTCATAGGGTTGATGACAAAATTGGTACAAATATTGACCGTCATTCGACTAGCCATCGAGCTGATAGTGAAATAACGTGATGGGAGGATGATCGTGACAATTCAAAGTCTTTCACTTAACGTTTCACGAAATTGGCTAAATTTTGACATAACAGAAAATGAAATTTCCTGTGTTAAAGATGGGTCATACAAACATACCAAGTGATTACAAAGTGCCAACACGTCAACCACCAAAAGAAAGACAGTTAGACATTAGCAATGAAGTAAATGAGGGTGATGAACAAGTTTATGAGGTTCATTCGCAAAGTGCTTTACATAGTGATAGATTGTCGCAATCAGTTGCATTCCATGACTATGAATATGACTATGAATCGAGTACCAAGGAGTGTGATGGTTGTTTTACAAAAAAAAAAAAAAAAGACAAACTAACTAATGCAATTGAGAAATTGAAATTGCAATGCAAGTCTTCCAAAAATTTGAAATCAGCAACACTAAATGTGAAAAATGATATGTTTAAAAGCAATGCAAACATAATGATGTACACTGGAATTGATAGAAAAATCTTTGACGCTATCTACGACACAGTGAAAAGCGATATACCAAAACTAAGATATTGGAAAGGACCCAAACGCACCGTGTCAAAAGTTCCAAATCATCACAAACCAGGCCCTCGACGTATTATGACTGCAAAGAATGAAATGTTGATGGCTCTGATAAAATTAAAAACTGGACTAAAGTCAGGCATAATTGCAACACTGTTTAACGTGAGTACTTCACTAGTATCACGTACTGTGAAGACTTGGTTTTCATATTTGGTCAAAAGTTTGGGTTCATTGGTGTACAATCCCCAGAAAGATGCTGTTCTTGCCAGCAGACCTACGTCATTCAGGCAAGAGCCTTTCAGATGTCAGATATCATTGACTGCACTGAAATCTTCATCGAGACCCCAAAAAGTTTAGAATTAGCTGCGTCATGTTGGTCCGATTATAAACGCCATTACACCGTGAAATACCTGGTCTCGATCAACCCAAATGGACACATAAACTTTGTGTCAACAGGTTGGGGTGGAAGGACCAGCGACAACCATGTCACAGAGAACAGTGGGTGCCTGGATATTTTGGAGGTTTATGACAAGGTACAAACACTCATACAATTTTAATTGCATTTTGTTTCAGTAGCTGATGTATAAAAAAAGCCTTATGATCATTTTGTTTCTATGTATGTATGTATGTATGTATGTATGTATGTATGTACCGGACAAGCTAGAGCTTTTACCGTTCCACAGATTTTGTTCAAACTTTACGCAACTATGAGGTATGAGGCGACAATCGAAGTGATTCAATTTTGGGCGCTCTGCCAATTAAATTGTGTATTTTAGAAGGCCATTTATGACATTTTACTTATATTCAACTAGCTGTTTACCCGTATGTGTACGTGTGACGTGCAACGTGCGTTTGACAAATACAAATGTTTAACGTATTACGTACCTTTAACAAACATGGCCTTATTCTAAGCAACCTTTCTACAAAATTCTTTTTCTTGTTAATGATATTCAATGCACTTAGCCAGCAAGAAAAAAATCAATATTTCAACCAAGCACCAAAATTGATTATTGGATTTGAAACTGATATTGATTATTATCTTGTTATTCAGTACTATTGTATGACAACACAAATAGCTTTATGCTGGATATATTGATTCTGATTCATCCTGATGTTTTCTCCTCAAATTCATAGATTTCTTGATTGTAAAGTATAATTTTTTTTCAGTATATTACCTTAATTGCCCAAAAAGTCAACGTCGTTCTAGTTTACGCAGTGTTCTTTGAACACTTTTGATCTAGTTTTTGTTTAAATATATTAACAGATCCTAATACATGATAATCAATCATTTCATATTCTGGAGAATAGATTTTAGTAAATATTTTTTAATTACAAAGGTGATTTGGTTTTGACCGTGGTTATTATTCATGATAGATTTGCCTCTGATTTTGATTGTTGATTTATGGTGATGGCTGACCGTGGCTGGCAAACAAGTTTTGTGAATTGGTGAGTATTGCTGATTTATACCAGGTATACAGAGTCCTATTCTGTGTGGAACTACCATAATGCATGACTTTTAAGAAAAGAAAAATGTTGATTTTAGAGTGTGGACTTTATCACGAACTCTATGTACAGTGAATTTACAATGCCGATAGATGCCGACATTAACATGATGAAAATTTCATTTAAAGCAGCCAGATAAATAAATCCTTTTTAGATTGTTCCTGTTCGATTTAAAATCAAATGACAATATAAAAATAAACATAATTCATATAATTTATTTCTAAATACATTTCCACATACTTAATAAATCTATACTAACAGGTCATTCCTCATGGACGCAGAGGAGAACAGATGACAGAGGAAAAAGTGGCTAAGACATCCGCAATTGCAAACAGAAGAATCATTGTGGAGCAAGCCATCAGACGAATTAAAGTTTTCAAGATGCTACAAACAGAGTGCCTCATATCTCTGTTACATCTCCTAGATGATGCAATGATGATAGCTTGTGCTTTGTGTAATTTGAGAACTATGAATATGACTATAAATCGGGTACCGAGGAGTGTGATGGTTGTTTTACAAAAAAAAATATTGACAAAGTAACTAATGCAATAGAGAAATTGAAATTGCAATGCGAGTCTTCCAAAAATTTGAAATCAGCCATACTAAATGTGAAAAATGATATGTTAAAAGCAATGCAAACATGATGATGTAAACTGGAATTGATAGAAAAATCTTTGACACTATCTATCGAAGTAAAAAATGTCTAATATCCAATATCACTGTAGTCTGTGTTTATTTATGATTTATTGTATAATACGTTTAATAACATTATTTCATTACAAGTATAGTCTTTTCCTACCATATTCGTTTTCTAACATATAATATGTAAAAATTTAAAATTTCTTTCACATAAGCTTTTCATCTCTTTAGAGACCTTTTCAATTTCTTATAAATTTACTATATGTACACTATTCTTTCAAAAATAAAAATCCAAATGATATTGATTCATAATAAAAACAAAACAATACTTCTAAGGCTAAAAAAGTACGCACAGTCTAAATTATACTCAGCATTAACAATGCATAACAGGAATCACAAAGCTGGTGAAAAAACATTTAAGTGGTGTTGGGATTACTTGTTCCTGGACAGATGAGGTGTTGAACCTGGGCATCTTTACCAGCAAGATGCTGCTGAGTTGCTGCGGTTCTCACCGGTTTGAAGGGGGGGGGGTATAACGTGTACCTACAGGACCCCAGCGACGCCAGCAAATGGACCAACAGGTCCATGAACAAAACTCATGAAGACGGTTTATTTGAGCAGCTGCTGGAAGAGACCTGGCTGCGTTGCATAAAAAACGTCGACGATTGTCGTTGTTTTCCACGACTGCAGCTTGTTTCTCAATATCGTCATTGGCAGATTTTCGAATGTTCCATAAAGTAATTTATTGTCTATCGTTAATATAGTATATATCGTGACGTGAATTAAGTATCTCACGTTGTACCAAGATGAATGTTGATTCAACTTCCGAGACCGATAATAACTTTCTTTGTTCATGGGGATCTCAAGAAACAATTGATTTGAATGAAGATGCAATGATATTATGTTGTGTTTGTAAAGGCAGTGTTGTCGAAGCCACAGACGAAACAGAACTGCTTGAAATATTGGCAAGAACAGTGCAAGGAAATATATTGATTTACACAAGAGCGTGGTAAGGCCGTGGAAGAGCTACAGGCGACCTGATGGCCACGCCTCTATACAGGGCTCCCCCACCTAACGTTATGGGGGGCGGCCACCATTGATATTGGGATATGATGATGGTCATATTTTCATCAACATTCAATTAATTCAACACTCGACGCTCTATTTCCCTTGCACCAACCAAAAAGAGTGGTGCAAAGTAATATTTTTGTAGATTTAGGCATACCACATTAAATGTTGAGATTTTGACATGGTTTTGTTGAGTTTTTAATGTACACCTTGCATGCCTTATTTATCATATTTTTGTCAGTTTTCATTTTCTTTCAGGTTCCTTGATTGTCGTAAGCAATTGATATTTCGCGTGTTTCCATATGAAGAAGACAGATGTGGTGCGCCTGAACAGAGGGTATTATGTTAAAATTGATAAAAAGTTTGCTCTGTCACTTCAAGGGCAGTTCCGAGACACGGAGTTCTTCCAACGATGCTGTGGAGAAGACTTTTTATTGGGAGGTAAGAAGAGCCAGATGTGGTGTGGAAGACAGTAAGGATCTGTTTGCAATGATCAGGGCACTTGATTCCGCTTCATTTTTCTGCAGTTTTTCTGCTGCAGAGACCAGATGGCCACATCTCTTAATGATTTTATCTAAGATTGTGGACAGCAAAAACATTACAGAAGATGACGCCAAAAAACTGTCTTACGAAGAAATGTGTCGGCTTATAAATAAAGACCCCTGTACATGTGCCAGACACTTCGACTACCAAATTCAGCAGTTGATGAAATTTATTTAAGAGGATCCACATCCTATTGGTAAAATTCAAGATTCATTTAACGCATAGAATTTCAGGTACTTTTTTAATTTTATATAGTACATTATGTTCGAAATAACATAAAAAATATGTATGTGAATTTCATTAAATTTCACAATTTATGTAATACCAATGATTACTGACAAGTGTGAACCATATATGTGATTGTCTTATTTTACACATTTTAGCATCGTGTGGTGTGGAAGACCCTTCAAGGGCAGTTCAACGAAAAACTTGGGCAAACGAGTTGAGTGTAAGAAGGAGATTGTGCAGCACAAAGCCAGAAGTCGGTGGGTCAGTCAAAGATCACATAAGTTAGCGGAGATTTTCAACGAAATGGCAGTAATTGGTGATCCTGTTGATGAAGAAGTGTTTGCTGTGGAAAAGACTATCAATTGGGAGGTAAGAAGAGCCAGATGTGGCGTGGAAGACACTTCAAGGGCAGTTCCAGCGATGCTGGGAAGAATACAGCTTATTGGGAGGTAAGAAGAGCAAGATGTGGTGTGGAAGACACTTCAAGGGCAGTTCCAACGAAAAACTTGGGAAAACGAGTTGAGTCTAAGAAGGAGATTCTACAGCACAAAGCCAGAAGTCGGTGGGTCAGTCAAAGATTTTATTTTTCTTCTTTTTATATTTTTAATTCTTTACAACTCAACATTTAATAAAACAGGTTGGTACAGAAATAAAAGTAAGATCATACAATCGAACAAAACACAACCTTAATAGTTGTAAATACAAAAGGATAATTTGGTGTTTGAACTAAAACTGAAAGCATAAATTCTCTTTACCCTCATGTACCACCGGTTAAACATACTTTTAAAACAAACTCACTTCTAACTTTCAAAGTTAAACATAAAATCGTAACCAAGTTGACCATATTCAGATCTATTTTGCAATGCTCTCAATATAAAAAAAAACTTTCAATAATATTTGATGTCAAAGATCACATACAGGGGAGTTAACTGAGATTTTCAACGACATGGCAGTAATTGGTGATCCTGCTGATGAAGAAGTCAGAGTAGGGCATTTGTTGGGAAGTTTACCACAGGACTATAACTTATAAATATTGATGGAAAGTTGAAGGGTGTAATGATTTTAATGTAATGCAAGTTTAAGCAGTCTCATGGCATGGTGGATAGAATATTACAGACACAGGCACAGTTGAAAAGGTGCACAGCATTCAGCATAAAAGTAGTCTAAGGACAGAATGGCAAAACACCAGTGAATACAGAACTGAATCCAACATGCTGGTGACAGCACTGGAAACTACAAAAGAAGGTCCCTGCTCTCAAAACTGTGACGGAGAGACTGTTATGTTCAGTTTCATGTCGCACATTTAATTGCTAACCTTATATTGTTATGCACTAATCTGTACTATATTAGCTATATGAACTATATGAATACTAGTAACCTTCAAAGTTTAAAGTCATTCGTCATCAGTCATCGTCAATGTATAGATCTTCAAGTATATTAAGTCTAGATCTAAATCCGAACAAGTATATTACATTATTTACTTTTTATTTGATATCTAATAATCTCTAACTAATCTTTGCTATTTTAACTACAACTTCATGCCAAATTTCTTGAAAGATAAATATATTTCGTGTTTATCGGAGTTTAAAATATAACGTGTGCAAATTAATTCGAAAAGTTTTAGTACTTCCGCAGCAACTGATAAATAAACAATTGCGTACTTCCTGGTAAATAAACAAATAGCCAGCGAGAAGCAAAATTAAGAGAGAAAATTAAGATTATGGCTTATACAATGCGTAGCGACCAAATAAACTATATGGATTTATTAGATAACAGAACAAAGCAAGCAACAATAAGAGAAAAAAAAACAGTGGATAATTGTGTAGTAATTGATATGTCAAACACAGAAAATAAGGGAATACTTAAAAACAAAAATATTCACAAGGAGTAAACCTTTAAAATCTGACAGACAGAGAAACTCTGATCAAATCCATCGTGAAACATCAGTTATCGAACGAAAGTCACAGTAAAACCGTTCGTCAAGTGAACAAAGGGACAGACCAACCTGGAAAGGCCTTCTCCTAGTCCAATCCATTTTGGAAATCATCTCATTGTAAAATAACGTAAACTTTTGCTGATCAATTCCGATAGCCCAAATCTTGGATTGCATTACCGATCACAAACTAGCCCTCAGCAAATGAGACGATGATACCATGTTTCTTTTCCCTCTGAAAATTCAGCTTCTTTTTTATCAATAACAAGGCAAACTCTTTCTGCTTCTTTTCTTGCCAATATATCCTTTTTCTGAACCTCCTCTAATTTAGATTTTTCAGTTGTTTACTTGGAAAATAAAAGACAACAGTTTTTTCTATCAAAACTTTACTATTCACATCTCAACAGTTACATGGTAGTCATTTTATTATAACTTTTAGTAGTATGTCATCAATAATGTGCATTTTCAATAAATTCAGATGAAATATATGTTGATAAATCTGACAATAATTTGTATTTGGCATTCAAATAAAAGTTGATGAATTATCTATAAGCATCAGTTATACTGAACAAACAACAATTGAACAAAGGTATAATTATCATCAACATAAAAATCTGAACACAATGCACTCTCTCAATAGTTATAATGTATCCAGTATTATCTCAACAACCACGCTGAGGTTTGGTCAAAAATTAATTCACAACGCAACCCGAGATCATCACAGTAGCAAGGAAAAGGCATTCAAAAATATACATTTGGGTTGGAATATATATATATTAACAAGACTTTCTTATATCGTGGGGAACCAATCCCGAGTATTTCAGATGGTTGTATGATTAAATCCTCAGATTCTAATCAAAGTGATGTTGATAAAGGTAAGGTTAATGATCTTACTAGAGAAGAATTAGTCAACTTAATGAGTATGCCTTAGTTGATGCTTGACATTTTTGATGGCAATCCAACAAAGTATCACTCGTTTATGGCAATATTTGAGCAAAGTGTAGACAAGCGGCCAGGCGACGAAGATGCAAAACTGGCAAGGTTATTAGAGAGTACCTTGGGCGCAGCTAAAGATGCAATTAAAATGTGCGTGTTGATTGGCGGTAAAGAAGGAGCAAAAGCAATTTTCAATACAATCTTATCAAAAATATCCACAAGTTTCTCACAACTAAAAATAGACTTGTTCAAACCAGCGTTTCACCCACTGTCTCATTTCTTCCCATGTACTATCACACAGGGTGGCTTCCTGTTGCAGAAAATACTAGATATGGTGCGATTTATTGAATTATATGTGTGTGTGAGACGTTTATGTGCTGTGTGCTGTAGACACGCTGGGACCCGACACCTTCATGCCGCTGGCCACTGAGAGTAAATGATGGTAAGTGTGTACTTTTATAATATACATTATAGATTGTATAATGATGCATTTTAATTTTTTAAATGACCTATATCAAATACAGTTCATGTTTGTTTATTTAATTGATACGTAATGTGCTTGTATTGAAAATTGATCAGTATTGTATTTTTAAATGTAACAACGTAATTTTCTTACGTTTTTTCTTTCTTATCAGAAATTTATGGAAAATAAATTTTAATTGAAAAAAAAAAGAAAAATGAAAAATGAAGCGCCCTACATCCTCTTTGACGTTATACCAGCAGAAGGCCTCCTTGATATCAAAATACTCACTTTCTTTCATATGATAATGAGGGACACGTCATCAATTCTATATTAAGTTGCAAGGAGGCAATCAGCTGTCAAATCCATCAATTCAAACTCTTGGTTTATACAAGTATTCAAATTGTCAGTCAAATACCACCTACCATCTCCACATCTAGTCATACTTGACAACGGGGGCTCAATAGACACAAGCCGAGCATGCTTTTCAGGGTCCTGGGTCTCCTTTGTTAATGACAACTATAGTTGTTATTGAGGGGGAGATTAGTGATAGTGGGAGCTAGTTTCTGGTATTGTTATTGTTTGTTTTGTTGTGAGTTTTTGGAGTGTTGGAGTGAGCGGGAGGAGTAGTGCGGTGTATAGAATTTTGCTTTAGATGCTTCCCATTAAACAAAAACATTTTCGGAGGACATTCCTCATTCATCAGTTGCTGGTGGCAAAGTGCGCCCATCGTCATTGTCTATTTGCACTCGCGTAAAATCAAGTGATAGGTGGTAATCTCAGTCACGTGTAGAAGGTTCAACAGGGGCCTTGGATGACGTAGAAGGTGGGTTTGTGAGAGGCGATCTTAGGGGTCTTACACCGGCTACAGCTTTCCTCTTGGCCAATGATCTAGCAGCTCTTCTTCAAAAACACATGTCCAGTCTGGTTCAAAACGTTGGGTCTCTATGTCCAGGAATGCCTTCTGGTCATTTCACCTTCTGTAGTAAACTGTATGTGTATATGTATGTAAATATGTATGTGAATATGTATGTAAATACTGTGTTTGCAAAAAAAAAAATTTAGTCATACCCCCTTAAAGCTAAGTTAGCTTATATTTGTCTAAATCAGCTTATTAATTTATACTTTTCTAATTTATTCATTTGTTTTCAGTTATCTATTCATATTTTATTTATTTAATTATGTACTTTACTTTACTCTGATTATGACATGACGATGACTTCGACATGTGAATGTTTTTACTGTACATAAATGTGCTCTATATCATATATAGAGAGGCGCCTACAGGAGGCGGTTGAAACTGAATCAAGTTCCGACGGAGACAGACTCTTATAAGCCGATTCCGCCTCTCGATCGACAAACCGGAAATGGATTGTGTCCGTTACAAACAAACTCACGTGTAGACGTTTTTTCTAGCGATAGCTGGTCATTATATATTGAAAACGAAGCATAGTATTGAGATTTATCAAAATTTATTTGTTTGTATTTGGATATTAGGAAAACTATCGAAAATGGGAAGAACTTGTGCTGTTTCGGACTGCAGTAATTCAACATATAAACTCGAAAGGTGGAAGAAATCACTGTGTGAAGTCCACAACTGTCTGCATATGCATGAAGGTTGTCTTTGTGAGCCCCCGTTTAGGCTGTTTTGTTTTCCTTCTCTTCATAAAGCTGAGTGGGCAAAACTAATACACAGAAAAGACAAAACTACAGGAAAAAAATGGGTTCCTGATTCAAATGCAAGGGTATGCTCGGAGCACTTTACTGATGGAGAGCCCACTTCTAATAACCCATATCCAACCCATTGACAGATAAAAAGGGCAGAAAAGTTGCCTTACGCCAGCATGAAGTTGTAGTGCGCTGGTGTTTCTTTCTACCACATAGTGACCGCCAAGAGCAAAAGCTCATGTTAAACCTCCCTTTGACATCACACGACGTCAAAAATATCATATCACCAACTAACAAAACAAAGACCTATCTTGAGGAAAGCGCATTGCGAGGCCTCTTAAATAAAGAGCAAGACGCACTGCTTGCTCTTCAAAATGCTGGAAAACAAGGATGGGATCTCACGAAATTGAAAGAATTAGCAGAAGAAATGATAAAAACAATTGGCTGGATGAGATTTCGGCAACAACATTTCTCAGGGAGATTGAAGAATTAAGACCGGACATTGAGAAAATGTTACAATACCTAGACACAGAAGAAGAGGAAGGTCAGCTTGGGGACCTGGATATAAACAGCAACAAGGAAGGAGAAAACTTAGAGACTATCGTGTCATTATTATCACCATCTCAACTTCAAACGTATCAATCCCTCAAAAAACTTATGAATTCTTCATTACAAATCCTGGCTTGCATATGTGGACCTGCTGGCACTGGTAAATCATTTGTTCTAAAAGCACTAACAACATGTGCCAAGCAACAACAATCAATGAACATTGTTAAGCTAGCAACAACTGGTGCAGCAGCACATCTGATTGGCGGAAGCACTGTACACAGTTTTTTTAAACTGTCCATTACTCAAGAATGTTTTCTTGAAAGGGGTACTCCAGAATTCTTGGCTGTACAAACAGCTGATTTCATTGCAATAGATGAATTTTCGATGCTGGAAAATTCTTTATTTACTAAAATTGAGCAAATTTGCAGAGAAACAGCTATGAAAAATTTGCAATTAAAGCCGTTTGGAGGAAAAAATATTGTTCTGCTTGGCGACCCACTGCAACTACCAGCTATTCATTCCAGAGTGTACTCCAACCCAATGTTCACAACATATAATTTTTACATTCTGAAAGAAGTGCAAAGACAGGACAATCCCACTTTTCAGAATATACTCAGTTTTTTTAAAAAAGTACGCGTTGGAATGTGTGATGACCAAGTCCACAAGATACTTAAATCACGTATATGTTCGCCACCAACTTCAGCGTCTGAGCTTCAAGACTCATCAAGCATCGTCTCAAGCATAGCTGAGAAAGATGCATGGAATGATAAGATAATAGAAACAATGAACAAGCCATTGACATCCTTTCACGCGGTAGACACTGACGGTGATGGTGGAGAACTTCCTCAAAGTGAAAAAGACAGACTTAGGCTTTTTCACAGGGAAAGATATCCTGATGAACTGAAACTGTGCGAAACATGCCGCGTAATTCTGCTGAAGAACATTGACATAAAAAATGGCTGAGTTAACGGTACTCTTGCAATAGTGATGTCGATGTTTAAAGACATCATCATAATAAAAAGTTTGTCCACAGGAAAGTTACTGCCTGTAGCAAGAGCCACACAACGATTAGAGTTCAAAGCAGCCACCAGCAAAATCTTGAGGCACCAATTCCCACTTTCGTTAGGATGGGCGCTAACATGTCACAAAATACAGGGTCAAACCCTCCACAAAGCGTTCATCGAACTTAATGATAAATTTTTCGCCAGTGGCCAAGCATATGTTGCTTTAAGTCGAGTGAAGACTTTAGAAGGATTACAACTTCTCTCCTTTGATCCAAAGGCAATTATTCTTGGTAATTATGAAAAGAAAGTGTGGGAAGCTATGCAAAACAGAACCCTTCCGTCGCCAATACAACCTTCAAGAGAAGCAGACAAAAACAAGGAAAACATTGAAGAAAACAAACAGCCCAAGAATAAACAAGAGAAGACCAACAACGTTCCACAACAAAACAAAGAACCTAAAGTGACAGGAAAAAACAACAGCAACACTCCTCAAAACCATAACCATCTTCAAACAGCAGTGAGAAATGTTGATGTGGAAATCAGTGTTTACTATCACAAGTCTGATGTTTCTAAGCTGGCAACAGATGATTACATGAGACAATACTGCTTTGGGAAAGGTGCCTCTTTGACTGATGATAATGCTGATAGTGAAGATGAATCTGAAATGGTTTGTCGAAGGGTTATCATTTGCAATTATTTAACACCAAAACAAGAATGTTGAACAAATTCATCCTAGTCACAGATGCTGTGATGTATGCCACAATCTATGCAGCTATGGTGACTGCCCACCATTACCTGGAGTATCCTTTCAGACTACAATGGATACTGCATTAATGGCCACATCAGTCCAAACCATGTTTAGAGATGTCACCACCGAACAGAGGAAAATCTTCAAATCCAAGCTGGACGAGATATGACAACAATGACAATGACAAAAATTCACAACTATTTGCATGCATTGACTGGATAATAGAAACAGTAAACATTAATCTATCACCTTCCCAAGAATTAAATAACGCTGTGTATGATTTGCAATTGGAAATGGACAGAAGTTCATATACCTTTTTGGTGCATTAATGCAGTACTTACAGTCTGCAATGATTTGATCTATACAAGAATATTAAGTTTGAAGCAGGAATTAGTGCACTGAAGACCATAACAAACAAGCTTACAAGGAAGAGAGCAGGGATGGTGACATAGAAGAGAAGGCATCAGTAGGAAGAGGAAGAAAGAGAAATGATGAGGAAGAGGTAGGAGAAACATGAGGATTCATACTGGTGAGAGAGCCTTTTTGTGCAATCAATGTGGCAAGTGTTTTCGTCATGGCTGCAGCTTGACCAAACACAAGAAAAAAATCCAGTGTTCTGGTATGCATGGTGAGTAGGTGCTATTGCTTTGTTTGTCAATAGCTGGTAGAGACTCACTGTGGCGAACTATAAACTTCTGAGACGCATAAACATGTAATAGTAGCTCTTCAGTAAAATAAAGTTTTTTAGGTATATTTCTAATTGTGATGGTTTTAATTTGTGTTTTTGTAATTGTCAAAATGCCTGCTACATACTAAATGAAGTTTTCGGTTGTAGATGTTCTCTTTGATTTTTAGACTTATGCATGTATATTGACATGTCCTGTATAATGTAGATGTATCCTAAGTCGATTGTAAAAAAAAATGTAAATGTGGTTGTTTATAGTCGCAATTCACTGTTATCACACGAACCCGCGACCTTCTGGTCACGAGTCCAACTCCCTATCCACTCGGCCACGGAAGCACACACATATATGGCATATATGTGTAAATTTGATAAGTTTGATGTATTGTTTACTTGCATAATGCTAGGGTATGTAGGTAACATAACATTTAATAGTTAGTATAAACAGAAAAAAAAAGATATTGAAAAGTTAAATCAACTCAAAACGTTTTGAAGACATAATTGAATAGAGAACTCATGCTGGGTTTGATACAGAAAAAATTGCTAACAATTGCTGCATTCATAGTGATAATATAAGTATGTACAAGTATCATAGTGTATCATGGACATGACGTACGCTGTCAAAATGGAAAAAAAACGGGGGCCGCGCGACAAATCGTGCCAGTATCTCCTGTGGATCCTACGTGACGGTTTAGAAGCCAAGAAGTGGACTTTGCGGGTTTAGAAGTACGACTGGGAAGAATTGGTGAGGTTTTTTTTCCTAGTTGGTCCAATCACTTCAATGAGGCAGAGCACATCTGACCAACATTCTCCATCTCCGCCGTGATGAACTCTTAAAGCGTTACATTGCCCGTTGTTATGGAGTAAACCATCTCTGCTGCAGATGTTAAAATATTGAGCTGCAGCTTAGCTTTGGTCACCAGTTTTGTATAATCGAAAATGGTGTTGAGGAATAATTTGTCAATATGAAGAGCGTGTGTGGAGAGAAATATTGGCTGTTTGTGTGGCACATCACGCAAGACTTGTTTCTTATTGAAGACCGATTATAAAGGAGTGTTAGAGGTGACCCTAAAACCAGTAAAAGGCCACTTGAGCCCTTTAATTGGGCTAACCCCCCCCTTCCACACTTGTCAAAAAATATTATAGCATGGATAGCAAAAAATTGGCAACAGTTATATCAAATATCAATACCAACATTTGGAATACGAATAGAGAAAATAGAAAATAGCAAAATGTGCAAGTCTGAAATGAACTGCAGTGCAGAGGAAAGACTGAAAACAAGTAATTGGAAAAATGACAACAGGTTTTGGGAACCAAGGAATAGGTATAGGCAAAATTTTCGTGCCAATGAATATTACTGAATATGATATTGGGAGTTTTTGTTTATTGTTTTTTTTATGACAAGATGGAATATGTTACAATAAAATGTATATATGTAGTTGTACAGTCAAAATCTTGGTTTTAAAGTAAATATATATGTAGCTGTACTTGTCGATTTTAAGTATCAGATTATACTATTATAATATGGCATAGATAGTGGTAGTTTCATTTCAAAAAATGCATGGTGAAATGCCTCTGCTGAACCTACTAATGAGCGCTGCTCTCTACTTTTCTGGTGGCGCTATCAGCCAAAGCTTAAGATTACTGAAATTTATGAAAGTAAATGAACACTTCTAGTCATATAACTTTGATCAAATACAATAAAAAATAATCATAAATGTTACATAACTAATATATTTCATAAATATATCCCACGTCATAAATATTCCCTATATTTTAAGGTGAGAGCAATGGCTGTGAGCACAGTAATGAGGCACATCAGGCAGTACTTAAATGCGCACATTTTAATCACTTGGAAGAGATCTCAAGAGGATCTGCTGAACTCGTTTGCTCAGAAAGTAGTTGTTCAAGGTGATTGTAAGTCAGACTCTCCTGGCCATTCTGCGCTATTTGGAACCTACTCTTTGGTTGAGAGTGCATCAGGCAAAGTCATTGAGTCCCAACTTGTGCAGGTATATTATGCTTATAGCCACACGTTGTTCTGGAGGATGAGAAGCTGCCAAGACGAAACCGAGTGTGCAGTCCAGCGGACGTTAGGAGGTAGTGAAAACATAATAACCCATAAGCATGAATTCATTACTGTGAAATATTCGTACCCAAGTACTCAAATTATAAAGATACCTCAGATAGAATTTAACTCTCTCAAGCTTTTCGTCAGTGCATTAATGAATTGAAACAGATTATTGGAAATTATTCAGTAGAATTTTCTGATTTCTGCAAAAAGATGTGCAGTATTGATGAAAATTTCCATTTTTGGTACAGGTTTGTGCATAAAGATGCTATGGCTGTAATTAAACTGTATTTAGCTGGTAGATCCGGAAATTGGCACTTGAGAAATGCTGCTATCACGGCAATCGGACCATTATTTCATGCTGCTCCATCTAATTATTATTACAAACATATTCCAAATCATTTAAATGATTTATTGAAATTCCCTCAATCAATTATACTTGACATGCTTTCAAAGAATGGTTTCGTCATGAATTTGTCTGGTACTGCATGGTCATCAATATTCCTAGATGAAACGCATGAGACAACGATAAATCTTAACATGAGGAAAGTGGTAAAATCAGTTTCAGAAGCTTCGTTAAATACTAAATTGTATTATTTACCCTACAGTGCTCAGATACAGAGAAATTTTTTCAAATTGTTCAATGTTCTGATATTAGAGAATGTTCAACGTACAGACAGTGATTCATATTTCGATCGTAATGAATGTATAATAGATTTGTATATGTCAAAATTATGAATTATTTTTAAGTATAATGCATTTATTTTTGGAACCTGATGTGCATGCTAAACCACCAATTCCATTCAAACATTTATTTAGTAAGGAAGTAGCTTCTAATGTTGTTAAAGACAGCATGTTAAACTTCCGAACTAACGGAGTAGATCGCTACAAACAATTTATCAAGTGTAATATACCAAAAGAATTAAATCTACACACAAAAAACAAATGTCCCGATGTGCTTACAAGTTTGAAAAACTTTGATTCTGCTAAAACTAAAAGAACAAAAAGTAAAAGAAATCTTGAAATGATTTACAAAGCAAATATGGATTACAGGACCAGAATGGATCTTTGGTGTCAGGCCAATAATATGCCACCAGTAGATGTTTTTCAATTTGTTACAATACCATTGAACCTCTCCTATAAAAAGAATTTGATGATTTCTCGAAAAGTCTCGAAACAAAATTCGTGGCATACCAGGAACCCAAGAGTGTGTTGGTACGTAGTGCTACACTATTAAAAAGTGATAAGAGATTTTGATAAGAGTTTCGACTTCATACTACATACATGGAAATCCATGTACAGAACGCAATTTTTGCTTTTCATGCAATATTTAGAAAATATTTCCACAATGCAAGCTAGTGCTCAATCTTCGAAAACAGATTTTTTTTTTTTTCAAAAGTTTATAATACTATGGAAGTTTGGCATGCTCGTAACGAAAAGCATAATGATTATTTACAGTCAGTTAATGAATTGAAACAGATTATTGGAAATTATTCAGTAGAATTTTCTGATTTCTGCAAAAAGATGTGCAGTATTGATGAAAATTTCCATTTTTGGTACAGGTTTGTGCATAAAGATGCTATGGCTGTAATTAAACTGTATTTAGCTGGTAGATCCAGAAATTGGCACTTGAGAAATGCTGCTATCACGGCAATCGGACCATTATTTCATGCTGCTCCATCTAATGGCATACTCAATGCATACTACATGTGTAATAATGAATGAATTCCTTCTTTTGCCATGACTAAAGCACATATTAATATCAAACACTATGCATATTGCTTATAAAGCTGGCAGTCAATTTACTTGTCATTCAACCTATTATCTACATATATTATTTTGTTTTATCATTTCATGATTACATATATTTTAATTTACAGGAGGGCCTAATCCAACTCCTCTGACTAGAATTCAGCAATTAATTCTGGACATCAGAGGAGATGAATCAAAATTATTTAAGGCAATCAAAAAGGGAAAGCAATTACCTATAAATAAAGGTTCTATGAGGTATTTTAATAATATTAAACTATAAAATGTTTCATTATGATTGTTTTGTTGTTGTTTTTTCAAAATTTTTTTCAAATGTTAGACCATTAATTGATATCATATTTAATGTATTATTTGGTTTAAATTCATTGAACTGCATCAGACATGAATTTATTGATTAAAATGCTGAATGATAATATTTTTAACATTAATTGAGCATTGATTATTTCAGAATCACAACATTTCCTGTAGCATTCAAATACTCGCTAGGATGCTCAAATTTGACAAAACATACTTCTGTATTCTATCCAAACTTTAGTTTTAATCCAATTATAATCAAATATTATGTACAAATCAATGTAAAACTAGAAATGTTTTAACACGATTGTTGATTTCTGTTTTGTTTTCAGACAAATGCAATCTTCTATGAAAAGGCATATTGAGGAAGTAGACGGAAACAGTTTATCTGACGACAATTCGTCTGATGCGGATGGGGAATTACCATCTACATCTTCGGCACCGGCACCGGCAACTAAATCCAGATGTATGACACCATCTATTGAATCTGGATCAACAACAACGTCAGATAGTCCGACACCAGCTACTTCATTGTCATATACAACAACAGAACTGAGAAAGATATCAAAAAGCCAACTCCAGATGGAGGCTTTTAAGTTGTACGTGCAGAATCAAACCAAAATATCGCGGGTACTTGACCTTGCAGAAGAAATTTTAACAGACATGAAAAAAACAAAATCTAAACTAAATCAAAAATAGTTTAAATGATTCTTTCATAATGTAAATTAGTAGTAACGTCTCAGTTTGCATTATAACTTACTGAGTTATATAAAAGCAACTATCTTCAATGATGTGCTAAATGACCATAAGTTATTTACAATGCACATTTTTCATGGAATAAATTGTGTATCTATACATATAGATGAAGAGGTGATTTTTTGTATCACAAAAGGCTTTTTAACCACAAGACGTACACACTCCAAATTATGTATGTACAATCAGGACAACTTGGCGGCCGTTATAATGTCACATTTCAAACCAAATAAATTGGTTTCAATTATAAAAAAATAAACAAGAAAAAGAATTTTTAGAAAGGTTGCTTACAGGGCCATGTTCAGTCAGAATGCAGCCAGAGTATTTTCAAAGATTTACTGGAAATCGGCGTATTGATCTGACGTAAATAGGCTGCAGCTTTTCGACGTAAAGTACTGCATTTCTATGTTTTACATTTTTCCAAGTATCTTTCAGTATTTTGCAAGCTGGAAGATCGAATTTAGGTAGGCAAAAGTAGAAATACTGACGTTTTTATTGATATACTGAAGTTAAAATTTAATAGCAGCAAGCCAGAGATATATTAGTTGAAAGTGAGGTACAGTGGACATTTTGCTAGCAAATTAAAATCATTTTATGTTGGTTATTGGTTAAGTATTGTATGAAAAAGTCGTGTCATATAATGCCCTTTGAATATGTTATTTGTCAAACACTATTTAACGATTCTGTAAATTTTTATGGTTGAAATCCCCTGAAGACAGATTTCTCAGATACTTATGTGGATTAAGGTCTATGTGTAGACTGCCAACATGCAGCCCATTTTTGCTGATGATTGTCAAATTGTTCTATGAAAAAGATAATGAACACAAATGACCTTTTAATATGATATTCTCCATACAATATTTTATCATTGTATAAATTTCTATGGCTGAAATCTGTGTAAGACAGGTTTGCCAGGTTCCTATGTCGATCAAGGGCTATGGCATTTATTCATGTCACAACTATATGTTTTTGATTGTCTTGGTTAAATTGTTGATTGGAAACAATCATGAAAATGCATCCCCATTTTGATTCTCTAAGATTGTTCAGTGAAAAATTGTGTGAACTGAAAATGATGATATCAACGTAAATTTACATGTACCATGTTTGTAAAAGCCACATGATTAATCAAAGTACTCCCGTAAGGAATCAAAATTTAGTAATTACATTATTACAATACTTTGAATTTTCGTTTAGCCTCATCAATAAGATGCTATTTCAATATAAGCTATATCCAACAAAGACATTAATAACAAAAATGTTAATGTATATTGATTGTTACAAAAAAAAAAAAAAAAATAATAATATTCATATATTATAAGTATTTAAAAATGGGGTCCAAGGTCAAACTGTTTTTTACAGAAATTTGGATTAAGTCAAAGCGCTTATTATTATCGGGATTTAAGTGTATGCTAATCATGCTGTAAAAAATGGGAGCTAATCTGTATTTTCCCTGCTGTCACCAGATGCCGTTGAACAGCCTGGTCAAATTGAACCAGCGCCTCAACACATTGATGAACAACACGCTGCTTGCTCTCATGAGCAAGTGTCCGTCGTCCCCAGCCCCGTCACAGAGCAGTCAGGAGAGTCCGGAGAGTCCGGAGTAGGCAGTGATGAAGTATACTTATGGAACTGACAACTTACATAAATTTGAATGTATAATAATGTTTATATGATTAACGTGAAGTACAAAACATGATGTTGGCAATTTGCTAGCCATTTGTTTATTTTAAATTTCAGGAGTATATTTCAAATTACATGATCAACATGTAAATAAGGGATATAATAATGATATCATTTATGGTGTCTTGCAAATACTTTTTTGAATAATGTGTATCATTTGTTTGATTAATTTACTAGTAACATAAAATTATAGCTTTTGTGAGAAATTCATTTTGTTGATAATGAAAAATAATGTTTATTAGAAAAGAAGCTGTAAATGTTAAAAACCATGTAAATATTTATTGATTACTGTGAGATTATGGAGAATGTATGGAATTACGGTTTTATCAAGCATCAATGTACATTACAAAGTAATTTATCAGATCTTAACTGTTTTGTTTTTAAATCAAAGTTATGCCAAAATAAGCATTTGCAATGAATTTCCTATTTATATTTGATGGCAATTTTGAAATTTTATCATTGTTGATACATGTATGCATGATTAAAAAGTTATTACAGTTTAAAAAAAAAAAAAAAAAAAAAATCCCCATTTAATATGTTATTCTCTATACAATATTGTATCACTGTGTCAATTTTTATGGTTAAAACCCACATAAGACAGATTTGCCAGGCTCCTAGGTACAGCAAGGTCTGTGATGGAAACGTCATGGATTTAGACCTATATATTGGCCCATACAAGGTTTCCAAGAGTGTTTGATACCATAACTGAATCTAATATTGGTACCATCAGGTTTACTTATGGTATTGTTCACTAACTATTTCATACATATTTTACCAAGATTGTATATGAAACTGGCAGAGTACTTCAGTACTAGTAGTCGCAGTAGATCTAGAACTAGTAACGATACATATAACTAGCCAAATGTTGACACTTCTACTAACAATGTCATGGTTTTAAATTAGGTGTGTGTATGTAAATATCTACATATACTTTTTCAAATTTTCTTTATATTTTCTCTTCAACTAAATAAATAGAACATATTGATATATGTTGTGAATATTTGCTGCTCTTCATACAGGCTAGACATAAAAAATGTAAGCTAAGATTATATTTTGCTACAATCATGTTTTTTCTACATTACAGTCGCAATGAATTGTAAGTAATATGAAGCACCGATCACCTTCATTTATTTTGGTGAGAAAAATTTCATATTTCTAGGGAATGCATCAATTAGAATAATACTTAAGTGCTTTCAATGTAGTTTTCCATCGTAGTATCTGTATTCAATTCTCACCTTTGGAAATATTGTGTAATATTGACTATATTTGTATTTACATGCATTTGTAGTAAGGAATGTTATGAATTTTACAAGTGTACAGGCAGACCAGGTTGCAGAGGCAGAAGCGATTGTCAAGCATGATGACGATGTTGTATACAATATGAATGAAGGTAATCTCCAAGGGTAATCCCATAGACTTGCATTTTCATGCTAGATCTACCAGGTTAAATACAGTATTTATTCATATATGTAGTAATGTGTATTATTGTGTGTATTTTGAAATGAATGTTAAAATATTACAGATGCTCTACAGGCAGACATGTTGGTGACAAAGAACGAACAACATCCGATATGGTATGATATACATTTTCCTAAACTTCCTTCCAAAAAACCAAATGATAATCATGTACATTACAAATATCAGCTTGCTAAGGACAAATTTAAATCTGTAAAAATAGAGTCCATGATACCTAAGATGAAAAAGACAAAAAAATCAAGTAATGTAATCACCTGTATCAACACCAGGGAAGAAAAGCAGCACAGAATTCAAGTTGTGACTTATGCCCGAAAAAATTTAGCTCCAATCACGGACTAGAGTTACACAAGCGGATGATCCACACAAAAGAGCCACAATACCAGTGCAAGTTGCATCTGGAATCTCACCAGATGCAGCATCTGGGGGTGAGTAACCTATTGATAAATGCAATGTGAGCATATGCAAAATTATTGTAGTTAATGAGAAACACAAATAAATATTAACAAAGAAAATATTAATTTATCAACATTATATGTTATTTATTCACCAGTTCATACAAATTTTCATGTCATTGCTTTTCAGATTAAAAAGTATAAATGCACAATTTGTGAGAGAGAGAGTATACACACAAAAAAAACTCATTATCCATCAAAAGCAACACCATGGAGATGTGGATAGTGTTAAATGTTCAGAATGTGGCAAAGCGGTCACAGCTAATAAGAAAGTGAATTTAGAAAGAAAGTAACTATTATCAACGTTTTCCAGCTCTACAAGTCTCCTTATCAAATACAATGACTCAACAAAGTAAAATTCAACTACATCACAATATCATTATAAAGTATTAAAATATTACAGGACAAAGAGATTAACATTGAATACAGAGAATCCACCAGTTAGTTCTAACACCAGGAGCATCCAGGTCTCAACAATCATGGTTCCTGCATCAGAATCCAACCTGGCAACTGGCCAACTACAAAGATCACCAACATCCCAATACCACATCAGACTTGAAAGATGTTCCTCTTTGGGTGGAGATTTAGAATGATTTCATTAGGGAACAAGGTGCTACCAACCCTTGTGATGGAAACTTATCTGTATCCAATCTGCCTGATACAACAGAAAGTCTATTAAATATTGTATCAAATTCTCATAGTGTCAAGTATGTCTGATATTGGGTTGGATCAGATATAATGTATCGACAATGCGGGTAACAGCAGAGCACATTATGGACTGGCTGCAATGCAGTATAAGTCTAGACAACTTGATGTAGGGTGACGTTGTCCACCGATTTCCCTGCAAGCATCTCCTTCACCCTTTCTGCATGCGCACCTGGCTCAAAGTAGATAGAACGTGCCCAGTGTGAGGCAGGAATCCTGTGTTTGGGAATGATCCATCACCCGGTCAACAACAAGGAGATCGCGATCTACAAGTTCACGGACAGTGTCCAATGCTTGAACGAGCACGACTCAGCCAAACTTATCTTCCTGCATTGTACAACACACTATGCCGGTTACAAAGAATTTATCTGCTCAGCAAAAATTCATTAAAGCTATCATAGATGAATTGAACTATTTGAATTTAATGGTAAACATTAAACACGCATGTTATGTAGTTTCAAACAGTTGGGCAATTTGTTAATACTGATGTGCACGCAATGTGATGTAGTAAAACCATCTTGTTTTGAAATAGACTAATTGGTGTATTTGAATCGCTTTTATGGTATAAAATGTATTTTCTTCTTAACAAAAGCCAAGAATAGTTGAACTTAAAGTCAAGAGAACAGGTAACTACCGCAACAACAAAACTAAACTTAACTGGATTATGGAGCGAGCGATGATACGAGCCATCGCAATGTTATGCTTATGGGAGAAATTGTGCAATACATTTTGAATGCACACAGCTCAATAACACTTTAGACTTTAGCTTTCTCACTTACATACATAACAGATAATATATTTTCCTTTCATCCCATAGTAAAATTAACTATAAACAATAGCATTTAGTATATTTAATTGAAGTTGAAACTGTGAAATCGTTGCATGATCCTAAAAAGTCCACTGACAATATCAGCAGGCGACGACAGGTATAATGACAATAAAAAACACCACACAGCTATTGGATCATATCTCTGTTATACATTGTCGTATTAATATATGATTTTGATGGAAATAATTTGCAGTAATATGTGATTCCGTTCATATATATAAGTCTATGTAAGTGTTTCAAGTAAATAGTTTAATTTGACCATTAATCATATGCATCGCCATATTTAACACTCCGCGTTCGGCTGGAGCTGTCAAATGAATGGGCTATTACTCGATTTTGTCCAAATCGGACTTGTTGTATATTTCATTATTCATTATGGTAAAATAAGAAACTAGACAGGTTATAAAAACATTCTGATAAGAATCATATGAGCTACTAAGGGATGAATGTTCATTTTGGGCACGTTTATGTCGGTAGGTTTCCCTCAGGATGCTTTCAATGAATTGTGAACAGGTTTCCAAGAATACATACGTTTGTAATTTTCAATGTACGTTTTTATCATTTGACCATACGTTGTACGTTTCTATAGTTTGCGAGGGCTGTGAATAAAAAGTCAAGAGAGGTAAGAATATTTTTTATTTATACAACAAAATGGATGGAAGCAGAAAAGACATGGAATTACCAAAGGTGGAAAATGACACCATGGATAAAATTCTCGCTAAACAGAATGCTGAAAATCTCGCGTTCAAAACTGAACTGGCGATGAAAAATCTTGAAATAGAAGGAATGAAGACAAAGTTGAAGGAAGTATTGAGTGTGGCATCAACAATGACTGCTGCAACTGAACAGCGAGAAACACTGATGGAAGAACTCAAACAAATATCCAGCCCCAGATCAAATGACTAGACTCACGCCATTTTCTGGTCGTGTTTCTTAGCATGATCCACTGACAGCTAATTCGCGCAAAAGAACCAATTTGAATTACCGGTAGGTACATCTCGCAAAAGAACTTCCAACATCTAGAGTTGAACAACTTTTGATCAAAATGTCTTCAATATCAATCGACAAGCAATTGACAGTTGTCGTTCACAATATAATAAACCTATGGATTCAAATTCATTATTGCAATTATCAAATGTTATTTTCATATAGAGTCCAACTAATACACCCCAGCACTGTGACATTGATTTATCAAAAAGAACTAAGTGATGTGCCACTAGTTTTACTGGGTGAACTAATATCATCATATATTTTTCTGTGACTGGCGCCAAACACAAATATTTATATTAAAGTCATCCTAATTCAGTATATCATATTAATATTATATATATGAACAACTGTATATACATTTTTCCCAAGTTTACTTGCCTTGAGGGGTTGACTTTATTTTTTATTAGCTAACAAACACTGTTATGTTGCACTTGGCTGTAGTAAAGCAGTTCGGTTCCATAATAAATTTATGTTAATTAGCTGCTCGGTGCATTAATTTTGTCCAATGTCAACTGTGGGAGATTAAAAAATCTCCCACTGCTGTTTCATTCATGAATTTGCATGAAAGTGGGAGAAATTATTATATACAATGAAATATTAGAAAATATGTTATTGTTTTTTGGGGGTGCTAAAACTGAACATGATTCTGAAGTGAATTTCAGAAATGTACAGTGCCGTAAACTTTGTGGAAAAGGAAGAGGTCGAGGCAGTGCCAACGGCTTGGTTGAATAGAACAAGAAATGGCTGTTGGTGGCCCCCAGAGAACGCAAAGAAATCCATCACAAAGCTTCAACCTCCAATGGACAACTGGGAATAGTGATTGTTATCCTGCATGTTTGGTCATTTAACATAAATGCAATTTTGGTTGACTACAAATGGTCATTAGATGTATTTTGCTTGACTAGTGAGAGTGAATCATAATATGTACCCAGCAATGTACACGAAGTGCAGATAATAAGATCAGAAGGTTTGTATTCCACTAAATTATAAAAAAAATATATCGATTATATTTATATATTTTAAAGTTGAAATTGATAGTACACATATTAAAGAATATCTAGTAAAAATTTCATGGCATTTGACCGCCAAGTTTTATACGGCATCTGGCACCTTAACACTTACAGTGTGGGGGGCTATAGTGTCCTTCAGGCGGTAGAAGACGTTTGTCTAGGAAAGCTGGACTATCAGTTGAGGGATTATAAGCGCATCGTTCTGTTAATAGGAACAAACAACATTTCATTGCTCTTACCCCACCGATTGGTTCATGGTTTGATTTTGTTAGTCATCTCGCAGTAGAGAAAGAACAATCATGCCTTCTACTTCAAGTCTCGATGTTTTCAAGGGCTTAAAAAAATTTAAAAATTCAAATTTCAGTGCCAGATCACACTGATCTGAAGGATTTCATCTAGAAAGCAAAAAGGAAAGTGACTCATTTGATGTGATTGTGGAAGAAGCGTATTTTATGGTCTACTGAGACACATCTAGTAAGTATCAGCCAGAAATTTGTGTTCCTGGTATTCGTTGTAGACTCTTTCTTGATGAGAAGAAATCTGCTACCCCTTGCAAAAAATCCAATGTTTTTTATCACAGCATTTTAAATCATCCGGCAGACAATCGTGAAACAATTAAAAATGTATTAGATCAACTGAAAGATCAGAAGATGTCTATATGTCTCAAGAAAAGATTATGGACTCCGTTATACTACCAGCAATGACATATGGAGCAGAGACATGGTCCCTAACGAAACGACAAAAAGAAAAACTGGCTGTAACACAAAGAAGCATGGAAAGAGCAATGCTTGAGTCACGAGAAGAGATAAGATCAGAAATCAAGAGATAAGGGAAAGAACACGGTGGATGACATCATCGAACAAGCGGACACGATGACGATGATGATTTCCTTAAAAGTGGTAAGTTCAACTCTTTGATTGTAGGTGGTGATTTCAAAACTTATGATCACTTGGTTACCCTTAAGTACCAATATGATTACGATATTTCCTGGATGCATGCCATAATTAGAGATTTTCATGTAATCAAAAATTTTCAAACTGTTTTGATGAAGATCTACTGGCATGCAGGACTATCTATTAATTATCTATTAATTAATAGATTTGAATTTTAATATTTGCTGTTATGTCAAGCAAGAATTTTCACATCGAAAAAAGGGAAGTATTAAAAATTGCATCATATCGCCATTTTAAAAATGACCGTTTTTGTTATATCTTGTTTAGAATTCAATTTTCTACAAGACTGTTAAATTTTAAATCATATGACCGCTTAAAACTTTTGTTTATGACACATTATGTTGCCAGACAACACATATTTGCGATTTGACGCTATGTTATTTTACTGGTAAAACCTGGGTTCAAACAAGAAAAACAACATTTTTTTGGTCGGCCCTTTTGATATTTTTAAAGTTGAAATTGATAGTACACATATTAAAGAATATCTAGTAAAAATTTCATGACATTTGACCCGCCAAGTTTTTATACGGCACCTGGCACCTT
>CM032660.1:42210786-42243219 GCA_019095985.1 Streblospio benedicti
GCCCAAAAACTCATTGCTTGTGTCCTCGATAAAGGTGTCCAAACAGACTAGGCGTTGCCTAAAGGCTGTGCATTGGTGGAATTTGGCTTCCAGCAGCTCTTTGATAACGGACACTCTAATGTCCATCCATTGTGGACAATGTGTGCCTTGTTCGATCGTTTGACAGGCTAACATATAGGCATCTCGTGGTGTTGCCATACTCTTGTGGTGATACAAAGTTATCCTGACAGTAACCATGGTACTGTAATTTTTGCAGTGGACAATGGTGTTCAAGTGATGGCAGTTTTACTTCCATGTACATCAAATGCTCCAGATAAAAATTAGATAATAGATGTTTATTTCCCCCAAATTAAAAACAGATAATATCACTGGGATTTGAATCCTCAACACTTAATATTTTACTCTGTAAATTTAGACATGATAAAATAAAATCACAGTATGAACTAATTCTTTTTCTGAAGCACATAGGAAAACAGTTAACATTTTAATTAGCACTTTTCATTTCAATCGTGATAAAATATCCCTTGGTGATGAATTAAAAACTTTAAAGAATCGCATACTTTACATATACAATACAGTTTTTAGACATTTTTAGACATTTTATACCAAATGCACTTCATAAATATCATTGTTGTTGTTGTATCAGATGTTCCTTTTGGCTGAATGATTTCTAGCATACAGAAAACTGATGGTCTTTCTGTGGATTTTCTTGTGTGTGGTCAAGTACTGTACAGATTCTATTTGTTTGAATTGCACCTTCAATATAATATTCAGTAAAGACAAGTGCAAGCGTCCGTCCGTCCACACTTCGCCTATCAGAAGGCCTTTGAATGATCTGACATGAAAGCCTATTCTAAAAGCTTCTTTGTGATCCAAAGGTAGCTAGTTGTTTGGCTAATTTGAGGTCATCTGCTAAAGAACATAGTTTCTATTCCTAGAACAGCAATCTATTTTCAGAGCAGCTGTACACTGTACAGCTACTGTATTTGGGTATGTTCTTATTTAAGCATGTGGTACTGTTTATTTGTAATGGAGAAGTTTTAATCAAGATGACATACTTGATGGTTTGGTAGATCGTTAACCATGCGTACTGCTGCTTGTGCAGCTGTTACTAATGAATACTCTAGTTTTAGAGGCTATAATAGGCCAGGATGTTCGAGGCTGTATATTTAATATCAATGGGATTCCCAGGGGTTTGTAAAAGACGTCATACCTATTAAGGCTAGAGGCTGTTAGACTGCAAAACATAACCAGCCGCAAAATATAACCAGTTATGTTTTGCGTTAACGCAAAACGTAACCACACTCCCGAAAATGGACCTGGTTTTTTAAAACATTTGTTTACCTACAAGAAATGAATATCATATTTGGTTCATTTCTTTAAGATAACTTTACGGAAACCAAAGGCTTATTTTCTTAGGAATGAATAAATTTTCTTCGTTACTTTTTGGAAGGCCAAATGTATTATTTGCACATGTATAACTGGTGGAAAAGAGTCTGGAGGCAACACAATCACTTTACAGGCATCCTCGTCATCTTCCATTCACTGAGTTTATTAACAAAATACTTAATTAATTTGACAAACATATATTTAAATATGACCTTTAAGTATATACTTTGTTACATTCTGAACTTGCTGTCAGCATATTGATCAGTTTAAATTAGTCCGTAACAAAGCATTATGCATTGTATCAAATTACCTGTGTTATGTATTGGTGGCCCAAGTGTTGTATGGAACTTAAGCAGAACTTTAAATAAATGTGTGAGAGAGACACAGACGCGCAACGGCCATTTTTAACTTAACTTTATTTCCGGGTGACGCCCAGCAGGTGCTCCACAAGGTTTCAGGATAGCAACACAATTTATTGTAAATACATAACATTCTCACCAATTTAAATTTAAATATAAAACAAAACCACAACGAATCTTAAGTTCAATCAGTTGAACAGTCTTAACTAGTAAATGTTAAACAATTACACAATACAATTTCTAACACAATTATTTAGGCACAATTGTGCAATACATATAGTGAATGATAGTCCAGGAACGTCATGAAGTAGTTACGAAAGTCTTCTGGCAAATCTGACACTGGAGTTGTGCGGTTGGTGATTACCATTAAGGTGAACTACATGGAGATTTTTTCTCAGGCACACTCTGGAAGAAACTATAAACACAATCGTGATATCCACAGGTCAGAGGTTCCAGAACATGACCTTTAGTAGTCACTTTACATTTGTTCAATGAGTCGGGGTGGTGGTTTCTGAAACTGAAAGTGTTGCATTTTTATGAAATCGAGCCCTTTGAACCCACGCCTGGCGGAACCACTGGGAGTTTCCCTGCTGTTGCTGCTTTTCTATGTGTTCTGAATTGTTGACAAATTGTCTATTGTACTTCCAAGATTGTTGCATCTGATCCAGATTGCCTATTAGGGGGCTACCCTTTTTGGCCCAAAGGTTTGGCTGCGCCACTTATTCTTGTTGCTCATAGTCAGCTTCGCAAACTTGTGACCTATATTTGATGGGATATTTCATCAGCAGACAGCTTTAATCATCATTTGTATAAAACATTTTGATGTTGTTTCTTCAGTCTTGGAAAAATCAACTCACAGTGGGGTCCCATATTGTACATGCTAGCTTATCACAAGGCCTTTAAAATGATCTGACATGAAGGCCCATTCTAAAAGCTTCTCTATGATGCAAATCTTGCTAAATGTTTTGTAAAATTGACGTCATCACCTAAAAGCACATGACTTCTAATTTTTCATCACTAATAGTTTGTAAATATCGGTGTGCAACAATTTCATTTTATCAAAACAACTACACTGTATACAAAAAAAACACATGTGTCAACTGGTAGATATTCAGGAGTTTCTCGTCCTCTTGACGAGTAGCACTTTTTCACCTTATCCTGACACTGTACCAACACATGCAACATCGTAACACACTTTATCTCTTACTCTTACCTCTTACTCTATACATATGTCTAATAATTACCTTTATCAAAAAATAAGCGAGATGTTTTCCAACTTTAAGTATTTCTAAAACAGGCAATGGCTGCTGGTAGGTTTTTTCATTCACAAGGCGTGTGTGGCCCATGTGCTTGTAGAAATATACTCGTTCATTGGTTGGAACATCTAGGCCTGCATACTGTGTACTTATGCGATGTCTATTCCTTGTTGCAGTCAACGTTCGGATTGTTGACACTGGCTAGCAAAACACATCTTATTTATTGCTGCCCATCCACCTACATGAAAAGCTGACAAACCTGTGTTCGCAAAAAATGTATTTATTATCAGACATAATGCCAATATTTTCTCTAATTGTATGATTTGTAATAAGGTTGAGTCCTTTGATAGTGTCTGACGGGGAAAAGAATGGGTACTAAATGATTTCCCTTTCCATTTTGATAGCTAATTTTGTATTCTGGAAATAATTTTCTATCCACTGGATCAACTTTATTTCAAGATTTATTAGCTATCCACCTATTGGAGATAGCATCATTAAATGTCTCTATCGACATCCTGCCGGGTTCACCTCCCCTCCGGCGTTGAAGAGGGTTAGCCTCGAACAAATTGCATCACAGAGTAAAACATAATTGTGAATTGTCAAATTTTCAGTACAGTTAACTTCAATACACTTATCGATATATGTTTTCAGTTTATTGATGTCCTCATCGGTAGCTAACTTTTCTGGTGCACGTAAGTCCCTTTGTCTTCTCTCATTTATCTGGTAAGCACTGTCTGAAAATATACTATTGCTTTTAAGGTTTAACACATGGATGAATTTATCAACAATATCAGCTTTGTCATCATTTGAATTCATCAAAAAGTGTCCTTTCAATAAGGATGCCGAAGTTTTTAAAAGGTATGAAATATTATGTTTTGATCCGTGATGCAATGTATCTGTTTCCTGGTCAATGGTAATGGCATCAATTGCCTCCTCGAGATACGCAAAATTTACTCGATTGAATAAATCTTCTTGGATATTTGGATTTTTCTATCTACTTTTAACTTCTATCAATAATTTAGCAAGGTACCTCATATTGGATCTTATAGTTTTGTTTGTAGTCATCTTCTTGTCAACTTTTCTTTTTCCTTTTTTGAAAAGGGTCTTTCCTATGAATAGGATTGTATTGTCACCTGCAGCTATCTTCCCGACTTCATCTTGGCGTAATGAATTTTTAATTTCGACTGCAAAGTCATCCTGTTCACCGCTCTCAAAATAATTTACTTCAATGCGTTTTTCCTTGACATTTCCACTCAAGGCACACTTACTTGCACACTTACTTGCATGTCTGACAAAAAAATTTTTTGAAATAAAGATTTTACAAGCTTTACACATGACTACAGGGTTTTTCGTGGGTCTTTTTGTAATAAACTCACAGCCTTCATTTACTACTGATTGGTTGTATAGATAAATTCCCCTTTTTCTGATCAAATCTATTTTCTTATTTTGTTCTTGGAAGTCATTAAGTTTTTTAATCTCTTCAATTTCAGGTTCATTTTTATGTTTATTCAAAAGATGTCGCTTTAAGTTGGTATTCCTGGTCATATCATTGCCTTGCAAAATGCACAAGGACGTTTGTTTGTTTTTCTGAAATATAAATAAATGTTAATATTAATGTTAATAATGTAAAGGCATGAGATAAGCTATTTAACAAAAATTTATTGAGAGTTTGTAGCTTTATATTGTTATAGCTCATCAAGGTGAGCAAGATCTTAATTGAACTTAGGTAGACTCAGGATGGAAGTGGAAGCAAGGAAGGAAACCTTATGCAGGGCAGATCCAGAGCTGTAGGTTTGGTAGGTTCAAAAGATCTGAGAAGGCAAGCACCAATGGTGCACAACCAAGTATAGGGGGTTTGGGGGCATGCCCCCAGGAAATTGAAAAAATACAAAAAGAAAAACGATAATAAAAAATAAATAAATTGTGCATTCTGCTGAATCTTTTTTATAAACCAGCCTTCGAATTGGGTTAGTTCTTGAGAGTCTCCTAAACAAAAACGCAGTGTACATATCTGCGCTGATTTTGGAGCCAGTGTGAAGTCATCACTCCTTGTTGTGCGAAGAAAGTCTAGCCACCGCTTGGCATCATCTTCATTTGATGGCCACTGGTGCAGTGGGATGCCATCCACCCCCGCTGAGCTACTGCACCCCCTACCCGGCACCTTCTGACCATTACTTAAAGATTAATTTCTGACAGCAGGCGACATAGTTAGTTATCAGTATGGTAGCATGGGTAAACAACATGAAACGTAAGATATTGAGTGCGCAGGCACGTTTGCGCATGTAACAAAAGTAAGTCAAGTTCAAAGTTCAAATATTGGCGTCACCTGAGTTCAAAGTTCATATCTGACGTCATGGTATTTTTAAGCAGAGAATTCCACCCCAACATTTTTACAAATAAAAGTCTTAATAATTATTAATGCATGACATAAAAATTAAATGTCTTATTCTATTATTGTTTATTGATTAGTACTTCAGTGACTGCCAAATGCAAAGCGGTAACCAGCCATTATGAACTCACTAGAAAATTGCCCTTCAATATAAATATTTGTGATTTGACGCCAGTCACAGAAAAATGTATCATGATATTAGTTGGACTCTATATGAAAATAACATTTGATAATTGTAATAATGAATTTGAATCCATAGTTTTTTATATTGTTAACAAATTAACAAAAAACTGTCGATTGCTTGTCGATTGATGTTGAAGACATTTTGATCAAAAGTAGTTCAACTATTCTTGGCTTTTTGTTTACAAAGAAAATACATTTTTACCATCACAGCCATTCAAAAACACAAATTAACATATTTCAAAACAAGATGGCTTTTTACTATATCACATAGCGTGCACATCAGTAAATAAATTACCGAATTGCCCAACCATTTGAAACTACATAAAATATGTGTTAAATATTTACCATTGTATTCAAAATTCATCTATGATAGCTTTATTGATTTCTGCTGAGTAGATAAATTCTTTGTAACTGGTTTAATGTGTGGTACAGCGCAGTAAGATGTCAGATATACTTGATGCAATATCAGAATTTGATCCAGTATTTGGAAGACTTTCTCCTGTATCAGGCAGATTCAATTGAGATGAGTTTTTATCACAAGTGTTTGTAGCACCTTGTTCCCTAATGAAATCATTCTAAATCTCCACCCAAAGAGGAACATCTTTCAAGTCTGATGTGGTATTGGGATGTTGGTGATCCTTGTAGTTGGCCACTTGCCAGGTTGGATTCTGATGCAGGAGCCATGATTGTTGAGACCTGGGTGCTCCTGGTGTTAGAACCAACTGGTGGATTCTCTGTATTCAATGTTAATGTCTTTGTCCTGTAATATTTTAATACTTTATAATGATATTGTGATGTAGTTGAATTTTACTTTGTTGAGTCATTGTATTTGATAAGGAGACTTGTAGAGCTGGAAAACGTTGATAATAGTTACTTTCTAAATTCACTTTCTTCATTATTGCGCAACCAATGATATTTATGATATTTATGATATTTAATGTGTCGTTTAAGATTACTTTTATCAGAAAACATACTTTTACAAATGGGACATGGATATCTAGAACCTGTATGTATTTGTTTGTGTCTGGCAAGATTATTAGCTGTGACCGCTTTGCCACATTCTGAACATTTAACACTATCCACATCTCCATGGTGTTGCTTTTGATGGATAATGAGTTTTTTTTGTGTGTATACTCTCTCTCTCACAAATTGTGCATTTATACTTTTTAATCTGAAAAGCAATGACATGAAAATTTGTATGAACTGGTGAATAAATAACATATAATGTTGATAAATTAATATTTTCTTTGTTAATATTTATTTGTGTTTCTCATTAACTACATAAATTTTGCATATGCTCACATTGCATTTATCAATAGGTTACTCACCCTCAGATGCTGCATCTGGTGAGATTCCAGATGCAACTTGCACTGGTATTGTGGCTCTTTTGTGTGGATCATCAGCTTGTGTAACTCTAGTCCGTGATCGGAACTAAATTTTTCGGGCGTAAGTCACATAACTTGAATTCTGTGCTGCTTTTTCTTCACTGGTGTTGATACAAGTGATTACATTACTTGACTTTTTTTGTCTTTTTTCATCTTAGGTATCATGGACTCTATTTTTACAGATTTAAATTTGTCCTTAGCAAGCTGATATTTGTAATGTACATGATTATCATTTGTTTTTTGGAAGGAAGTTTAGGAAAATGTATATCATACCATATCTGATGTTGTTCGTTCTTTGTCACCAACATGTCTGCCTGTACAGCACCTGTAATATTTTAACATTCATTTCAAAATACACACAATAATACACATTACTACATATATGAATAAATACTGTATTTAACCTGGTAGATCTAGCATGAAAATGCAAGTCTATGGGATTACCCTGGGAGAGTACCTTCATTCATATTGTATGCAACATCCTCATCATGCTTGACAATCGCTTCTGCCTCAGCAACCTGGTCTTCCTGTACACCTGTAAAATTCATAACATTCCTTACTACAAATGCATCTAAATACAAATACAGTCAATATTACTTAATATTTCCAAAGGTGAAATTGAATGCAGATACTATGATGGAAAACTACATTGAAAGCACTGAAGTATTATTCTAATTGACGCATTCCCTAAAAATATGAAAATTTTCTCACCAAAATAAATGAATGTGATTGGTGCTTCATAGCTAGTACTTACGATTTATTGCAACTGTAATGTAAAAAAAACATGATTGTGGCAAAATATAATCTTAGCTTACATTTTTATCTCTAGCCTACAGGTATGAAGAGCAGCAAACATTCACAACATATATCAATATGTTCTATTTATTTAGTTGAAGAGAAAATATAAAGAAAATTTGAAAAAGTATATGTAGATATTTACATACACACACCTAATTTAAAACCATGACATTGTTAGTAGAAGTGTCAACATTTGGCTAGTTATATGTATCGTTACTAGTTCTAGATCTACTGAAACCTTGTACTACTAGTACTGAAGTACTCTGCCAGTTTCATATGCAATCTTGGTAAAATATGTATGAAATAGTTAGTGAACAATACCATAAGTAAACCTGATGGTACCAATATTAGATTCAGTTATGGTATCAAACACTCTTGGAAACCTTGTATGGGCCAATATATAGGTCTAAATCCATGACGTTTCCATCACAGAACTTGCTGTACCTAGGAGCCTGGCAAAAATCTGTCTTATGTGGGTTTTTAACCATAAAATTGACACAGTGATATAATATTGTATAGAGAATAACATATTAAATGGGGATGCATTTTTGATTGTTTCCAATCAACAATTTAACCAACAAATCAACATCATAGAAGCAAGACAATCAAAAAACATAGTTGTGACATGAATGCATTTTTCAATTGCCATAGCCCTTGATCGACATAGGAACCTGGCAAACCTGTCTTACACAGATTTCAGCCATAGAAATTTATACAATGATAAAATATTGTATGGAGAATATATTAAAAGGTCATTTGTGTTCATTATCTTTTTCATAGAACAATTTGCTAATCATCAGCAAAATGGGCTGCATGATGGCAGTCTACACATAGACCTTACTCCACATAAGTATCTGAGAAATCTGTCTTCAGGGGATTTCAACCATAAAAATTTACATGATCGTTAAATAGTGTTTGACAAATAACATATTCAAAGGGCATTATATGACACGACCTTTATCATACAATACTTAACCAATAACCAACATAAAATGATTTTTAATTTGCTAGCAAAATGTCGACTGTACCTCACTTTCAACTAATATATCTCTGGCTTGCTGCTATTAAATTTTAACTTCAGTATATCAATAAAAACGTCAGTATTTCTACTTTCGCCTTCCTAAATTCGATCTTCCGGCTTGCAAAATACTGAGAGATACTTGGAAAAATGTAAAACATAGAAATGCGGTACTTTACGTCGAAAAGCTGCAGCCTTTTTACGTCAGATCAATACGCCGATTTCCAGTAAATCTTCGAAAATGTGTTTGCGTTCTGACTGAACATGGCCCTGTAAGCAACCTTTCTAAAAAATTCTTTTTCCTTGTTTATTTTTTTTACAATTGAAACCAATTTATTTGGTTTGAAATGGGACATTATAACGACCGCCAAGTTGTCCTGATTGTACATACATAATTTGGAGCGTGTACGTCTTGTGGTTAAAAAAGCCTTTTGTGATACAAAAAATCACCTCTTCATCTATATATATAGATACACAATTTATTCCATGAAAAATGAATGTGCATTGTAAATAACTTATGGTCATTTAGCACATCATTGAAGATAGTTGCTTTTATATAACTCAGTAAGTTATAATGCAAACTGAGACGTTACTACTAATTTACATTATGAAAGAATCATTTAAACTATTTTTGATTTAGTTTAGATTTTGTTTTTTTCATGTCTGTTAAAATTTCTTCTGCAAGGTCAAGTACCTGCGATATTTTGGTTTGATTCTGCACCTACAACTTAAAAGCCTCCATCTGGAGTTGGCTTTTGATATCTTTCTCAGTTCTGTTTTTGTATATGACAATGAAGTAGCTGCTGTCGGACTATCTGACGTTGTTGTTGATCCAGATTCAATGGATGGTGTCACACATCTGGATTTAGTTGCGGTGCCAGTGCTGGTGCCGAAGATGTAGATGGTAATTCCCTATCCGCATCTGACGAATTGTCGTCAGATAAACTGTTTCCGTCTACTTCCTCAATATGCCTTTTCATAGAAGATTGCATTTGTCAAAAATTTATAACAGAAATCAACAATCGTGTTAAAACATTCTTAGTTTTACATTGTTTTGTACATAATATTTGATTATAATTGGATAAAAACTAAAGTTTGCATAAAATACAGAAGCATGTTTTGTAAAATTTAAGCATCCTAGTGAGTATTTGAATGCTGCAGGAAATGTTGTGATTCTGATATAATCAATGCTCAATTAATGTTAAAAATATTTCATTCAGCATTTTAATTAATCAATTCATGTCTGATGCAGTTCAATGAATGTAAACCAAATAATACATTTTATATGACAGCAATTAATGGTCTTAACATTTGAAAATTTTTGAAAAAAAAACAAAACAACAACAAAACAATCATAATGCAACATTTTATGGTTTAATATTATTCAAATACCTCATAGAACCTATATTTATAGGTAATTGATTTCCCTTTTTGATTGCCTTAAATACTTTTGATTCATCTCCTCTGATGTCCAGAATTAACTGCTGAATTCTAGTCAGAGGAGTTGGATTAAACCCTCCCATGAAATGATAAAACAAAATTAAAATATATGTAATCATGAAATATCAGCATGCCGTTGGCATGGTAAAATGCGTCATGTATTTTTAATCAGACGTTATGAAGTACAGAAATCTAAGGCAAAAAAAGGAAAAGAAAAAACGTAATCATCATCTGGCATTTGCTCTAGTGCCGTTCGAAACATTTGAACTAATTGATTGTGTTCGTCAAAAAAAAAATTGCAATGCAGACACAATTGCATGATTAGTGTTAGAATCTATTCTACAACGTTGATTGACTTGATCTTCAACGGTTCCCATAAAATAAATTTGCAGAAATTTATGATCTGAATCTGACATTGGTAGCATTGATCTGGCACGGTGATAGATTTGCCCTTGGATTTTAAATGTTGGCATGTAATTTTCATGGATAATTTCTGTGGCACCAAAGGAGGTCATTTGGAAACAGGAATTGAAATTTCGGATGTTTGTCAAAAAGTGCCGTGATTGAGCAGATTTACCTGAAACCAAAGTTGATAGAGGTTCAGGAGGTGAATGTAAAACTGGCAATTTCACCTTTCCACCTGCACAGCACATTCCTGGAGTTTCATTCTTGAATTTCAATGCACTGCAAAAGTTGCATTTGCTGTCCATTTTTCCAATTACAACACACCTATGACCACTGTAATCTAGGCGAGGATCGTAGTTGAATGCAGCTAGGGTCATTTCATTATTACTTGGCGGTCTGGATTGAATACGAACATAGTTTTCTCGAACCTGCCTTTGTCTCGCTGCTGGTCTAGGGTTTCATAGGACCTTATTTGCGCAGTACGTGCTCGTTTTGCATTCAACCTGGATTCTCACTGCTGGGTGGTTTCGCTGCACGATATTCAGCATTGCGCAATCTAAGTGTTTGTAATCTAGAATCACGCTGTTCAGCCGTTTCTGAAGCCGTTGTCTTTTTTGTAACGTTTTGATCTAGACGTAGATCGACCGATAGAGGTGCGTTTTGGAGGCATACTGGGTACTCATTTGAACTGCAAATAAAAGGTGGGATTTTGATAATTTTACCCATTTACCCCATAATGAAGGTGTAACTATCCAAGAATATACGACGTTCGAAGTGCCATTGATTTTACTAAGGACATTACGTAGCTGTTAAAATCAATATGAAATAGATCTATAGTGAAAAGTAGACTCACACTATCTGTAAATGGTTCATCATAACATTTTGCCATCTGTCTGTAGTACTGTTTTAAGTACTGTTTTAATTAAACTGTTTTTTAATTGTTGTATCGTAAATTGTTTCAGTATGTCTTACGTATTACAGTGTGCGTTCTAGGTCTTGTGACGTAATACAGCGCATGTTCTTAAGTATACAGTATAAGCTCTTCTGGAGGTATGTGAATAAAATGCAAATTATAGAGGGGTGGAGCACCCGATGCACATTTAAAGTAGCCAAAAACCGTGCCTGAAATACACACAACGATTTGCCCAAGTTTCACGGTGATTGGCTGTGCGGTTTAGGAGTCTATAGCGACAATAGACACAAAATTTTGCATTTTATATATATAGGAAAATTTACATATTAATATGTAATCTCATGGCAAAATCATTAACAAATTCATTATGTAAATAGTATGCATTTGGTATGTTTAGATGGAGCAGCAGCATGCCAAACTTCCATAGTATTATAATTTCCGGAACCAGCTAAAATACAGTTTTTAAGCCATAGCATCTTCATGCACAAACCTGTGCCAAAAATAGAAATTTTCATAAATATTGCATGAGAAATCAGAAAAATTTACTGAAATAATAATCTGTTTCAATTATTAATGACTGGATGCTTTTCGTTCTAAAGCATGCATAGTAAACTTTTGAAAAAAATCTGTTTTCAAGAAGCACTAGCTTCATTGTTATTTTCTAAATATTGCAAAATGTTCTGTACATGGATTCCCATGCATGTAGTATTTTATCAAAATAAATCTTACTTTTTTACATCAGGTTCCAAAAATAAATGCATTATACTTAAAAATAATTCATAATTTTGACATATACAAATCTATTATACATTCATTACGATCGAAATATGAATCACTCTCTAATATCAGAACATTGAACAATTTGAAAAAAATTCTCTGTATCTGAACACTGTAGGGTAAATAATACAATTTAGTATTTAACGAAGCTTCTGAAACTGATTTTACCACTTTCCTCATGTTAAGATTTATCGTTGTCTCATGTGTTTCATCTAGGAATATTGATGACCATGCAGTACCAGACAAATTCATGACGAAACCACTCTTTGAAAGCATGTCAAGTATTGATTGAGGGAATTTCAATAAATCATTCAAATGATTTGGAATATGTTTGTAATAATAATTAGATGGAGCAGCATGAAATAATGGTCTGATTGCCTTGATAGCAGCATTTCTCAAGTGCCAATTTCCGGATCTACCAGCTAAATACAGTTTAATTACAGCCATAGTATCTTTATGCACAAACCTGTACCAAAAATGGAAATTTTCATCAATACTGCACATCTTTTTGCAGAAATCAGAAAATTCTACTGAATAATTTCCAATAATCTGTTTCAATTCATTAATGCACTGATTTAAAAAGCTTGAGAGAGTTAAATTCTATCTGAGGTATCTTTATAATTTGAGTACTTGGGTACGAATATTTCACAGTAATGAATTCATGCTTATGGGTTATTATGTTTTCACTACCTCCTAACGTCCGCTGGACTGCACACTCGGTTCGGTTTCGTCTTGGCAGCTTCTCATCCTCCAGAACAACGTGTGGCTATAAGCATAATATACCTGCACAAGTTGGGACTCTATGACTTTTGCCTGATGTACTCTCAAGCAAAGAGTAGGTTCCAAATAACGCAGAATGGCCAGGAGAGTCTGACTTACAACTACTTTCTGAGCCAACGAGTTCAGCAGATCCTCTTGAGATCTCTTCCAAGTGATTAAAATGTTCGCATTTAAGTACTGCCTGATGTGCCTCATTACTGTGTTCATAGCCATTGCTCTCACCTAAAAATATAGGGAATATTTATGACGTGGGATTATTTATGAAATATATTAGTTATGTAACATTTATGATTTATTTTCAAAGTATTTGATCAAAGTTATATGACTAGAAGTGTTCATTTACTTTCATAAATTTCAGTAATCTTAAGCTTTGGCTGATAGCGCCACCAGAAAAGTAGAGAGCAGCGCTCATTAGTAGGTTCAGCAGAGGCATTTCACCATGCATGGGTTGATTTTGCCATCTTTTCTTGTGCCCACAAGTTGAACATGACTAAAATGACAAGCCAAATATAAATCACTACAAATTCTAAATAGAATTCATACAAGCTTTTTTTCAATTCCGTATTCATGCATCAGTTACCTAATTATGTAAGAGGATGTAAATAAATGACAAAATGGCTCAGTTAGCTTTATTATTGCATCTGAATGTTATTCATATTGATTAAAATTCATTTTCAATACATGTTTAAAATGTATTTTATATATTCTTACAATTGATGCCATGAAGCGACTTCCTGCTGACTGTAATTTGGAAGTCTCTTCGACGACAGTAGCCACATTCGAACACATACAGCAGACAGCAAGCAGCTGCAACAACCTGGCTTTCGTCACCATAATGGTTTCATTTATACTTTCACGTTCAGTCTGATGCTTTCTCCTGAAAAAATTATATTTATATATTTATGTTAACTCAGTTCATTATTTTGACAAGTCTTGACTCTTGTCAAGACGACAAGCTGGTATATGGACAAAGAACTTCATTTATTAAAAACGCATTTTTAGAGCACACACATATTGCAATGTATCCAAAGGTAAATTTAGAGTCTTAGCAATACTTGTTTCATCACTTGATGAAAATTACCTTCCATCATGCTTGACGACTGAAAGAAGTTGAACTTTAGATAATATTCTAAACCTGATACAGATACAGAAGCTTCTAAATGTACGTGACGTGAGAAATAAGGTAACTGATGTCTTGTGAGTTGGTTTAGATACGATTGCACACTATGACAGACTGATTTTCTTAGAAAAGGGATATACACAAGGAAAATAACTTCATGTTTAATGATAACGTTCGTCCTTAGGAGCTACATACCGGGTTCCTTCCTTGTCTTGGCAGCTGTCAAAGTTGGTGCTCTGCCTCTGGTGCCGGTAGATGTAGTAGTAGATTTAGTAGATGTAGATTCAACTGCAGTTGTGGGGGATAGCAGGTAAATTCACTTAAAACTGTTGTTGTTGGTGTTTTTCAGCTTTAAATTTACAATAGTAAATAAACTTTAATGAAGTGCTGATTTTTACATTAGGAATCAAATACCTCGAGCTTCATTGACATTCCCACTGCCTCTTCCTCTTCCTCTCCCTCTTTCTCTGCTGGTGGAGGAGGTGGTGGAGGTGAGGTGGTGGTGAAAGTGCGGGTGGTGTTAGTAGTGGTAGTGGTCGTAGGAGTGGGAGTCTGGGCCTGTTGTGGTGGTTGTGGTGGTCTTTAGAGCAGTGGTGGTAGTAGTGGTCTGGGGGGCGGTGGTAGTGGTGGTAGTCTGGGGTTTCTGGATAGAGGCTCTTATTTTGCCCACTTGCTTCCGGTGTACAGCTTATTGCTCTCCCTTTTTAACACTAAAAATACATAACAATCGACCATAATAATATGCATCAATTTATAATACTTAACAAGCAAATTAATGCACCATCGTCTAACAAAATGTTGAGATAACCTGAGTTATATTAGATAAATATTCACTTACACATGCCCGTCCAAAATCTTTCCAAAATACATATGATGCCTTGGATCATTATTTGCAGATTTAGTCACAGTTTCAATTTCAAATGACTCATAGCATAGATCCTTGTGTAGCCCCATGCACTGTATTCCTGGATTCAGGGTATCACAACGTAGGACATTCTTGTGCAGAACTTTATCTTCAATCTCATCCATAGTGAACTTTACTTTTATCAGCATGTCATCTTCTTGTAATATTTTCGCCGGATAAAAAATCCCATATGTTTTATACTTTGCAAAGCAATGCATGTTTGTACGCTTGTAGACAGAAAAAAATGGGACGAATGATCTCAAACCTGTGCCTTTATATTGGCAGCGGGTGGTTTTGAATCGTACAAAACGAAAGCCGCGGGAAATTCCAAGAAACGTCCAAAATCCTGCTCTTAAAGTTGCAAAAATGAGAAAATACAGACATTTGATGCGGAAGTTCTGTTTTTTTTACGGATATTACGATTGTTTCGCTCATTTTTCCTAGGAAAAAACGGAAAATGCGTAATTTTCGAAAGTGTCATGCGTAGAAAACAGAAAAAACGTAATTGTTATGGTTATTCCAAGAAACTGCAGAACATATAGAAATTGCGTAAGTAACAGAAGGTATTTACGTTTGTAAGAACAGTAAAAATGAGAAGAAATGGGAAAGAATCGTAACAAATCGTAACGTAATTCTCGTAATTTTTCTTCTGTGTCCTTCTGACGCAATTTGTACTGTATCTACCAATTGGGCCATTAAACTAAATGGAGTTTTGTAAAATTTATTGTGATAGCTGAGGTTTCTACGACTCACTGTGAATTTCGTTGGTTCTGTACACCTGGGCAATAATGACATGCCAGACCATAAAGTTTTGATAGCAGTCCCTTTGCCAATGCCATAGCATGATGCAACTGTGTCACAGCTGGATTATGCACGTGCTGCCAACAAATTTGATATTATTGCTGAGTATTTACCTTTAGTCTTTTTTACGTCTATCACAGCTCTTCCTTTTATGGGAGGCTCCATGATTATTGGAATTGTGAGGTTTTCAGTATGGTGATAATGCACTATCCCACTCAACATCAAAAATGTTTCCAAACACAGACAATTTGTGACTTGCATCATTTAGCTTTTTTGTTAACTCCTCAATTCTTTGATTTGCTCTATCCAGTCCATTTTCTAATTCGGCGATCTTTTTTTTTATAATTTTGAGTGTCTTGTATATCCTTATCCTTTCTTTTATTTTGTTCATGTCCATTATTACTTTCTCGTACTCCACAGAATTTGTCCGCCTTATGTGGTTTAGTTCCCTAAAGCTCCTGTCTTTGTCACCATTGGTCATATATTGGGTTAACGCCGCAATTTTTCGTTCAGCTTCTTCTCTTGCAGCTTTGATAGAGTCTTTGAGTTTCAATATTTTGATGTGCTCGGGCCACTTCGGATTGAAAGGTGGGCCAGGTAGATCTCTAAACAGGAAAGCCATCTGCAACAAATAAACAAATCATTCAAGTAGCAACCACAATCCAATAAAAATCATAAAGTAAGTTTCACAATGTGACTAATGTTCAATGAAAAAACGTTTTCATTCCAAGAAAGTGTTAAGATCATCTTTGTAGCAATGACATTAACAATTATTACTTAGTAATATCATGATAATTATACTCAAAAAAAGCAATAAATTTCTCTCCCTTAATTATGAAATATATCCAAACTTAAAAACAAATAAATTTCTGTCATATTAATTTATAATTTATAACAAAAATTACAATTATCAAACGAACAAGCAAATGTATATTATTCACCAAGCGTATAAAAAGAAGATGTTCCAACACCAAATATGTTTTTATTCTTGAAACAAACGCATACCTAATACATAATATCCTATTAATCCAGATTTCAGCACAACTTCAACTTTAGCAATAAAACACAACAGAAATAAAAAAGTTACCAAATAGAAAATGTTCAAGCGTATCCTAGAGTGTTTCAAGTAATTTCATGTAATTGATAAAATTTATTGTGTTACACGCTTTCATGCGTTGTGTCATCGCGGTGCTAGTAACGCGCGTTCAGCGCATCATTTCAGTATTTCAAAATGGCAAAAGGTAATCACATACAATTTTTCTTTCACTGATTTATCAACTTGAATAGTACTGTATATACATGTATAAAATCCCCTCGGCGTTTATCCGAAAAAGTGCTGTTTTGGGGCATATTTCAAACTGTAAAATGGCTCACTTATAGGCCAAGGGGCATAAGTTCGAACCTTAAGCCCACCCCCATTTTGGCGATGAATAAGCATTGGATTATTTTAAAATGGAGAGCTAACATATCCCCTATCACGGACTTGTACTGTATATCTTTCAAGATTTATGTGAGCGATGATGAGTGACAAGAAGATTTACAGTGTGCACGAAGCTTGGCAGTTAATACAATTGGTAGTCATTGGTGAAATGTCCATAAATAATATCTGAGTATTTGTTATTGTTTTATTGCATTTTATAACTTGATAGTGTAATTAAGACGTTTTTATTTCACTCCTGAATCAGCCCGTAAAGAAGCATAGTTTCATCTTTTACTAGTCAGCATTTCATAGGGGCTTTAATAGGCACTACCACGTGACTCATTCAGCTCCTGGTCCTCAACCACAGACTACTCAACCGCCGGTTCTTACCTTCAAATCCCTTTCTCCTATTTTTTTTCTCCAAGATGTAAAAACGTTTTTGTCATATATTTCGGGAACTGTATGTCCAACGATGTATCTGCTAAAAAATTTACACAATTTCCTTTTGTTACGTCTGTTACTCAAGAAGTCTTGCCAAGTACAAGATGGAAGGCGAGTGCTGTCAACATCACCAATGCCCGCACCTGTTGTTTTATCAGCATCTGGGTCCATGTCTGCCAGGGTCAGCAAAAATCAGATGAACCTTCTTTGCACCTTTCTTGAGAAACTTGTAAATCCATCTCTGTTGTACAAAAGCGGCATAATCACTAAATGTACAGTTACCTCCCACAGGTGCACTATTTAGAATGAACATTCCATATATCAAAACACATTCTAATGAATTCTTGCAGGGAACAGTCGCTGAACAGATGAGGAGTATTCTGTTCGTAGCGTGCTTTATAAAGTGTGTGTCATAAGCTTTTGAACCCCTATGAGGACTTCCAGCCTCTGTAGCTATTGCCCATGGCATTTCCAATAACTGTCCATATTTCTGTATATCTATCAGCATGTTAGACTCGTCAGAATGGGCTATAATCCTTTTGTAGTAGGGCAGCAATAATGGCTTGTCTTTGTGTGATCTTTTACCTTGCGTTTTTGTAACTTTTCTTTCCTGGAAGGTTTTCGACTTAAATTTTTTCAAAACAGTTTTTGTGCTAGATACTTTAAGGTACTTGTATTCAACATAAGATTCAAGCAGCTTCTTTCCTTCACTGTGATAATTATTCAAACTGTCCTGAACATCATTAGGTGCTGCAATATTAAGAAATATATGTTGCGAAGGATTATTTTCTTTACGATTGAATACAGAAGTTTCTTCTATCTTAGCAACATAAACAGAAATGTTCTTTTCATCGTTATTGATTTTGCTTGAATGCAGACCATCATGCAACACTTGAGAAGTATTTCTAAATAATTGGTAACGAAATTTTTTTAACTAAGGAGCTCGGTATGGTAAATATCTGACGAGTGTTGAAATTCTATCTTCGTCAGCTTTTCCTAATGCCATCTTCAGCTCTCGGTTGATTGTCTGTTCATGTGTCTCATCAAGAGCCAAATTTGAGTAAGGGCAACCCTTGAGACTATTCACAAAGCCGCCCTTTTGAAGATATGACAAAACCTGTTGTGGCATTGTTTCTGAATGGGAAAAGTGCTGAACTAAAATTCTTGAGTAGAAAGGCTTATCAGTTACATGAAAAAGTGGAATCATGTTCTTTAAACAATTATTTCTGAGGTTCCAGTCACCAGTTTGTATTGCAATTGTCAATCCTACATAATTACCCACAAACAATACAATTGTGAGGGTGACTCGAGCTTAAAATGAATGACTATTCAATTACAAACTGCCCAATTAAGCTAAGTGAAAGTTACTTTTCAAGCATGAGTTACAATATAAAACTTTTGACATGAACTTTAAATGAGAACATTGACTAAAAAATACAACAAACATAGACAAAACATATCTTATTGTACATAAACATCTTAATTAAATATACATGCCATATGCTATGAGACTCATGTTAATGAAATTATTCAAATAACTAGAAATGGAACATAATATAAAACTACCTATTTCTTTGTCCATCGTATAACTTGTTGTCCATTACAAAATCATTGAACTTTATAGGTATATAATAATCCAGGTAAACTATTGTCACGACTGAGATCTAAGAAAGCAAATAGACTGTTGTATGAACATCCAGGGGTAACATTTTGTGACTATTGATCAGTTTTGAAAACAAAAAATACTTACATGTAGTTATATCTTTTCTTTGCAACAACAAAGCAGGCCAAAAATGTATAAAGCAAGGGGCACAATGGCAAGGTGGGTCTACATACAGTCTACGACCAAAAACGCACAGAAATTGTACCGATCCGTGAGTGTACAGTGCGGAAAACGACGTTTTTTATTCAAGGCTGCACGGTGGCCGCAGAAGAAGTTTGGCTTGCCAAACTTCTACGACCACCCTGCATCATGGCCTAACCGTAAGGAGGCAGTGCGGAGACCTTTCGTGAAACACAGAGGATTTACCCGCACGTTGTCGGCACAGATACAGTACTGGGGCCATGCGTTGCCTGTACCATGAACACGCGGATCCCGTACTTTTGTAATCACACGGTGCGTAGAGCGTAAGTTGTACGCGAGTACATCGCACTTTCTATGCAAGTTGATCTCACGGCCACCTCAATAAAAACCACTCCCTGTCCCGACGCATTCCTAACGCACGGAGCCCCGTGCGTATGTGCACACAACTGCACGCTTGTCAATGCTATGAAAACGCCAGTAGACGCCGCAACCTCAACACGCCTTGCGGCAACCACAGCCATAGGTGGAATGTGCCCTCACTTAATGAATCACCACTATTTGAGGCCTAGATTAACCAGTTATTCAGTAACCAATATTTTATTGATTTGTAACATATTTTCTTTTTCACTGCTTTATTTTATTTATCAAATAAACAAATCAAAGTAACAAAATATTTCTCCCACTCTTTGGGGGGGGTGCCTGGCAGGGCGACCATTGAATCTGTTCCTTTTGCATGGAAGGAAGGAGAAGCCCCGTACTCAGACAAGGCGGATATGTAGGAGAATTCTCCACTCCACCGCACCTAAAAGTTTTTTGGAGATTCATCTTCGAGGTCAATCACGTTAAGAACCACTGATTGACTGTCTATGCTATGTTCATCATCAATTGTGGTGCCCTCGAAGATCGTTCCACTAGTTTCGAGATCTGCAGTCTCCTTTTCAATCATGCAGATAATGCAGTAATTTACAAATGTACAAATGTACAAAAATATTCCAGTATTTACACAACAGCATCCTGATTATGGTTTTTAACAACTTCACCTAACAAGCTGTGCAGAAAGATGAGGTGGAGGTAGGGTGTTGATAATGATAATGATATTAAAATTTAAAACAATATTGTTGACAATCCCACGTGACACATAATCATCTACATCATTTGTCCCCACATGCAAAATGACTAGTTTGGCCCTTCTCACCAACTCTACAATCTCCCCCTCCCTCTCAAGCTTGTCCATAAGCCTCAAAGTTGTCAGGCCCCCAAAGGCCTTGACGGTTGCATCCAAAGGCTTCCGAGGGGTCGACAAATCGAATCCGAAATTAATAGCACCGCCGGTCTCCATGAACCAGGCCAATGGGTTTATGGGCGGCTGTTAATAATGAAAAGCAAAAATTGTTGATGTGTTTCAGATTTATCAATGATACCTTTCTGTGCAGTAATTCAGCATACAAATGATATTTATCAGTTTGATAGCTGGAACTATGTCTTTAGGGATTAAAATAGGAACATATTTTTTTCCTTTGCCTCTCAAATATGCAACAATGAATTGCCCTATAAGTAACTTTTCATTAGTGTCAGCTTCTTCTTGGTCCTCTTTTCTCACCCACTCGCCATTTAACGCATCTTCAAATTGTTTAATTTGCAGACGCCACCTCTTCACCTCTCCTAGCATTAAATAATGTAAGCCTGGGTAAAACTAACTTAAGTGAGTGTATTTGTCAAGTGTATAACGTTTGCATAAATACTTTTAATTCTGTCTCTAGATACACTTTCAAAATTGTTACTTCATTTTCCAATGGTAAACATTTAGGTTTGCGAAGGAGCTCCATAGAGGACTTTTTTACATCTCACGAGCCATTGGAATAAAAATTCCAATGATCTGTTTATATAGGCCTTTTTGAACTTTTCTAGTTCTTTATCTTTTGTATCTGTAGGTTTGGATATCTTAGAAATTGTATCAACAAGATCTTCTAAGTGCTTACGATCAAACATCATTGTTAAATCATTATTGTTATTTGATTCCATATTATGACATATGGCTTTATGCTTTTGATTTGAAACTATGGAACTATCAAAAACTGCATTAACTTTTTACATGGCATTGTCAGTGTATCACTCACAAGTTTATTATCATGATTCATGTGAAACATCAATTGACCGCCACTCTGCCCCACGCACGTTGAGTCCTACTAAATGAAATCTTTGCTGGACACTTCTGAAATCTTTTACTGCCTGTAAGAATGGGATCTTCAAGTACACAGCGTTCCATCAGTGCCTTTATTGAATACTGAAGTTTCTTCTATCTTAGCAACTTAAACAGAAATGTTCTTTTCTTTATCAAGTATTGATTTTGCTTTGAATGCAGACCATCAAGTGCAACACCTCCTGAGCAGTTTTTCTAAATAATTGGTAACAAAATTTTTCCCAGAGGCAGGGTTCGACATAAGTGGTAGACCTGTAGCCCTGGTCTACCTGAAAAACTGGCCGGGTCTACCAGCTTTTTGCCAGTAGGTAGACCTGTCGCTCACCTGGTTTTGCAGTTCCATTATGTATTATTAAAAAAAATGCTGGTGTCCAACAACCTGTTTGAATCATCATTCCTTATTTCAACAAACACAGAGAATTATATTATGTCAATGTATTGAATTATGCACTCCCTTTAAAGGGCAAACAACATTATGCATTTTTTACCAACACGGAGTGTCGGGCTACCTGATTTTGAGTCGGTCTACCTGATTTTAAACTTGGTAGACCTGATGTCTTCTGCCTTACCATCTGTAATGCCATCTTCAGCTCTCGGTTGATTGTCTGTTCATGTGTCTCATCAAGAGCCAAATTTGAGTAAGGGCAACTTTTGAGACTATTCACAAAAACCGCCCTTTTGAAGATATGACAAAACCTGTTGTGGCATTGTTTCTGAATGGGAAAAGTGCTGAACTAAAATTCCTGAGTAGAAAGGCTTATCAGTTACATGAAAAAAGTGGAATCATGTTCTTTAAACAATTATTTCTGAGGTTCAGTCACCAGTTCGTATTGCAATTGTCAATCCTACATAATTACCCACAAACAATACAATCTTTGAGGGTGACTCGAGCTTAAAACGAATGACTATTCAATTACAAACTGCCCAATTAAGCTAAGTGAAAGTTACTTTTCAATTATGAGTTACAATATAAAACTTTCGACATGAACTTTAAATGAGAACATTGACTAAAAAATACAACAATAAAACATAAACAAAACATATCTTATTGTACATGAAACATCTTAATTACATATACATGCCATATGCTATGAGACTTATGTGAATGAAATTATTCAAATAACTAAAAATGGAACATAATATAACACTACCTATTTCTTTGTCCATCGTATAACTTGTAGTCCATTACAAAATCATTAGGAACTTTCACGACAGATCTAAGATGGCAAATAGTATATAATAATCCAGGTTAACATTTTGAACTATTGTCGATTTTGAAAACAAAATTCTACAAAATCTTTTCTTTGGCAAATAGACTGTTGTATGAACATCCAGGGGTAACATTTTGTGACTATTGATCAGTTTTGAAAAACAAAAAAATTAATCATGTAGTTAGATCTGAAAGAGAGGATTTCTTTGCACAACAACAAACCAGGCCAAAAAGTTGTGCATGAAGCAAATCACCACTATTCAAGGCCTAACGCACGGAGATTAACCAAGTTATTCGGGTGCCCTCACTTAATGAATCACCACTATTTGAGGCCTAGATTAACCAGTTATTCAGTAACCAATATTTTATTGATTTGTAACATATTTTCTTTTTTTCACTGCTTTATTTTATTTATCAAATAAACAAATCAAAGTAACAAAATATTTCTCCCACTGGGCGGGGTGCCTGGCAGGGCGACCATTGAATCTGTTCCTTTTGCATGGAAGGAAGGAGAAGCCCCGTACTCAGACAAGGCGGATATGTAGGAGAATTCTCCACTCCACCGCACCTAAGGCTTTTTGGAGATTCATCTTCGAGGTCAATCACGTTAAGAACCACTGATTGACTGTCTATGCTATGTTCATCATCAATTGTGGTGCCCTCGAAGATCGTTCCACTAGTTTCGAGATCTGCAGTCTCCTTTTCAATCATGCAGATAATGCAGTAATTTACAAATGTACAAATGTACAAAAATATTCCAGTATTTACACAACAGCATCCTGATTATGGTTTTTAACAACTTCACCTAACAAGCTGTGCAGAAAGATGAGGTGGAGGTAGGGTGTTGATAATGATAATGATATTAAAATTTAAAACAATATTGTTGACAATCCCACGTGACACATAATCATCTACATCATTTGTCCCCACATGCAAAATGACTAGTTTCGCCCCTTCTCACCAACTCTACAATCTCCCTCCTCCCCTCTCAAGCTTGTCCGTAAGCCTCAAAGTCGTCAGGCCCCGAAGGCCTTGACGGTTGCATCCAAAAAGGCTTCCGAGGGGTCGACAAATCGAATCGAAATTAATAGCACCAGCGGTCTCCATGAACCAGGCCAATGGGTTTTGGCGGCGGCTGTTAATAATGAAAAGCAAAAATTGTTGATGTGTTTCAGATTTATCAATGATACCTTTCTGTGCAGTAATTCAGCATACAAATGATATTTATCAGTTTGATAGCTGGAACTATGTCTTTAGGGATTAAAATAGGAACATATTTCTTTCCTTTGCCTCTCAAATATGCAATAATGAATTGCCCTATAAGTAACTTTTCATTAGTGTCAGCTTCTTCTTGTTCCTCTTTTCTCATCCACTTTCGCCATTTAACGCATCTTCAAATTGTTTAATTTGCAGACGTGCCACCTCTTCACCTCTCCTAGCATTAAATAATGTAAGCCTGGCTAAAAAACTAACTTAAGTGAGTGTATTTGTCAAGTGTATATTGTTTGCATAATTAGACATTGAAGAAAATCTATCTTCTCTCCACCCGAAACCCCTGAATGCTTGACCATCGTCATCCCTAGTGAAGAGAAAATTCAAATCATTTTCCACTTCTTCATCATTACCGTCATTTTCATCACTGCTGCTATCACTGTCTTCGTCCATCATTTGTGCGCGGTCCAAAATTTCATCTTCTAATAATTCTCTCTCTAGATTCAGCTCTTCATCTATCGGTTCGACATCACTGAAGTCACTTCCATCAGAAAGCTCATCATTCTCCATGATTTTTTTATTTTGAAATTTACTAATATTACTTTTAAAAAGCTTTTTTTAAAAAACACCAGACGGCTTAACTGAAATGTGTCCGCATAAAAATTATAAAGTAAAATTTTGTTTTTAATTTTGTGATTCGTGTTTTGAAATTATGCAAATTTCGGGGATATCCCACACGCTGATTAGTCAAGACATGTGTGACTAATGAGAAATGATAAATCATAAATAATTAATGTGAGAGGGAATCCTAGATAAGATTGTTATGTGCAAGCAGTGCAAAACATAACGTCCTATGATAAATTGAATCATTGTAGGCCTAACTCAACTTATGGTGGACAATAAAATGATTTATTTGTGACCAAAGCCATTTTTGCTTGTCAAACAACGATTTCTATGCATGTTTAAGGTCAGCTTCATTAACCTTGATGTTATAAGAATATTTAACATAATATGATTGTTTTATTAACACGATATTTAAAAGGAGCTTTTCACAATTGAAACAAAAATACAAATCTCCGCTGGCGTATGATCAAGTTGAGCCGAGCATAATCATATGCAAAATTATGTCCCCAAATCTATGCCTCTTGATAAATAATTTAATTTAGCTCCATTCTTAATGTATGATAATTTCATTTTTAATTAATATTAATATTTCATATTCACACAGCTTACAAAAAAGAAAAAAACACACTAAAGATGCTGGTTCACACCTCTGTGGTAGTTGAAATAGGGAAAAAGAAAAAATCTGCATTTCCAAAGATCCACACAAATCTCCGCTGCGTATATGTTTTCTGAGATGTTCTTTTTGCTTTTGTATAGTTTCACCTGAGAAAAGCAAAGTGTACAACACATATGTCATTGTAATGGCCACGTCATCTGGGTGATCAAAGCAGTACAAAGTCAAATAAAGAAGTCATTTAATGTACATGTATGTATACCAGACAGTTTGAGGCGGAAATAACAAGCACATCAGGAAAAGGTTCAACTATTCAAAGCAAATCCAGCAATTCATATGTTGAATCTGACAATCATTTATCATGCCCTTAAGTGTAGAAATTTTTTTAAAAATCGCATCCACCCACCCTCGTTCCGGTGTCATGAGTGCATAATGTTTTTAATAATCAGCAAAAACTCAAAAAAAATCAAATAACTTTTTTCATCTTATTAAATCACTTATTTTATTCCCAACATGATAGGAATTAATGATAAATATCTATTAACACTAGTCTTTAAATTTAATTCATGTTAAAACATTTTAAAATCGAATCAATACATAATGTACTCTCAGGAACACTTAAAATTTAGTTAAAAATAGCATTTTATATGCAATATCTAAAGATCTATGAATTTAATTCGCTTCATTTTTGCACATAATATAAGCATATGTTTGCTCATTAACATATATAATTATCAGCATAGACGTCCAGGCTATTTTTCAAATTATAGCTCGTCAAAAGTAAGAAAATCATTAAAAAAAACAAATTTCTTAAGATAAATGCCATTTCAAGCTCAATATCAAGACTATTTACAGACAAAGGCCCCTGATATTTAGATATATAATATATTTATGCTATTTAACATTTTCACAAATATCATCAAAGGCATTAATTAATTTTTAAATTTTGCAAACAAAAATGCAAAATTTTCAAACATTGAACTTCCTTTTCAAATCGTTAAACAGTTTGAGCCTCTTTTCTGCATATGTATTGAATAACAATACTTTTATACCCAAATAAATAATCTAATATGATCTTCATACTGATTATAACAAAACAACAGATTTTAAATGCATAAATGAGAGCTCAATAACATAAAAAACAGTCTATGCTAACATAAATGTCAATGCACAATTTGTTACAATAAGTGGTCAAAATTTCGTACATGTATAGATGAAAAATATATTTTTTTTACTGAAGCTTGATCTTATATATACATATACAATAAGTATTATATTCTATTTTTTACATCGTCGGTTTTCACGTGTTTTAATGCACAATACCTTACCAGCCCCTGTACATATCAACCCGTGGGACGAGACACTGAATATAAATGGAACTCGTATTCAGTTAAAACACTGCCACGCGCACGACGTAACAACGTTTCTTATTTCAAGGTCATCCCGGGAAACTATTGTTTTCGCACTACTAGTTACGTAGAACGTGCATTGATTTTCCAAATAAGAGGCAGATGATTTGGCGAGCTCCCGTGTTTTCATTGGTTGAAAGTATGGACAGGTGCCCCCCACTATGAAAGTGACTCACATCACGGCTATATACTGCGTATATAGACGTGAGATATGACGATGATTTTTTACAGAACAACCTCTTTAGAAAAAAAAATAGTCAAATACACTCAAAATCACAGTTGCAGATTTGGTGACTCGGATTTTTGTTGAATCACCAATCTTTGCTCTAAAAACAGCAGACAACCCATCAACTCCTTTATTTGTCACAAGAGTTGCTAAATGCCCAAACTCTAATCCTGACCCAGCAATCTTCAAAGCCATTGCTTTACTCAAAACCTTTTTTTCCACCAGGCCACTGAGAGTTTGAAATCGCACATGTTGATCACTTCTGTATTTAGAATGTTCAATACATGATGCAGCATCCCAGAGAGACTTTTGAAGTTCTGCTTGTGACTGCTCCTTATCCTTGAAAGCAACATTCAGTAGCTTTTGTAAAGCCTCACAATCTTCTGCAGCATCATGTGCACTAAATGTGTAGTTAGCAACATTTTCACAAAGCGATGACAGAGTGAATGACTTTTGTTCTGGATATAGAGTTTTTGCAAATGGCAAACTATCGCCAAATCCTGCAACTTTTTTGACGGAGAAGTTCTTCCAGGTCATTTTGTATAACTTCCTGCAGAATCTTGGGTTATCAAATCTTAGGCCATTATGCCCAATCAACACGCACTTTGGTGGTAGCCACTGCAAAAACTGTTTCAGACTTTCCTTAGCTGAAAAGGAGGGAACTACTTTGCCATGATGTACAAGCACATTATCACCCGCTTGCACTTGCACTGTAAGGCCTGTGACCTGGCTAGCATAATAGCTGACTGGGATGGTTGGGAGGATGTAAATGCTGAAGCGCTTGTCTCCCTCAACGATCGAAAAAACTAAACTTTTTAAGGGGATTGAAAATCTAGATGGAATTTTAAGATGTAACATAAAAATAGAAATTATTTAGGGATACTGACAATTTAAACAATATGAGGCACAAAAATTAATGATTTCATATTACATATATGTATTCCCGTTTCTATTTTACGTAGTCCATTTACCTGCAGCAGCCTTTGTATTGAGGTCATAAGCACTGCTACTTCTACCATCTTTACTTTCTGCAACACTATGTGTCTTGGATGTAGAAACCCTGTTAATTTCTTCACAATTAATGCAGTATATGTGAAACACTGAGGCAAGCCCCCTTCTGGTTTTTTTTCACACATTTTGTTAACAGTAATCCATTGCCACACAGAAAAACAGCCATTGTCAAGCTGAACAGCTAAGTGCTTAACATCAATAATCCTGGTTCCTTCTAAATCCATGAAAATAGGTTTTTGTATGTCTCCAGTGGTTGAAATAGTACTAGTATTAATTCAGTACTGCAGTCTATAAGAATATAAGGATCTGTGTTTCATTATTGACAGTGTCAAATTAGAGTCTAAAAAACATTGGCATGTGTTGTTTTCCGCATCACTGCATTCTAATAATGACAGTGCATCATCCAGTGTTATTTGGCCTGTAGGCTGCCGAATTTTAAAACAATTTCTCCCTCGTTTAAAAGTACTTTTCTTTACAAATGTCCTTTATCCCTGAAGGGGCTCCATTATAGGTTTTATCGCTCACAATGGGTAAAAGTTTCATCTGAAGTCGGGTAATGAACAAGGGATGAGTTTTTACTTTCTGTCTATCATATTTCGTTAGTACCAACGACTTCAGAACCACCTTTAAGCCAGATTTTATTAAGAAGGAAAAAAATAAAAATAAAAAATTTAAAACGAGTTTCTAAAATGCCCTTTGATTACATACAATGAAAAAGCACGATCTCTATTCATAGATGCAGGGACTGCACACCTCTGTATCCAAAAGCAACATGCAGTTTCAAAATAGATATTTTTTAAATTATTTGATATATTTAAATAAACTTCTATGATCTTCCAAATTTTCTTTTATCTTTGCTGTAGAAGTTTGGGCAATAAATAGGACTCTGTCATGATTCATAACTGGTTTCTTCATTATCAGCAAGGCTGAAATTTAAAATTTAAAAGAAACTTTCTTTATCGGAGCCAACATATAATAAAAAACAGGTTCTTTGTGAAAAATCACGCCTAAATGTTGGAAAACTGAAATATTCCCTTATTTAGAACTTTCTGATTTCAAATCTGAAACACAATTTGACATGCCAATTTAGGAGCTAAACATTTTTTTCATTGGAAAATTAGAAAATTTAGCTATAATTTTACCTGATTTTTATCTTCATCTAACTGCTCGTCGCTTACAGTATTACATGTTCACCTGCCACATTTAAATATTTTATTCTATCTTGCTATAAAATGTGATTTATATTTCAAAAACGCCACGGACTGCTTAAAATGTTTAAAATTTCAATGGCGGTAATCCCTATACAATTTAAACATTTTATCGGTAATAATAAAATAAGGAATCATTTGATTGCTCATTGTCTACAATCCAATTAAATTACATTATCTTGAAATACAATAATACTAAAAATATTAGGTGGTGCATCAAAATTATTGAATTCTTCCAAATGTATAGTCACTCTCATGTAATAGAAATCTTCGTGGCTGGACCCTGAAATCTAAATTGGAGAGTTTGGAGTCATTTGAAATAGAACTAGAGTATGTGTTCTGATTGGTAGATTGTGATCTGTGGAATGTATCTATAGCTCACTTGTATGACATTGATGCGAATTGTTTTGAAAACGTCATTGCGCTCACAACAGTGCCGCCACTGTTCCTTTGGTACTCATCTCTGAGCTCCTCAACCTAAAACCACAGTAATATGTTACACAAATATATACACTAATGGTTGAGGGAGGACATATAGATCAATTGTGTCTGGTGTTGAGATAAGTTTTTGTAAATGATACATGCAATCCTTGGGGGACATTTAATTATTACTATTTACAAAACCACTCATTATTCATTAGATATATATTAAAATTGATTGGAAGGATTATGAATAAGAGAATTATATTTACATGTTTCAATCATACAATTTCAATGAATTTGACTATCCCACCAAATGTTCATCTTGGTTCCTAAGCATGACACAGCTATCTGAAGTTCTTCATTGAAAAAGGAACAAAGAATCATCTGAGCTGTTTCATAATACCATATCTGTATCATGACTCCCAGATGCTAAGAAATATTTACTAAACTAACAGAAAAGCATAAAGCATAGCTTAGGGGGATAGGGTCATTGATCAGTCATTATTATCATCATTTTCATCATCGTTAGCTTGAGGAGCTTGCATCATTGCCTCGGAGAACTCTTTTTGTTTATTCTCTGCAGCAGCCAGCTGTTCTTTCAGCGTAGCGATTTCTCTACGATAAGTTTGTCTCTCAGCATTGCCCTGTGAAGGCTATTCCTTAAGCCTTGCATTTGTCCTTGTACGGTCTGAATTAGGTGGCAGCTTTCACTGTTAATACGTGCCATGTCACCTTGTACAGCATATGCCGTTAATGCATGCACACCTCGTAAAATATTTGCATCAGACACAGATGTGTCCACAATTTTTAGCCTTCCAAGTTTTGCATCACTCTCATATTGAAATGGCAGCTGAAAAGTAAAATACAGTGACAGTGTACATATATTAATTATTAGTGGGTGCTGGCGTCATACAAGGGTTAAATGATTCAAATAGGAAACTGTTAGACTAATTGGTTGATGAAATGGATTAAATGGTAATGTGATGTTTTGGAATCTCAAAGGCTTTCTGAGATTATCATGTAATAATGTCACATAGATTACAGAAATTACTTTACCCAGAATGTATTTGTATCATGTTATTGAAGCCCTTGGTTTTTGTTTGTTGTTAATGATAAACAAATAAAAATTGAGTGGTCAGTAGTTGAGTGGTCAGTCTCTCACCACTCACCACAAAGCTGTTTAGTCTGGTCATATCTCACGGCTTACAGAGTACTCTAGCTTTGATTCAACAACTAATATCGGTGGAAATTGACTTCAAAAACCAACCGATCACAAGCCCCATTGCCGAAATGTTGAGCCAAGATGTCAAACGTCAAACATACAATCTGACAATGCTAAGTAAGAAAACCAAGTAATATTGATTTTGGTTTTGACACAACTGTACTGTAAAACTAGAATATTTAATGGCTATTGAATGTTGCGATTTTCATCTATAAATTATTTTGACACTATTTAATTTTGCGATTTTAGTCTATCCTGGACCTACTTTACATAGGCTATTAATGTTTGCTGACTATTTAAGTTTGCATTTTGCACCTACCCACAAAATTCGCAAATTAAATTGAGCACAAACATTTCTAGTTTTACAGTAACCCAAAGATATTTTTCACATAAAAGTCACAACTGGGCCCACGGGTCGATATGAACAAGGACTTGTACTAGAAAAAGAAATATAAGAATAAAAACAATAATATGAGACCAAGTGCTATTCAGCAAATAAGGATACTTTTAAGTGAATTAATTATGTATAAAGTATTCTACATATTTGGTACACAGTGTATGGATCCATTATCCACTATCCACTATCAATTTCTTGCTGGTTTTGCTCCAATGCAATCCAAGCATTAAATATTAAAACTTTATTTCTAACATGTTTCTGGTCTACAGACCCCTTTTCAAATTACAGATGTTGATGTTACCATGATTGTATTAAACTACACCAATTAGAATATATGCAAAAGAATGATAAAAATATACAAGTTTTCAAGAATGAAAATGTATTGACTGTAACGTTTTTCATAATAAGTTTTCTTTTTAAATGATTGCGGATGTGAGCTCCGTTATTGTTACAACAAATTTCCATAATGTAGATAAGCAAGTGCGGTAAGGTGCGGGTCTCAAAAGTGCAGTTCGTGCGGGTGCACCCACACAGGACACTGCTAAATATATAGATAATTTTCATTTCAATAATCATTTTTGATTATACAAATATCTTTTGAAAAGTCTCTCCAGGAAATCATCTATCGAGTAATGCCAAGCTTTTTATGCATACAAATTGGAGACTGAAATTAATAATGGATAAAATGTGGTTCTAAGCACATTAATGTATGTCATTGTTATTTTCTCTTTCTCTATCTCCAAAAATACATATGGACACTAACCTGTTTGTTTCTTTACAAATGGATTCGAACAATTCTTGTGTAAAGAAAAAAAGAAAAAAAACAATGGCAGGTGTGCCTCTTGGTAGCGTAACTTGCGGGCCACTCCTCTTTGCAAAAGCTTTTGGATTAGACATTGAAGAAAATCTATCTTCTCTCCACCCGAAACCCCCTGAATGCTTGGACCATCGTCATCCCTAGTGAAGAGAAAATTCAAATCATTTTCCACTTCTTCATCATTACCGCCATTTTCATCACTGCTGCTATCACTGACCATGATCATCATTTTATGCGCGGTCCAAAATTTCATCTTCTAATAATTTCTCTCTAGATTCA
>CM032660.1:42247960-42314955 GCA_019095985.1 Streblospio benedicti
GACTCATTTGATGTGATTGTGGAAGAAGCGTATTTTATGGTCTACTGAGACACATCTAGTAAGTATCAGCCAGAAATTTGTGTTCCTGGTATTTGTTGTAGACTCTTTCTTGATGAGAAGAAATCTGCTACCCCTTGAAAAAAATCCAATGTTTTTATCACAGCATTTTAAATCATCCGGCAGACAATCGTGAAACAATTAAAAATGTATTAGATCAACTGAAAGATCAGAAGATGTCTATATGTCTCAAGAAAAGATTATGGACTCCGTTATACTACCAGCAATGACATATGGAGCAGAGACATGGTCCCTAACAAAACGACAAAAAGAAAAACTGGCTGTAACACAAAGAAGCATGGAAAGAGCAATGCTTGGAGTCACGAGAAGAGATAAGATTAGAAATCAAGAGATAAGGGAAAGAACACGGGTGGATGACATCATCGAGAAAGCAGAAACGCATCAAGATTGATTGTCCGAGATAAGGAAAGCAATAGAATTGCTAGGTGAGAGGTAAGAGTGTTCAAGAGATCACTGATAGATTAGTCACTTCAAGTTTTTCCTCGGAGGTCTCTGGATGAACGTTTAACATTTAACATTCTGAAAACAATGACACGGTACTTACTAGAAATTTTTTGTTGTTTTTTGTTGTCATATTCACTTAAATGCATTGTTAACTTAATATTTAGATGCATATTTAAGTTTTTGAAGCAACAACTTAATGTTAGTTATTTTTAGTAGTTGTTGTTGCTGTTGTTGCCATATTGACTTAAATGCATTGTTAACTTAATATTTAGATGCATTTTGCAAATTTTTGATGCAACAGTTATTATATTTTTGTTGCTCTTGTTGCTGTGGTATTAATTTAATGCCTGTATGCTGCAAAATCACTGGTTTACTTAAAATGTGATCTTTGGTTAGGTTTGTTAATTAATTACTGTAGATATTTACTCTTAAGTATAGGCATTTGTCATATTTTATGTATATGTAATCAACAAGCAGCATTTCAGAAAAATTTCTTCACAACAATGCCTGTGCCATTCAAAGGTTGTAGACGCGGCATGTTTACTTTTCAAAACTGGGTCCCACTGCCACGACCACCACCACCACCAACAGATGACAAATTGTTGAACGATTTGGATGAGAGAATGGAAGCAGCGTGCTTGCAAGATTCTCTCGGACAAGTAATAATACCACACACACGCACGCATGCATGCACGCACGCACACACGCACGCACACACACACACGATGCTGCTTTCATATATTCTCAAAAAATAATGTGAGGTGATAAAGTCTATAGTAAAGTACAAATCCAGCCTAAAAGGGATGCCCTGGCACCCTGGACGCTGTGCCTTCTATACTATAGTGTTTGTAAATCATGATAGTATACATACTCCCACCCCTTCTACCAAGATGCTGGGTCGCATGGCAGCAGCAAATTCAAACAAGTACGAAAAAAACGGTTTTGATTCCATAAGTATAAGCTGAGAAATATGTTGTGCAACAGATGAACATTTTATGTACATTGTAGAATCAGCTTCAGATTCACTCAGGTATGGGCTTCATGTTGTAGATATCAACACGAAAAGCATAATATCATTAAGTGCAAATATTATTAAGTGTAGTAGCAAACGTGAATTTACAGGAACGGCAATAGCTATTGGCAACTATGTGTATTTTTTAAGGTTTGTCAGAAATAGATTTGTGTATTTCCATCGATTTCACACTCAAGACTGACAACTGTTGGAAAGAATTGGCTGCATTACCTTTGCGCAATAGTCAGTTAGATCGTTTTAGATCATATCACCATGAGGAAAACATTGTTTTAGCTCCAATAGACAGGTGTAATGGAGCGCCTAACAATGTTTTTGTTTTTTGCTTTTGTTACATTAGATTTTCTGATTTTATTTACATAGATTATAGCATGTGAATAATATTTCAAAGGCTTGCTCAGTGCACATTTGTTTCAAGCAAAGATGTGCCCGGTGAGGATAGGAGCTTTGTCAGACATCTGCGTCCAGTGCGCTGAAGACAGTGGAACCTGCGCAGCCAATCTGCAAAGAAGTCGCAGTGACATCGACCGAGGAATTATCATGTTGGCGCCATTATGTCCTGTGCAACATATCATTGGAGAGCGTCAATGCACAGCTAAAGGAGGCGCCATTTTACCCCACAGAGCTGTCAGCTGTGTGGTCATTTTGGAACAGTTACCGGTATGGTGATGGGGGCTGGCTTTAGAAATGGAGGAGAAATCTAAAAGCGAGGAGGCAGAGGAGGCATCAAAAAAAGCGAGGAGGCAGTCGCCTCCTCTGCCTCAGCCTAGTTATGGGCCTGCTTAAAACTACAATTTTCTAATTTAGGATGAATACTATACTATATGTAACTTTTTGTCATCAAGTAGCGATCAATACTCAAGCCAACCATTTTACATTGTATTATTTAAACTATTCTCTATTCTGTAAACCTGTATTATGTGAAACAATATCATTTAAATCAAATGCTTTCTGTCTTCAGAATGAGCAGCTGGGATACCCATGTGGGGAAAGCCGTCAACAGATGATTGCGAAGAACAGCTGGCTAAAAGCCACCAGCCTTCCAAATGTTGCTATGGCAATAATGGGCGCTCCAGCCATGCCAGCTTTGTGGGGAATCATTTGATAAGATTTTCTATGAGTTCTGGCTTTCTATCACAATGGATAGGAAAAACAGCAAAGTACATTGACTTGAATCACTTTGGTGTTGAATATTGAGTTGCATGGTAAGACAAACTGAAGCAACACCAGTTGCATTGGTTCGTAGCACTTGGTCTTGTGATAGTTTATTTTTGTATTTTTGTTTGGTTGCGCAATAATCAAGAAAGTGAATTTAGAAAGTAACTATTATCAACGTTTTCCAGCTCAATGTAATAAAACTATGGATTCAAATTCATTATTACAATTATCAAATGTTATTTTCATATAGAGTCCAACTAATATCATGATACATTTTTCTGTGACTGGCGTCAAATCACAAATATTTATATTAAATGGCAATTTTCTAGTGCGTTCATAATGGTTGGTTACTGTTTTGCATTTGGCAGTCACTGAAGTACTAATCAATAAACGATAATAGAATAAGACATTTATTTTTTATGTCATGCATTAATAATTATTAAGACTTTATTTGTAAAAATGTTGCGGGGAATTCTCTCCGCTTAAAACACCATGACGTCAGATATGAACTTTGAACTCAGGTGACGTCGATATTTGAACATTGAACTTGACTTACTTTACATGCGCAAACGTGCCTGCGCACTCAATATCTTCCGTTTCATGTTGTTTACCCATGTTACCATACTGATAACTAGCTATGTCGTCTGCTGTCAGACATTAATCTTAAGTAATGGTCAGAAGGTGCCGGGTAGGGGGGTGCAGTAGCTCAGCGGGGGTGGATGGTATCCCACTGCACCAGTGGCCATCAAATGAAGATGATGCCAAGGGGTGGCTAGACTTTCTTCGCACAACAAGGAGTGATGACTTCACACTGGCTCCAAAATCAGCTCAGATATGTACACTGCATTTTTGTTTAGGAGACTTTAAAGAACTAACCCAATTCGAAGGCTGGTTTTACAAAATATCTTAAGCTCAAGGAAGGACCAATGCCAACAATCAAAGCAAGACAGAACAGCCCTCTTGCTGAATTTTTGGAGTTCGCACCGTTGCAGGTAACAATCCAAAATGCTTGCTCCTTCCCCAATGTTGTGAATCATGATAAAACACACTTCAATGTACATTTTAGCGGACCCAAATAAAAGGCCTGTTTTTAGACATTGAAAAATATTTAGGAACCACATTTTTGTCGCTATATAGAAAAAAAATGTGGTTTCATCGTTTTAGGTTAGTTTTAAATGCATTTAGAACTTACTTTTGACGTATCTTCAATCGCAATGTGAATGTTTTATCAAATAGAAGTCTTCTCAATTAGTTAAAAATAAAGAAACTGGAACCACATATTTGATTAATCCAATTATGTGGCTGCATGTACATAATGTCCGAAGAAAACTATCGAAACCATTTCACCAATGGCTCTTCTTTAAAAACTGTGTATCTATTTCACTTTTATCGTTTTTATAAGCATGCATTTCAAGATAATTATGCAACGTTTATTTTTGCCAAATCTTCATGAGTTCATATTTATCTTTAGACTAATTTATTTACTGTATACCATCATGTTTTTCTACAATTATGGAAATGGATATATATTAGACTCTACCGTAATCATGTTATATTTTAATTGTAATTACTAGAGTGTGTTTGTATATTTCATCATTGATTTAACGATTGGTATGTTTGTGCTTACTTCAAAGATCATGGTGTGTTGTGTAAATGAGACTTGTATGGATGACTTTATAGACTTGCTGCATAGACATGGAAATATGGAAAGGGACAGTTGTTGTTTTTTTGTATGAAGGAGAACTTTTACAATCATGTCACAATTGTGTTTAGAAAAAATAATAATCAATCAATGGACATAATCAGGCAAATAGTGATTCCTCATGTTATAGACAATTTGATAAACAATCATGGCTTTAAATTAATAAATTCCCCATCAAATTATATAACTCTTACATCACTGCATTTTCGTCAAACCAAACAAGTGGAGGATAGGTAGATCCGAAGAAATGTTGCAAGAATTTTCACTATACTCCCCGAGGAAAATGTAGTGTATTATTCTCATTTTTGGTGAGTGCATTTGTGTCCATTTTTTCCCCACTCAATTAATGTATTAATGTCATATTTTTAGCAAAGGTCCTGGTCAAATTATGGGCGTTGCTCAAACTATGTCACATAATTGCAAACAGTCTGCAGCACTACGACATGTCAGCAGATCGTTAAGTCACTAAAATGTACGCTACATGTGACGGCTGATATGTGACGAGGTGCTGGCAACAGCATCTATAAATTTTCCTATGTTTAATATAAAGTTTTACAAAGTTACGTATGAAATAACAATATATATGTAATATTTAACATTATTGAACATCACTAATATTGGTATCTTTTTTATCAGTCTGATTTCAGAATGCCTCGTCCTCGTTGTCCTCAGGAAACCAACATGGTTATGGGCTGAGATACAGGCAAGCATGCTCTAGTCAGCACAGCCTCATCAACTGGCAGACACTTCATCCCAAGATTTTGCTCATTATGGACAGTTTGCCTCAGAATCTCCGCCATCTGCCTAGGAAAGAGGTATGCTCCTATCCAGGTATAAATGTGGAGAGACTAGCAAATACCCTGGTGAGTAAAACTTTCTCCTATAAGAATTTCATCATATGGGTGGGAACAAATGACGTGTTGAATTTTAAAAGTAATCAAAACATCATTGATTTTTTGAGAACTTTTAAGAGCCAGTTTGAAAATCTAATAGAGGTCGTTCAAACAAGGAACAAATATGAAGTTGGCATTTTTGTTTGTTTATTGCTCCCTAGATTTGGCTTTCATAAAGAGGTCATTGCCCAGGTAAACACACTTCTTAGCAATCTACCAACACAATATGATTTTGTCTCTGTGATTGCTCCACCTGAATGCATCAGGTGTATAGACAATGAAACAGATGCCAGGGCTTCAGATCTCTGGATTAATGACCTGATACACCTTAGTTCCTCATGAGCCAAGAGATGGCAAAGCTTAGAACATTGTTGAATGGAATAGTTATATCCATAACTATACTCAGAGTTAATCGTCATTGCAAAGGAGAGGGTCACAAAATCTAAAAAAAAATTCAGTATGTGGGAAGTCTTTTTTAAGTCATCTATAGTTTTCACACCTCACCTTGAAATATAGGCATCCAGAATTTTGTGCATGTAGGAAAAAGACGTAATGTGGTCTATCCTGAAAATCTGCTATTAGATCTGATCAGTGGCCAGATTGTAAATGAGGAGTCACAGGACTTGGAGGATGTTTTTGTACTTCACAACAAGATTTTTAAAATGTTATGTTTTCTAAGGAGGTTATTTAAATGATTTTTGACAATACCCTGCTGAAGGGTGTATGAGAATTCGTTGAACATATGAGAAAAAGATAGGATAAAGAATAAATGCCTGCCTGCAAATGCCTCCTTAGATAGATTGAATTAATTACTATTTTTTTGATACACTTGACAAGTTGCTCCTTGTGAATTAATGATAATTAGTATGCGTTTTGGTAAAACATCAATACCCATATATCGCTCAAGATCCAGTTCCAGCCAGACCGGCACTCGTTCTGCGCCATGCACAGTCGACCTGCTGCACCCCGGCAACCACCTCGTGTTCCCTGACTACAGCAGGATGGCGCCCGCCTGGACCGAGAAACACACACTCAACATCAAGAAGTAGGTCAACAAAACACAGATCCAGGCAGAATTTTCCAATTTACTGATGTGATATTAATCTTAGCATCATGTTATGGCCATAAAATCAACAACCACAACACACCACATTTCACTGTGGAACCTCTATCATCTGAGCAGAAACCAGAAACATGGAATACATGGTGGGAAGACGAGCACCAAAAGCCCATACATGCCAGCCTGATAGAATTAGACCTTTATGCCAATGCCGTAACACATGGGACCCTCTATGCTCCTGTTCGTATAATTGATGTACACAAGGTAGATATTCCCGGGAGCATCATTTCCCAGGCATGTGAATTTAAAGCGATTACGAAAAAATGATCAGAAACTGTGAAAACTAGTGGTAGCTCTACATGCAAGGGGAATATAGGAATTCAGTTGTTTGGATGGTGTGCTCTAAAAGTGCATCTTATAAATATCCATTGCCTAGATTTATATGTATGAGATCACATTATTTCTGTAATCTTGATGTTTGAAGCCTTAACAATGTATTTGCGTATAGTATTTATATAACTTTGTTAAACCCACTGGACCTGCAAATGTATGAAGTGGCTATCAAAATTCACAAGACGGGGACTAGCTTAAACGTGATATGACATTGACACGTCAATGTGTAGATCATGTGAGCTTTAGTTTTCATGCAACTCTAGACCCTGATTTCATATCAGCTTTTACAAATATATATCATATTCAAAATTAAATTTATCTTTCATATCTCCCAGATAAAAATAACATTAAGATTTTCATTCGGCCGAAAGAAGTTGTTACGAAAACAACAAAAGTCTCGCCAATGGTTTCTATTGGTATCCATCAAATTCTTTGAATAAAATATCATCTACCATTCAATGTTCCATTAAAAAAAATGTTGCCCAACATGATTGACATTGATCGTTGACATTGATCATTGAAGATGAAACAGGTTGAGGAAGCACATTTAGTGTAACTGCAGGCATCTGAGCATTTGTGGCTTGTGATGTCTGGGAACACTATGGACAAAATCTATTTTCATGGTTAAATAAGATGGAAGGGGAAAATGTGCCGTGAACATTAGACTAGACATAGGGCTTGATGTTTACTAATTTTGGTATTCTTAGAATATTTACAGGGTTTATAAAGGCTTACATTTGCCAATTTTGCTATTATTTGTTATGCGCAAGTATAGTTATTCCATGATAAATTTACATGTTTATAGATTTTGTTGGAACAATCTAGAAGCGTCTAGAAAAGGATTTATGTTTGAATAATAACGTGTTTTTGGATTATTTGTTAGATTTACAAGGATAGGAGTAACACAGTAGTAAGAATGCAATTTTCTATATTAAAGGATGATTTGAAGAACTTTATGCAGTCCTTCCATGAGGAACCACCAATGTTTATTGAAGATCGAGGTTCGCTATCGCCACCTGTCAACCAGAGGAGAGTCCAGACAAGAGCGATGGTTTTGAACAGGTTTCAGTCTCCAGGACATATTTGCCTAAATATGTTTCTATGGCAACAAACAGTCCTTTTAAGGGCTATCCAATAGGCTTATAGAGGTTTTATGATTTCGCTACTTGGTATGAAAATAAAGTTGCTTTGGCCATGTGATTAGGAATGCTGGTCTACAGCGACATCTACTGGAGGGAAGAGTGGAAGGTGCCCGACCAAAGGGAAGACCAAGGAGACAGTGGACCACTGACATCTTGGAGTGGCTGGGTGTCCGGTATGGAGAAGCTGTGAGGACAGCTCAATGTAGAAAGAAGTGGCAAACCATGACATCCAAAGTCCGGGAGGACACAGAACCCACTAGGTACTAGGTAATTTATCTATTTGTTGTCTTCATAAAAGATATCTTGACTGTCCTGAACCGAATATTACATTGTCTTTTCCGCTCTATGAATAATGTCAGTATACAGAAATGAATAGCCATTCTTTCATGAGTCTTGCATTGGAAGAGTATAGATATTCATTTTCATTTATAATACCACAAAATTCAGTTTCGATCCCCCAAACAACTTTTTTCTCCTGAATCACTTCAAATCATCATTGTGTACATTATGTTTATTCTTGAAATTATTCTACATGCTGATATCTGTAGGGAAAAGAATGGTAGTGGTGATACACTAATCCTTCATACATCCAAAAATTACATTCCTATCAAAGGAATATGAGATTTATACAATTTAATCATCATATAATGATATGATATTTTGCACACAAAGAGGGCAAGCACCTGCCATAATGTAAACGCCCCTTAGCAACCATATTGTTTGACAACAATCTGCAGAGTAAGTAAAATTTCATAAATATCCTATAAGTCTTATATATTTGTAGGGCTAAATTTTTGCAAAACTTAAGCGCATTTCTTAATTTAACAAAATTATGTCTTTTGAATTTGATTTGATGATCAATATACATCATTTTGATTAAGATCTAGATCTAGATCTTAGACATTGTGGTAAGAAGTATGCTTGATGATTTACTTTTTTCCCCCTTCTTTAGGGCAATCTGACTTTGTGACTTGAGAATCTAAATGATGAAGATGCTGGTGTTCCAGTGTTCCAACAGAGTCTACTCTTTTCGTGATTGATGTTGACGGGTGACCAATGCTGACCAGATCTCTGCTGACCTCCATTGATTTGATATATATAGCATGTAGTGTCCAGGTAAGATACGTCTGATAATTTTATCAAAATGAATAAAATCATTGAATGGAAAAACATAACATATCATTGATTTGATTTTAAGAAAATTTTATTTATTACTCGCCGGTCCACAGAATTTTGTTCACACATCATATACAAAGCAAAAAATTTAAACTGGTAAATTGAATAATAAATACTCCCAGATGAGGATGGCCTTTATCCATATTTGAAATAAAATCCAAAAACATCTTTCAGCTCTATAGAAAGAAAGCCTTCGGTGAGCAACAGGAGAGTAGAAATTTGAAAGATAAAGCCCATTGGGAAAAGAATTATCTAAAAAAAATGAATTACTCTAAAAAGCACATTATTTCAATTGCGAAAAAAAAATCTGAATTAGCTTCGGAAACAATATTCAACATACAGAACAAAGGGAGGCCCACTAATGAGATGGACCTGCACAATCTCATGTGGGTGGTTGCTACTGGGTGCCCGAATGAAATATCTGGGTGCCCGAATGAAAAACCTGAGTTGATGAGAAATAAGTTTTACATGGCATATAAAAGGCTTTTAGGTGCCTTGCCATAAATATACACTACTTATGATAACTGTGTAAATGTTGGATATCAAATGCTTTTGTTTTTAAAGATCTGATCAACAATGTGTTCAGTTTTTCATTTAATGTCATCTGCAGGTGAAAAATCAGATTTGAATAAACACTCATACAAGACAGAAATGCAAATTGTCTTGAAAAACAAAAGCATTTGATGACTTTGCTTGTTCAGAGGCCAATATCAAAAAGACTTCTGTTAAGACATCATGATTACGCAACAAGGTTACTCATACTAATCATAACAAATTCCAAAACAAACAGCAAATTATTTGAGACTTAAGAATGACGATTCAAATATACACTCTGTTAAATTATTCATATAAATATCATTGACAAGAACAATTTTACAAGTTACTGTCAATACACCATTTTCACTGTCTCAATCACGAAGATAATTTAGCAGCGCCCATCATTCTCTAAAGGAAGTATTCAATAAACCATTTAGAAAATAATAAAATCATAGTGTGCTCTTGTCTCATAAGATTTCCACTGAGAGACGTCATCTACATGTACATAAGACTAATTTTATATAATATTATAAAGTTATCCTTTGGGTAATAATTTAGAGATTGCAAATAGTATGATGTAAATATTATTTTATCTAAATTTTGGACTTATAACAAGTCACTGATATATCATAGGAATGAAGAAATATTGCCAGAAAATTCTGGGTGCCCAGTCGGGCATGTGACCATGGCTGACTACATGCCCGGCTGAGCCTCTGGCATGCCCCGGGCATGCGGGCACCCACTAACATTAAGCCCTGTTGGGTTACATATGGAATAATGGCGCATGAAGTTGGCGAGCAGGGCACGTTCAAGTGTTCAAGGTTATGTGTGCTTTAAGAATAGAAAGAGATTGACGCAATTAAAGGCTATGTTGGATGATGCCGTCCATTGGGAGGTGAAGAGAGGAACGTGCCAAAAGGCAAGTGATTATTGGAAGAAGAAAGAATAATTGGTAAGAATACGGGGAGCTCCCTGATGAAGAAAGAAGCAGGACCGACCTCAAGAAAGCGATAAAAGAATGGCGCGAAAAAAAGTCCTAGAGGCTGATGGTTGACCAATTCCCAACGCAGTGGCTTACGTATGGTAAGAGAATTAAGGAGACTGCACTAGCTGCCGTATATTTTTAGACGCCAGTAAATGTGCCAGTTAACAAGACGGGGTCTGTGTGGTTGATCTACACGGCGTCCAAGTTTTATCGCCCGTGGATGGCACCAGCCAAGGTGCTCTGAGAAGCATAGTCACTCAATTGGTCAATCCCAGTATGCCATTAATTTCATTTGTCTACTGCTCCTTTTTTATTTTCATACTAAAGTGTTTCTATTATCACTAACTCTGAAATGTTTACAAACACGGTGCTCTATAACGAAATAAGTTAAACTGCATAACTGTAGTAACAAAGTTAAATCCTTCCCGGTCTGTTATTTACATTTGTTTTAATTAAATGTGTGCTATAAGTCAGAAGGAGTGCTTCTTTGGCCGAGTAGATGTGCAGAAGGTCATATATTTAATGCCCGGTCATGCCTGGTAGTGGGTGTTAAACAAACTCATCCCTATACAGTTGCACACTGCTTCATCGTACCTGCACGTTAACTCACGCACAGGTAAAATGAGTAAATGCAAAAGTTAGTGATTAGCATGCAGGTGCTACAATACTATTGTATGAGACTGTAAACATTTAACATTACACTAATGAAATACATTATACAGTATTACACTACTACTCCTGCTGTTACGTTGATTGTTCATTAATATTTCCATGTTGATGCTATAGACAATCTAAAAGGCATTTGGGAGAAAGAGATCCCGTTGTGGTGGCCAGATGGAGTGCCATTTTGGCGACCAAGCAAGTGGCTCCACACCATGGGTATACATATTTTCAAGTTAAATGTATTGTCATGAAATGTGTCACCATCAAATATAAATAAAAACAATAAAAAAATAAAGTACATAAAGAACAAAGCAGAGTATAGAAACAGGATTTGTGATTTGTCGTCTTCATAACATTTTTCTGAACATGAACCAGACATAACACGAGGGGTTTGGGTCTTAAGCATATGCTTATATATATGTATTAATATTTCATTTTGTTAAACGACTTCTTACAAAACTGCTGGACTTTTCCAGGATACTGGAAAAAAAATATGAAAAAATATTTTTTTCCAGACCGCATGTATATATCAAAAACATGAAATTTCTGAATGTAATTTTGTTCCCCTTTTTCAGTGTACTTATGCATCAAAGGTATCAAATGCGGACATTGAAAGGCATGAAGAAGAGATATTGAAAGAATGGCAGAAAGATAAAAAAAGAGGAATGAAACCCATATGAAACAACTTTTGAAATGGACCAGTTCGGATCATCAGAAAATGTTTACAGAAAGTAAATCAGGCATCAATAACATCATTGAAAAATATCCATGTTTGAAAGAAGATAAATACGTATGTGTAATCTATCTCTTTAATTTATGATAAAAATTAACTTTCAATTGAATTTGCCATAATTTATTCTACTACATGTACATGTGTAAATTGTGTATATATGTGCCTTCTTATCTAGATTTTAGAGGAGCTATCTATAATACATGGAGAAAGTTGATGAGATGAACCAAAATCTTAAAGAGTTACAATTGGCATTCGAAAAAATTGCAAAAATTGAGGTGGATAATGAAGATGTATGTACATTATATATTTTCTAAATTGATACATATGTTCACTAGATTCTATGTTCCTACTAAGGATCTCACAAAATGGAAGCCTGTGATAAATTGATATTTACAAGATATATCATGCTATGTCAGGGTTAAGATTATATTGTAATCAAAAGATATTATTGATAGTTTATTTTGTTATTGTATTTTTGCAAGGTTATATTTTGCAAGGTTATACTAGAGTAAATGGTAATGAAATCTTTATCATCTCACTAGTGTTGGCATTTGATAAATAATTTGATTGTTTCATTGATTCAGTGGTAAAGCTTACCATTCAATAGTCTAAAATTTAAAGAAATATTTGTATTTCATTTATACTGATGATGTGATATTTTGCCAATTGTTAGATATTGCATTATTTTTTCATTTACAGATAAATAATATTTATGATACTGTATATAAATGTATATTTTCAAGATATACTATACTATGTTAGGGTTAAGATCATATTGTAATCAAAAGATATTATTAATAGTTTTTTTTTTTTCATTGTATTTTTGCAAGGTTATACTATAGTAAAAGGTGATAAAACCTTTATCATTTCACTACTGTTGGCAGTTGATAAAACAATTTGATTGTTTCATTGATTCAGTGGTAAAGCTTACGATTCAATAGCCTGGAAATGTAAAGAAATGTTTGTATACCAAGAATGATATCATGAATGGTATTGAACGATTAAGACATTGAGTTATAAACACTAATATAGAAACAGCTGATATACAATCAGTGTGTCGACTAATGCTGATGATCGTATTTATGATCGCATAATGATCATTGCTACTGATGACGTTGTGAATATTTTGCAGCACACGTTCTATATCCTTTTATCGCCCATGTCCCAATTATCATCTAGTTCTAAAATATTTTCACACTGTTCTTCTTGTTATTATGTTGCCTTGGTGCCTTATGATAAAATAAACTAATGCCACCAAACAGCTGCAGGAAAGCGGCTACAAGCAAGTGTGGCAGAATCCAGGTAAGTGTTTTTTAAGAATCCCCCATAGATCGAAAAAATCCCCCATTAGTTTAACTTACAAGGGGGATTCCCCCTACATCACCACAGGTAAGGTGAGTTTAATTTTTGTAAGATATTTATATGATTAGGCCATACTTATATAATGTTTATATTAATGCTGTTTTTTTGAGTCTACAGCTATGCGTGTGATGACGGATTCGAGTTGAAACCTCACAAACACAAACACAACTTTTGCAAACCAAGGACCGGTAAGTAGCAATACCCACATGCGGCATGGGTGGAAGACAATTTACAGTAAAATATTTTTAGAATATTTAAATTATTAGTAAAGTATTTAAAGCAAGAAAGTCAGTGACACCTTCAAAGAAGTGATGGCCACCATGATGAACATTAGGTCACACACAGAGAAATTTTCTCAAAAATTGATATGGACAAAGGTTATTGCAAGGATATCGTGTAGAATATAATGTTCTTTTTATATATTAAAATTAAAATATAGCGTAAATGTAATGTGTAGATACTAGCATTCCTATATAATTTTAAATATCAGTTAATGTCAGTTATGTTATGTAGATATTTAGACATTATAACAGAGTTTCCAGCCAATTTTTACTCAGGAGGTTTTCTGACTTCTTCAAAAAATGTCAGGAGGTAATGAGGCAACTAGGGGGTCAAAATTGACTTCCTATTTTTTTTCTGGGGGTCAATACAGTAATGTGTAGATACTTAGCATTCATGAATATATAATTTTAGATACCAGTTAATGTCAGTTATGTTATCGTAGATATTTAGACATTATGCAGAGTTTCCAGCCAATTTTTACTCAGGAGGTTTTCTTACAACAAAAGAAAACAAATGCATGACACCACAAATATACCAAATAAAAAAATAAAGACACAAACACAAGAAAACCTAATAAACTCCCAATCACTCTCCTGCATAGACAACATCATCAGAACTGTAAATAGTAACTTTTCACCAACACAAGAAGTCCAAAATGCTGTTTTTAACCTACAACTTGAGATGGACAGAATGTCAAAAATGTAAAAAAAAAATGAATGAATGTGAATATGAATGTGAATATGAATGAATTAGAATGATGTACATATTGTAATATTTTCCTTAATTTAGAGATGGTAATGTCAAAAATAAATTTGAATGCTATCCGTTAGTTGCTTTTACTAAACTTTTTCACATTTTTATCTTTATATACATAGTGTACTATTTTCTTCTCAACTTACTTGATGTATCGATACATGTACAGACTAATTAAAACTCTCAATAACTGAACAATGCCATAATTAATTTAGAGATGGTAATGTCAAAAATAAATTTGAATGCTATCCGTTAGTTGCTTTTTTTATTGACTTCATGTTCACATTTTCTTAATAAAATATAGTACTAAACACTTTTGCATTGATTTGGTCATTTTTTAAAGTAATCTTCAATTACATAGTCAAATTATGTTTATCCTAAAAAATTCATATTAGAATATTATCGCGTTTATTGTATTCTACAAATTACACCAATACACTTAAAACACAGCCGTCTAGTTACCATGGTAACTCAGCCACACACACACACACAGAGAGCCAAATGCGAAGAAAAAATTGAACATAACGCGGGGAGCATAGCATAAGGCCATGCCAATATTATTAATATATAAGACAGTCAACACCTCAGATTTTGCTACTTTTTCACCCGTCATTAAATTCCCATACCCCTGTAAGTCATTTTAAAAGGATTTATAGGGCCCTACAGTGTTGACTGCTGTTTTTGATGATAAGGTGTTGGGCTCTATGTGTCTCAACTTTAGCACTGCCAAAACATTCAACTAGAATTTTCAGTTGCAGACACACTCCAGCAAAGTTTCTTTTTCACCAGATCACCCAGAATCATAAAACTTTAGGATGTTCGTCATCCACCTGATCATCAAAAACCTAATTATTGTAAAATAAGGGATTTATTAAGGAATTTGTAAATCTTTTGATTTGCCTTCCATCACATACTTTACCAGTAGTATATGCATTTCTCGGAATTTATTGATTTAGTACAACTAGATCTAGATCTACTTCTAAGAAAAACGTGCAGTCCTTCACATGACATTCATATACTCATACCGTAAATCCATATAAATTAACACATCTTTTTTCATGTGATTGACTTGTTTTATACAAACAATTTGAAAATCATTTTTTAAGTATATATTGTGGAACACTCATATTGTAAAGCACAAATGGTGTAGACTAGCGACATGGACCATATTGTAAAATCATGAATATAAATTAAAAAAACACTTATCATTATTTTTACATTTTTTTCATGGTGGAAGGAACAGAAATGGTCTTTATCCAAAAAATCCATACATCTTTCAGCTCTATATTGATTTGAAAGAACATTTTATTTATTACGAATCTACAGAATTTTGTTCACACAGCATATACAAAGCAAAAATTTAAATTTGAAATTGAATAATGAACTCTAAATATACCCATTGGGAAAGGAGTATTTCAAATAAAATTTAAAAAAAGCCTTCGTGAATTACTTTGAAAAAAAAGCCAAAAGGAACATTATTTTAAAAAGCAAAAAGAACATTATTTTAATCAAAAAAAATCTGACCTAGATTTGGAAGCAATATTCAACATACAGAACAAAGAGAGGCCGGCTAACGAGATTGACCTGCACAATCTTACAGTGGAAGAAAGTTTTTTATTGTGGGCCGAAGATTCAACAAATTACATGTTGTTGCACCCAAAACATAAGAGAAAAAGGTGTCAAAATAAAATTCAGTTAATAAATATCTCTGCAAAGGGCAACTTTACATAAGTTAGAACACAGCTAGCTATGATAAGTTTAGACGTGATTTTGTGTAACCATCATTTACCAACATGTGGCTAGACCTCCAGGCATACTTATAGTATACACTTACCAAACTCCTGACATCTCATGGCTCTTTCTTCACATTTTTGGCTTGTGAAACCAACAAAGTTTGAAAATCTCTTGAACATTTCTTCATTGCAGTCTTCCTTACACTCCATTTTTATATGTTAACGTTCACTAATGGTAAACACTAAAAAAGCTATTATAAAACAAATCCTTAATGTATGACTTTTATGATACATCATCATCATGATTTATATATGTATGTTGGATGGTGGTGTAAATGACAGTAAATTTAATACAATCAATGGAACCTGGACATTTGTGACAGAATACACAGTTTCAATGTTTAATTAATTAAACAAATGCTGGTCATGTCTCATGGCTATGTAAGTCAGTCTCGCAAGGCGCTGTTCGAAATGCGCTGGGGTACCCATTGGCTAAGTTTTGCATCTAGGGTACGCCAGTTGGGGCTGATTTTTTTTTTGTTCCCCAGACCTACCAAAAAAACTAAAGGAGTGCAAAGAGGCCTGTGTCAAAATTAAGCGTAGAGCAAGGTTCTATCCTAGTTTCTATAGGTAAGTGTCCATTCATGGTTCTATTGACTTGGCATGGTTTAATGCCATTTACTTTACTGTTAAATGAGGAATGTCATCCAGGAGGTTCCATGGCAGAGGCAGGGGCCACAGACCAAGAGGCCCAGGTTATCACGGCAACCAGCATTTTATCACGTTGAATGAATCATTAAACAAATGTAAGACTTTGCTGGTGTGATGCTCGGTTTGGTAGTCTATTCATTAGTAAGTTAAATGACTCATAAACTTGGTTTTCTGAGTATTTAGCGTCATCTCGTGTAAGTATTGTTAATGCACTTTTTTCTTTTTTTTTAAATTTTGTAACTAATTGCAGCAAGTGAACAATTTCAACACTGATGTATTTGTTTAAATTTCAAAATATATTAAATAGGTACTAAGACTCCATGATTGCCATTGTGTACTTTACTTAACAATCTAAGGGCTTAAACACTTATAAATGTTAATTGAAGAGGCAATTCAAAATTACAGACCAACAATTATGTTAATGCTCATAATTGTTACTCTTTTGTCAAAATCATACCACAAGTTTGAAATATTATGATGGTAGTTTCAGATACATTAGTTATGTTTTGTCATATTTACTTCCCAATGAATTAATTTTATTCCTGTGATTATCGTCATATCAGCGTTTTTTCTTAAATTGTTTAACCCCAAATACAAAGCTGTTAATATTTAGTAGATATTCATTCCTTTATACTTTTTGTGGAGCGAAGTATGTGTAAGATGCAGATAGAATCTGTATTTGCTCGCACACTAATTGGTGTTTTTCGTACCCCGACAATTATTTTAAAATTCTCAAGTGCTTGAATTTAAAATATGTGCAGCAATAAAAACGTTATGATGCTTAATTTTATGATAAGATAGTCAATATGCCCAATTCATGTTTAGTGCAAATTGATACAGTACGTGCAAGTTACGTGCTGAGCCCATGCGAGAGCCCTTGTGATCAGCTATTTCTCAAAAATAAAAAATAAAAGATAAAGAGTGTATACAAAATTAAGTATATGTTTTTGTGTTATTACATCTACACTATACTATATCTATATATTTCCAGTTGTAAGAGCACGCTGATCCAAAGAAGAAACAGAAATCATGAAGAAGTACTTCAAAGAATGGATAATGTTGCCAAGTCCTAAAAGCAACTTGCCAAGTAATAATATACTCTATAATGAAATTCAGTTATATACTGAGAGGCAGGAGAACGTTATGACAATTTTTTTTAATTATTTCTCAAATTTATTTCGGGAAGGGTACCACCCGAAGCCGAACCCCCCGTTTCTTATTTTATAAGGCCGAGGGCCTACGCCCCCCCCCCAGACGCTCCCCGGGCACCTCAACTAAACCAAACTCCTGGGGGGGGGCGGGGTAAAGCCACCCACACACCCCACTGGGTGTTACACGTTTTTATGTTGGGTCGCCCAGGTTAGGAGTAATTTTTATTGTTGATGAAATTTTACACCAAATCATGAATGAAAGTTTTACTACGCTGCTCTGATTGGCCATGCGACGTGATTGACAGCTAAGGGGCGGGCAGGTCACCTCGAAATTGTCAGGCAAGAAATCCGTCTCGGCCACTTAGAGTGGAGGACTGGTGGGTGTGACATAATTTAACCAATAGATGGCTTCATTTGCACTCTCGATCATACAACTTTGACCGTTTACAGAGTACTTTAAAGCCGAGGGCGGTGCTTGACAAAAAATCATGAAAAAAGACCTCGCGAACCTCGTCAAACTGGCAAAATCAACATCAAATCCCACAAGTAACCTTCAATCAAGTATCATTCTTTTTGTTCATAACGACCAGGTTTGGGAGCAGCCGACGACAACAACAGACGTGGAGCCACAAGACACTGAGGTGCCGGCACTGAAGAAACCCCTGAAGACCGTGATAGAGGAGTTCGATGTGAAATCCAAGAGTCACAAGACACTCAGAAATTTGAGGTGGGGGGGCTAATTTTCGGAGAGCGGGGGGGCTAATTTTTCTGATTTTGAAACCCCCTGAAGATCCGTTTTTGGAAAAGGGGCGTAAAAAACATAAGGAAATGGGCGGCTCACTTGGGATTCCATGTGAAAATGAAATTTTTGAAAAGCAGAGTGGGGCAGGGGGCTTTAAGAGAATGGAGGCGGGGGGGGCTAGACCACCGTCATGGTTAGAGAAGGGAGGACCAGTTGGAGCAGTTTGACATCAAATCGAAGAGGGTGGTAAAAAAAATGGAGCGTCGAAAAAGTGATCAATCACAGCACCGTCGTCATGGTGCCTGTTGTCACAAAAGTTTTGAACCATTGAAAAAATATTGTACACTAATAAAAAAAAATTCAAGATTGTTTTCCATACAAAGGCTGGTGTAAATCTTATTAAATCAATTACAGCAAATTATAGGGTGGTACATTTTCATTTCACCCAGTGGTTTCTTTTTTAATTAACTCCAAATTAATATGTTTACAAAATACGGTATTTAAAATAATTAGATGTCTCCAACAGGAGGCTGAACAAAAGTACTTTGTTAAACTTAGAAAAGCGATTAAAGCTAATGAATCCAGCAAAATTGCTTTGTAGGCAACTGATCTTGTTGCTTTACAATGTCTTGAACTTAAGTTAAAAATTACATCGCAAAAAGATATACCTACATGGTTTGAGCGGTTTCCAGAGTTGTTTGTTATTGGCGAAGATATAGATGCATTTGGTGCTAATAGCAGATTTTAATACACACACAAAACTATGTAAATCACAGGTGTAGGATTTTATCAGGACGGTAAGGTAATGTAATGAGGTAAGGATGCCCATGACTCCAGGCAATAAACATTGGTTTTGATTTTTTTTATGAAGTTGGCTACATCATTTTTTAAGCACTGCGGAGCTGCAGCCTACATATTCCAAAATTATAGGAATTCCTACTAGGAATCCTAAATTTAGGAATAGCTTCGAGAATCCCAGCCCATGAGAATGCAAGCAACCCCAATTTTATTTTTAAACACTGTGAATAAGTCATTGTCATTTAACAAATTGCACGTTATTTCAGTGTACATCGGCAATTGCTGTGCCTGGTACATGGATGAAGCATGGACAATTCCTCTTGAACAACAGCTGTGCCAAATACAGGATGAACCTGACCTCTTTGTCTTAGATCAAGCTTGCACAGTAGTTATATAACTACACGCTATTCCTGATCTGCACGCTACTACACAATCCACATCTCAACAAGCCACAACATCTCAATTAGAACCAGAGCCAACTTCCACAGGTACTTCAGAAGAATCTATGCCGGTTAATGATAACATTTACTCGCGAACAGACCTGTGTAGTCAATGCAGCCAATGTGCAAAACATAGTAATGATGACAAAGATAGCATTGCATATTTAGAGTGGTTTTCTTTGCATGAACCAGATTGTTTCTTATATCACGAGGGTTCCTCGCAAAGCATGGAATGCCAAGGGGCAGTTACACTTTTCAGGAGATCAGTCGAAAAGTATGGTTTAAGGTATAAAGTTTATATTGGTGATGGTGATTCTAAAAGTTTTGAAAAAGTTGTCAAAGATGCCCCATATGGGCCCATGTTTAACATAGAAAAGCAGGAGTGTACAGGCCACATCCAAAAGAGAATGGGTACTCAGTTGAGAAATCTTGTAAGCCAGTACAAGGGAGAAAAACTTAGTGATGGTAAGGGTGTTCAAGGTAAAGGTAGGTTTAACGAAAGAAAGAATTGACTCATTTCTAGTTTTTTATGGAAAAGCCATAAGAGATAATAAGGGCAATGTTGATGCTATGAGCAACGCAACGATGGCCATTTTCCATCATTATTCTGACTTGCCTGAAAATGAAGCACACAAGTTTTGTCCCTCTGGTGAAGAGTTGGTGTCCAAATAAAAAGCAAGTTGACACTTCACAAAAAGTACAATCAGTGAAAAACCCAATAGGAAAACCATTATTTGAATTAATGTTACCAACATTTACAGCACTTAGTGATAAAAGGTTATTAAGTGCATGAGTTGAATGCAAGGATCAAAATGCAAATGAGAGTTTGCATTCAATGATATGGGGCATCGTTTCGAAAGAACAATACCATTCTCCAGTAGATGTTTCTTTAGGTATCAATATTAGTGTTATGTTGTTTAATGATGGCTATTGCCAAACCATGTCAAATCTATTAATGACTGGTAATAACGTTCAGGTCTGTTCAAGCAGTAAAAATGCTTGGATCAAACTAGACAATGTGGGAAGTGTTTTACTCATAAGAGCAATTTAATAAACCACATGAGGATCCACACCGGTGAGAAACATTATGTGTGGTGTATGTGGAACATGTTTCATTTTCAGGAGTGGCTGGATCAGCCACAAAAATCCACAATGCGGAGCAAATGTACAAATGTACAGTGTGTCAGAAATCATTCATTCAGAATAGAGAACTGAAAACACACATGAGAATCCACATAAGTAATTCAATTAAAGATGGAGGTTTAAATATGATTAATGTTGATGCTTTCATAGAATCTATAAAAGCATCATGGGTAACAAAATTACTCACTATTCCGGGGAAATGGTCAGATATGTTTCACATGAAGGCTCAATACATTGGGTTGCCATTAGAATACATTATAAAAATGAGTGTGTCCAAAATTTCAAACTTCCCTATTCTTAAGGCTTTTCCAAGGTTTTATCAAGAAGTTTTACAATGCTTTTTTAAATCAAAATATATCAAGCCTTTTTGTAAACTCACCCCACATGAGCTAATCAAACAGCCTATATGGGGAAATGATCACTTTAAAGTTAAAAATAGTAATTTATATTTTAAGAACTGGGTGAAACAAAATATTATGTATGTAAAAGATCTCATAAATGCAAATGGTAATTATATAGATGAAAATGATATGTATGATATGATTGTAGTTAGAACCAATATAATACAAGAGATGTTTGTAATAAAGACATATGTATTAAAAAGAATTAAAAATGTAAACTCTAGTATGGGAAAAGATGTTAAAATAAGGAATTCATATTGTGTATTGGTGGAAAACAAATTTGCGTTCCGGAAGTGGCACGGAAGTCTTCAAAGAAGACTATATCGACTTGACCCAAGACAGTGACGACGAACTAGATGAAACATGATGATATGATTTAATAAATATAAAAATAAAGAATAAATTCAAAACTAAATTATCATCTGTATTCAAAGTGTTAGACATCTACGATTATAATGTTGAATACGGCAGCTTTCAGTGATCACTGATGAGTATGGACCAATTATGATTGAACATCACTAATATTGGTATCTTTTTATCAGTCTGATTTCAGAATGCCTCGTCCTCGTTGTCCTCTTACTGCAGGAAATCAACATGGTTATGGGTTGAGATACAGGCAAGCATGCTCTAGTCAGCACAGCCTCATCAACTGGCAGACACTTCATCCCAAGACTTTGCTCATTGTGGACAGTTTGCCTCAGAATCTCCACCATCTGCCTAGGACAGAGGTGTGCTCCTATCCAGGTATAAATGTGGAGAGACTAGCAAATACCCTGGTGAGTAAAACTTTCTCCTATAAGAATTTCATCATATGGGTGGGAACAAATGACGTGTTGAATTTCAAAAGTAATCAAAACATGATTGATTTTTTGAGTACTTGTAAGAGCCAGTTTGAAAATCTAATAGAGGTCGTTCAAACAAGGAACAAATATGAAGTTGGCATTTTTGTTTGTTTATTGCTCCCTAGATTTGGCTTTCATAAAGAGGTCATTGCCCAGGTAAACACACTTCTTAGCAATCTACTAACACAATATGATTTTGTCTCTGTGATTGCTCCACCTGAATGCATCAGGTGTATAGACAATGAAACAGATGCCAGGGCTTGAGATCTCTGGATTAATGACCTCATACACCTTAGTTCTAAAAGTGTGACTGAGATGTGAAAGTCTCTGAGAGGTAGCTTGAAAATGATGACCACCAGATCAAAGAGCATATACCCAGGGCCAATGAGTAGTGAGGTCGAGTTTACGCCCCAGAATAAATGGCAAGTGTCTTTTTTTACATGTAAAAGTCCATTGTCTGTTTTATGCTTCGGTTGTTTGCGAAAGGGCCACATATCTTCTTCATGCAATTCAAGAAAAACTTGCAAGCATTGTAACCGTAAACACCCATCGTGTATTCACAAACCCATAAATGAAGAACAACCTCCAACCAATGCAACAAACGAAGAACACACTGTGGTATCTTTTACTTAATGTCATTTAACTTGTAATTTTATATTAACTTGTATTTTTATATTTATGTTCTTTATAATGCGTAGTAATACATTATTTTGATAACCTTAGCAACCAGAATAAGAGTGAATAAACAGATGCCAGTGAGATGCAAAGTTGATTTGTATTTTTACTAATAAGAGATTTTTTGCTCGTATTTTGCTTTAGTAAGAGCAATAATGAGGTTTGTTTTAATCTTTGTTATATTGTTATTAAACTTGCATTCATTCGTATTATTGTCATCTAATTTCAAGGTAATTATTAGCACTTTATCATATTTGTTTATTTATTATCTAGTAATATTTGCATTGTTAAATCTAGTAATATTTACATTGTTAAATCTAATAATATTTACATTGTTAAATTGTAGTTTCACAAGTTTTATGAAAGGAAAATAAAAAAAATAAAGAACGAAAACTCATATGAAGCCTTAATTTGTCTCTGCAAATTTATGTTAAGTCGACTAATACCTGCACACTCTGGATTAATGACTTGATACACCTAGTTCTAAAAGTGTGACTGAGATGTGAAAGTCTATGAGAGGTAGCTTGAAAATGATGACCACCAGATCAAAGCGCATATACCCAGGGACGGATTCAGAAATTTGAGACCGGGGGGGGCTAATTTTCTACAGTGCGGACACACGCTCGACCAGGTGCAGACCAGACAAAGGAAATCATGTCAAGCAAAAGGCCAGCTGTGCAAGACTCCCAGACCAATGAGTCAAATGAGCTTGTAGAAAACACAAGGCTTAGAGCTTGCAGGCCACGACGGGCTGAAAGGAGGGGCTCCTGGACCAGACCGTGCATGCTCCAGTCAGCACAGCCTCATCAACTGGCAGACACTTCATCCCAAGACTTTGCTCATTGTGGACAGTTTGCCTCAGAATCTCCGCCATCTGCCTAGGACAGAGGTATGCTCCTATCCAGGTATAAATGTGGAGAGACCAGCAAATACCCTGGTGAGTAAAACTTTCTCCTATAAGAATTTCATCATATGGGTGGGAACAAATGACGTGTTGAATTTTAAAAGTAATCAAAACATGATTGATTTTTTGAGTACATGTAAGAGCCAGTTTGAAAATCTAATAGAGGTCGTTCAAACAAGGAACAAATATGAAGTTGGCATTTTTGTTTGTTTATTGCTCCCTAGATTTGGCTTTCATAAAGAGGTCATTGCCCAGGTAAACACACTTCTTCGCAATCTACCAACACAATATGATTTTGTCTCTGTGATTGCTCCACCTGAATGCATCAGGTGTATAAACAATGAAACAGATGCCAGGGCTTGAGATCTCTGGATTAATGACCTCATACACCTTAGTTCTAAAAGTGTGACTGAGATGTGGAAGTCTCTGAGAGGTAGCTTGAAAATGATGACTACCAGATCAAAGCGCATATACCCAGGGACGGATTCAGAAATTTGAGACCGGGGGGGCTAATTTTCAAATTTTGAGAGCGGGGGATGGGCGGATTTGTCCGTGCGTGGGGGCAGATCCAGGTTTTTGGAAAAGGGACGTAAGGAAAACATAAGGAAATCGGGATTTCATGTAAAAGTCCCTTGTCCAACATGTATTACTCCCCATTCATATTTGATGGTTTGACATTTTCATGTGCCGAGCAGTACATCATATGGCAAGAGGCCCTTCTATTTCATGATTCAACCATTGCTTCTAGTCAGAATACCTCGCGCAATATTTCGCGAAATCGTTCACGGAATGAAAGAAGCATGAAATTTGGCAGGTTGCAAGAACATCCCATATGAAGCATTTTAAGCTATAGGGCCATCACAGATTTGACCCCTGACCCGAATTACAGCCATTTTCTAAAATGGCCGACAAAAAATATATGATCATCAATATCTCATCATCTAGTCAACTCACACTTATCATATTGGTGTTAAAACATATATTTTCAATAGTAGACAATGTCTACTTTCAAACCATTTTCCAAAATGGCCGACAAAAAATATACGAATATCCATATCTCATCATCTTCTCAACTCTTAAGTGTGATTTTAGTGGTCAAACCTACAGGTTTAAGCTTGAGTGTTCTAATATAACTAAATCAAAATGACCTCTGACCTCTATGACAGCCATCTTTCAATATGGCGGCCACAATATGGTGGATGAAAGGTATATGAGTCAATAGCTCTGCCTAGTTGATATAGAATCGTGATCTTAGTATCTCAGAATACATTTGTAAGCCAAAGTGTAACTTTGCACATAGAGATGAATGGTTTTAAAGTATTAGGAAACTTGGTAGATAACAGCGGTTGGACTGGTGCACTCACTCAAGGTAACATTGCCACCTCAGGCACAGCTGACTCCTACCTAAAGGTGTTGCACGTAGCATGCACGTGACATGCTCATCAGGTTACAGCATCAAGCCTGCACATTTTCCTGCACAAAGCCTACACTGATTATGTCAGCAATCAAGATTGTGAAGAAAACGTGAGGACAATAGAAGTCTGGAGTGATGAAAAGTCCGCAAACAGATTCAGTTTTTCTTCACCATTTTTCAATTGGAACTCAATGTATTGCTGTTTGTCAGATTGCTGAGACAGGCTGATTTCAAACTTCATGTAGATTCACTATCAAAGATTGTGCCTTGTTTTTTTTTCTCTTGACCACACCAACTATGCACGGTGGATTTCGGTGCATTTACATTACATGACAACTCTTGGAAGTAAACATCCTTCTATATACAAGGAGTTCCTGGATGGAAACTTCACTGTGAAGAAAACCAAGTGAGCATTTTCTAATATAGCTACAGACCAGGCCCACAAACAAAACAATGCCTGTGTGAAGGGAGATCGAGGTATTGTACCCTTAACGCAGAACTCCACAGCCTTACAAAGATGGATGGTGTCAGGTCTAGAGATGGCTCGTCTAATTGAGGAGTTTCAAACATCAATAGAAAAGGATGAATTATAGTCAGATCGTAGTCATCATGAACAAACAGGAAGTACACAGAAAACAGTGAGGAAACCACCAGAGGCATTGAAGCTTTGTGTGTACTAATTATGGACACAAGAATCTTGATAGTGACAATGCTGCCCGTTTTGCGTGTTGCGTGTCATCCTTCATGGGCCTTTTATTGTTACAAAATAGTTCAGCAAATATCCTGGATATACATGTAGGTGAAATTGTTAAAAAACATAATCGGGATGCTATTGTGTAAATACTGGAATATTTTTGTACATTTGTACATTTGTAAATTACTGCATTATCTGCATGATTGAAAAGGAGACTGCAGATCTCGAAACTAGTGGAACGACGAGGGCACCACAATTGATGATGAACATAGCATAGACAGTCAATCAGTGGTTCTTAACGTGATTGACCTCGAAGATGAATCTCCAAAAGCCTTAGGTGCGGTGGAGAGTGGAGAATTCTCCGACATATCTGCCTTGTCTGAGTACATCGCTTCTCCACCCTTCCTTGCAAAAGGAACCGATTCAATGGTCGCCCTTCCAGGCACCCCGCCCAGTGGGAGAAATATCTTGTCATTTTGATTTGTTTATTTGATAAATAAAGCAGTGAAAAAGAAAATATGTTACAAAATCAATAAAATATTGGTTACTGAATAACTGGTTAATCTAGGCCTTGAATAGTGGTGATTCTTTATGCACTTTTGGCCTGATTTGTTGTTGCAAAGAAAAGATATAGCTACATGTAAGTAATTTTTGTTTTCAAAACTGAATAGTGACAATGAGAATATATATGGTTTATGTGTCTCAGTTGTAAGGCATTGAGAATATATCAATGTTTGTTTACCATGAGTAGTCGTGACTGATAGTGTATGTATCTTGTGTTGCAATTTGGTTGCCTTATACTTCAGAAATGTTTTAATATGTTGTATAAGTTTCAAATCATTTTTCAAATCAATTTACTGTAATTTCAGTTTGTAGATGTAATGTCTGCAATGATGAATATATATGGTTTATGTGTCACTAAGGCATTGAGTTTCTCTTTGTTATAACGTTTGGATCTTTTCTAATAGGATTCAACACCTTTGAGTGTGTACATTTATTTTTTATTTCTGTTTTGTTAACTTCTTTGGTGTTATGAGTTTCTTAATACAAGTGGGGTATGATTGTTTCAATTTAGATGATGCCTTCATGGGCCTTTTATTGTTACAGAATTTTTTTGGTAAGTAATTTTTGTTTTCAAAACTGATCAATAGTGACAAAATGTTACCCTGGATGTTCATAAAACAGTCTTAGATCTCAGTCGTGACAATAGTTCACCTGGATTATGAGTTTCATGTGAATATGTTTAATATAGTTCAAGAGACTATGTTGCATACAATCATGTAAGGGGATACATAGAATTATGCAAAAAATATTACAGTGTGTGCTTATCTTTAGACAAGAATCATACTGAATGTACATATTTTATAAATAAAGTTGACAATTAACTTTAAAAAAAGTAATGTTCTGTGACAAGTTTGAAAGAATAAACAGAAATATAGTTTCTAACGTTGATGTTTTTGTATTGAAAATTCCTATACAAAATAACAACGCATTACTTAATAGTCTAGGATCGCAGGGAGTTTTTTTTATGTCAGAACCGCCATATGTCTCAATGGTTGTTTGCTATGAAGAATTTAGTCAGGAATTCAGATATATAATTTTGACGCGCGTTTAGGTAGTAATTATATTGGAAAATTGAGTTTGAAGTGAAGCACCATCATAATTTCAGGCTGAAAAAAATTTCTGGTAATTTCTATTTTTTTGTGTTTAGAATTAAAAAAATTCTATGTAATTATATAAACTCATTATATTTGTTTGCTTAAATGCTTCCAGAATGTTGGTGATACTTAGTGATTGTGGGTAGCATCGTGTGATGATCAAAACTGTAGACACTAATGTCGTTGTCCTGACAGTGGCTGGTTTTGTTGAGCGTCAATAAATTAGACAGCATTTGCACTTGGTCTCCCTGGATTATAGTTTTTAAAAATTGTTTTAAGTACTTCAGTAGCCATTCAGTATAATAATATAATTTTGTAAGTTACTTTTGTAAGTTAGTTCATTCCTGATCAGGCCATGTACTTTAAATGGCGAAAATATCAGAAATTAAATTCTAAAATAAACAAAATAAATAAATAAATAAATAAATAAATAAAAATTCATACACTCATCAAAGGTAGGAAAAGACAGAGACATGAAGAATACTACAATATTGGTGGATAAAACAATTGTGTAAAAAGTGGAGAATATTTAAATATGGGCCGTTTTGGCACTGGGAACCATTTTAGTTTCATTTCCATATTTACAATTGCAACATCGCTGAGCCCACCAAAGTTAAACTGTTGCCATTGATCTATGCAATATCTGGTTACAATACTGTATCTGGCTTTCATGGTACCCAAAAATCATCAGTGGGAAGCTTGGGGCACTTGCTCAGCTTTAACAGACAGCAAATGTATCCAAAACAATCCCTATGAATGCATGGATTAAAATTGAACGATTTGTGGTTGTCTTATATAGTAAAACTTGTCCTCACAGTCTGTGAATGAAGCAAGGAGGTACTTTTTTCATCATAAACCTCAAAGCCGTGACTATGAATTATTACAGAGATCCAATGTCCAATGGATATGTTTCAAGTGCGACAGCATAAACTGTTCGAATCTCACGTTCCATAGTTACAACATCGACCACAGTGACAACTACTACCAACTACTAACCGATTGCACATAAGACTCGCTCCAGCTCAACCAATCGCCTGATCCACTACTGACTAGCAGCAGCTCAGTCAATAGAGAGCCGAGCAACTCAACCTCGTTGGGTAACAGCCGCCACCAACGTCAGTTCGCAGCATTTACCCGCCAAGAAGCAGAACATGAGGGTGATGACTATAAACTGTCAGAGCATCAAAAATAAGAAATCGGAGTTTCAAACAGTTGTTGAATATGTCAAACCAGATATCATCTGTGGATCGAATCATGGCTGAACAGCGACATCAAGTCGAGTGAAGTGTTTCCATCAAACTACACCGTCTACAGCGAAGATCGCTCTACTCATGGTGGATGCACATTCTTACTAGTGCATAGTCTCAGTCAACCTGACCCTTCCCTTACTCACTTACTTTCTGTCGGGAGGGTCTGGGAATAAACAGCCAATGTTTTGTTCGGCCAGACCAAGTTTTTGGTCTGGGTAGTTGATTGGTTCATATTGTAACATGATGGGGTCATAGGTTATTTTACCACGTGCATTAGGCCTAGAAAATGCCATGACAGGAAACTATTCGCCTACAATTCACGTCATCTCTTGGAGTCTCCACTGTACAAACATAACGTCCAAAACACTGAATACTATTCTCTATTCACAAATATAAACACAATTTAAACAAGTATCATGAAGATAGATTGTCTATTTACATGTCAGATATGATTTTATTGTTTCAGATTAATATGATCGTAATCTAAGTGTTTTTATATTAATTGTGACTTTCACTCATTGACAGTTAATATTGAGGAAGTAATATCCATTTGATTGACAAACAAATATCAAACCCATTTTTCTGTAACATGTTTTTTAAAATCATGCACTTTTTTATGTGGCTATATGCTAAAACAATAAGGCCAGGTTTGAAAACCCATATATATTCAAATCAACTCAGCTTAAAGTGCACAATTGCTAAAGCTTTGCATTCTATAATATGTTTCTATGATGAATATATTTACACAAAGCCATTTAAATAACATTCAATTCTTCTCTCTCTACGTAATTTTTGTAAAAAACTTGAAAGTTTTCCAAAAACTCATCACGAAAACTATGTTTCCTATAGTTATCAAATAAAAAAAAGACTACTCGTCAAAGGTTACTGTGTGTGCAGTTTATATTTAGATGTTCTTATTAATAACACATGATATTTGATTAATACAAATAGAAAGGCTCATTTTTTCCATAAAATTTTTATGATCACCGGCATCAAGCCAAAATTACGTAAATTTCTACGCTGACTGTCTTAGTAACTAGTGAACGTATCAAATTCAAATAAGAAATATCATTCCATTCATTCACTCTACAGTAAAGTGTAAAGCAAATACACACTAACTTAAAACATGTGGCTTGAATAGATAGTCTATTATGGGTTGAATAAACAGAATCAAACAAAAATACGAACTAGCTGTCTCCGATAAAACATGAAATAACTCATATAAAAACTACACTCATTATCACTAATATGAACTATATTGCTATATAATTATGTTGCTATAGCTAAAAATGCCTGATAGTACTTTTATTCTTCTTTCAGTATGCCACGTAAAAAGTTTAGAACAAAATCCCTGGTCTGTAGACCGAGATGTAAGAGACGTATGCTTAATGATGCCGATCATGCTCCCATCTTTTACAAATTGTAATGATTTCAATGCTTTAATAGTTGTTTATTCATGCTTTTAATAATTTATCCAAATGTATTATTCATGTATATAATACATGTATTTGTATTGTTGTTAAAGGTAAAATTTGGTTTCTGCTACTCGTATAACAATGCATGTTAAAAGATGATATAATAAACAAGTTTGAATGTAATTTTGTAAATATTTTATTTATCACTTATAGCTTACAGAAAAAATCATACGCTAATAATATGGAGAACTGACAAATAACAAATTATGCATGTAGACAAAAAAGAATGTGCCATTTGCTATTGAGAAATCATAAAGCGTTCTCACATAGGACATGGAAGTTACGAGAACAGGAACTACCGTTACCAACCAGACTAAACTCAACTGGATTATGGAGTGAGCGATGATACAACCTGTCCCAATGCTGGGCTAGCGCTAGACCCATTTCAAATTTAGCCAAATGGCTAAACAGCTTAAATTTTTTTAGCCAACTGAATTTTTTAGCCAATTGGTTAAACAACTAAAAAAAAAATTTAGCCAATTGAAATTTTTTTTAGCCAAGTTTGAATTTAGTATAATACTGTTTTAAATGAAGTAGATGTGCTGGACTTTGTAATATATTACATATCAATACTATTTTGTGGATATTTTTGACAAAGTGCCAGACAGGCTATACATTTTTTCATAGAAGCTCATCAAGTTACTTCGTCAGCGGAATTACTATTGTTTATTACTTATGATGATTTTTCTGTTATTGATTTATAATTGTCATTCTAAATTGCACAAGTAATTGATAAATTGTATCAGACAGAAAGCATTCAATAAAAAAAATTGCTTAAATGGTATTTTCAGGTTTTGTGAAAGATCAAATAGAACAAGTTTAAAATTTTCATTCATTTATTGAACCTTTTTTTTTTACATTTATACATCACAGAATAATTTTTCATTCATTTATTGAACCTTTTTTTATTTACATTTATACATCACAGAATAATTTTTCATTCATTTTTTGAACCTTTTTTTTTATTCATAAATCACTGCTGGGCATACATCTAGATATATGTGGCATTCAATAGATTCTGCCATTTTGATCGTTCATCTTCATCGACATGGGTATACATCACAGAAAAAAATTTCATCCATTTATTGAACCTTTTTTCTATTTATACATCACAGAATATTTTTTTCATTTATTTATTGAACCTTTTTTACTTCTAGAAAGGTCTTCTTGGCCAGCAAATAATTTATTGCCAACTTCTAGACATATTTTACCGCCGCCACGTTTCCTTCATGAGTAGCCATGATTGGTGAATGGCATGACATGACACGTCGTTTTTACTAGTGCCCATTTATTAAAAACACACATATACATACCCTAAACTGATGTAAATGCGTTAATGTTATAATAGCACACAAACACCAGTATTGTAGAAAGTTCTAGTAAAAAGTCTTCGGCCGAACATTGAAAAATAGAAAAACGTGGCGCCATCTTGTTTCCTTGCGTTGTTTGCTTGCGCTCGATTTCTGATAAGCAGTTTTCGATTTGGCAAACATCTTCAGTGGTTTACTGAGTCATGTGGTACAAGTCTGTCACACTGTTAAAACTCGAGTAAACTACTGAAGACGTGCTTTGACGAACCGAAAACTGTCCATCAAATCGACTGTAAAATGGCGCCATTGTTGTTTGCATTATGAAAAAATGGTATATCCGGTAACTCAGCCGGTCGAAGTAAAAACCAAGCGAAATTCGTTTTTTGCGAATTTTTCTTGAATAAAAATGTTTCGCCACATTGGCGAAAGAATAAGCAAAATCTCTCGCCCATCCATAAAATCTCTCGCCCATGGCGATAAAACGAACCTTAGCGAGCCCAGAGTTTGTGCCACAACATAAATCTTTAGGATACAGGGAACAGCTAGATCTATCAAGTGAGAAAGGAGAGGTACAACAAAACATCGACACAGTGATTCTTCCGACAGAGAATTGTGGACTAGTGGAATAGTCTACATAAAGAAGTTGTCTCAGCTCCATCTCTAAATGTATTTAGTTAAACACAGGCAAGGTGATCACTGGAAGGATCGCAAGTATATGTGATAGTGATAGAAAGAACGTTTATTGAGAAATGCTCGATCTCTCAAATGACTGTCACCATTCCCCCGCAAAATTTGTTTTTAAGCATATTAATAGTAACGAGCTATATCAGGAAGACCGAGGGAGACAATGGACCACTGACATCTTAGAGTGGCTAGGTGTCCGTTATGGAGAAGCTGTGAGGGCAGCTCAAAACAGAAAGAAGTGGCAGACCATGACATCCAAAGTCCGGAGGACACGGAACCCACTAGGTACTAGGTAGGTATATCAGTAACAGTTCTAACACCTATGAAGACTGAAAAGGATATTTTTATTAAAGTTATGTAAATGTAAGTAAAGATTACAGGCGTTATACAGTCTCAATATTTGAATAGAGTATTGGTTTTATCTCAACCGGCAAGAATAGCGCCATATTGTGTGCAGTGCATTGTGGGATATCTCCTTCCGTGTTTACTACTGGCTGGTCGCCTAGTAACAGCGTCAACAGCCTATACAAGGCGGAAAAATAAACATTCGGGGCAGAAGATCTCCGGCCGTGGTGGAAGACACTTAGAGACTTGTACACGGAAACTTCGGCCCGAGCAGCGAAGTGCGGAGCTTCCCTCCTTTCCCAAGGATGTCCGTGTCCTTTACCAGTAGTTAACATTTATTTAGACGCCTACCCGGCGATCTACCACGTATTTAACGTGCAGACCCCCCTCCGTGCCAAGATTGGGTCAATTGGGAAAAACGTCTCCGATGTTTACGAGTTTGACTGTATGTCGTGTTTCATAAGAATTATTGCAGAGGCTAGAGCCTAAAATACTAGGAATTTCAACATGCCAATTTGCGTACGTACATAAAATTGCATGTAGTTTCAGATTTTCACCATTAGGTGGTCATTTTAGTTGATTTTTATGTTAAAAAATTCATCTAAACTAACGTTGGAAGCAATCGCCGATTCAAATTTGACAGGCCGGCATCCGATTTTAAAGTGCGCAGTATCACAGCTTATAGTAATCGTGGTAACATTCAGTTTCGGCTACAAACCAAACACGGCCTAAATCATTGTATTCTTATAATAATACACATTTCCTCACAATATTTTGCTTCATAAACGCCTGCAAACATCACGATACCAACTGTCAGCCACTCATCTTTCATCTTCGCTAAGTACGATTGGAAATGTGATTCGTTTCGTAAATATTAGTTCTCCAACGGTCACATTTGATCAGCAGTTTGCCAATAGCTTTTCTTGTTATCCAGAACACAAGATATAATAAGTTGAGCCACGGGAGACGAATAATATTGAGATTTTAGAATAAAAATGTGACTGGTTATCGCCTTGACAGTTCCTTACCGGCATCGTATATAGATCATCTTATTGCGTAACGTGGTCGAGCCTTCGAAATGCGGACTAGTAAAAGATGAAAATATACTTCTTCCCCGGATTCAGGTTATTGGTGCGAGTAAAGCTCCAATTTATTGAAAAATATGATGTCTAGCCATGATTCGATTCTGGTAAATTGGAATCGATTATCAGATCGCATCACCGTGAATGACAATTCATCGATTATCAGCGATAATCGTTTCATCACTAGATATGGTTATTACTTCTATGGAGTGTGTGGACGGTTCGAGAAAATTGAGACCGGTTAATTGGCTCTATGTAACCGAACCGTAACCGATTAACCGTAACACCTAGTTTGTAGTACAAATGTGCCAAGTGTGTGTCAAGAAACGTAAAGCGAAACGAAACTGCAACTGGATATATTGATTGGACACCCTGTATCAATTAGCGTTTGGAAAAAAAAAATTTTATGCATTTCGTCTTTTAGATTGGTGGCAATTTTAACTGCCCAAAATGTTAAATCACGCAAAATTAATGAAATATATGGATATATATATAGCTTGGGCATGAAAATAATCATCAAAATCAATAACCGGTTTGTCAATGTAGCGACCGGTTATGCTTAGAAAATTCACCGTAGCCGGTTATCTGGATTTAATTGATGTTGCATTTAACTGATGAGTTTGGTTACTGCTTCTAGAGAAGTATACTAGTTTATTGTAATATTTAATTGATGATATGGTTATTGGTGTCTATGTACATTGCAGGTTTATTGTAATAAATTATTGCAAAAAAAAGTCTATTAATTTGTGTGTTTTTTAACCTCATTAAGATATGATTCCAGCATAATTTCAACCTGGATCCAACACAATCTCAATCTGAATCTAAAGGGACACATACCTGAAATCAACATTGGATACAATCTAATTTTGACCTGAATCCAACCTAGTCACAACCCAAATCCAACCTATTTTCAACCTGGTCCTGGATCCAACCTAGTCACAATGCAAATCCAACCTATTTTCAACCTGGATCCAACACAATTTCAACCTGGATCCAACCTGACGTCAACCTGAATTCAGGGACACTATATGACTCTGGATCATGTTTGCAAAACCAACGTGAATCAACGTTGGGTTCAATGTTGAAACAACGTCGATGTGCCCGCTGGGTTACCAGAAAACTAAACATTGAAGATGTAATAGATGAGTACAAAACCAAAAGCTAGTATCACTAGCAGCGACAAAAGCAGCAGGAAACCGTAATCTAAGAATAATTAGTACTATTTTTTTGGTAACACCAGCTAGTATCACTAGCAGCGACAAAATACAGGAAGTACTATTTTTGCCAGATCCATCCAACTCGCTCAGCGGCCAGCCAACACAGACAAGCAATGAAAGACAGAAAAGTACACACCACTAAGCCTTGGAACACTTCTTAACTAAATTACTAAAAAAAAACAAGCTTAAGTAATACCTTAACTTCACATTTCTCAAGAGTTGTCTCTACTCTTGCCACGTTGCATCCAGAATATTCTTTCCCGCCAACAGTCACGTGGTGCGGAACATGCTATGCAATATCATTCGGCAATACTCGGGTGTTTCCGCTACTGAGTTCCGAGTCTAGCCTCTATTCAAAATGAAAAATTCGCTTTTTATGAACGTGTTCCGTGTATAACATTTTCACGTCTCTTTGCCGTAAAGCCTCCGACTAGATCTATGAACGTTAGTCGAATGGCCATCTACACAAGTTAATATTTAACCATGCACACCGATGTGACAAGAAGAGTACCTATTCTGCAATTTGAGCGCTCTGGCAAGTGTGCACGGGTCTGGCTTGAATATGCTTCGAGAGCATATATATGCTCTTCCTTGCTACCAATCCCAACCTCAACACTGTGAGCTGCACTGATGAGCCCGGCTGATGAGTCCTAACAGGACGAAACAGTATTGTTTGCAGATGCAGTATCCAAAATCAATACACGATAGGTCAGCAGCCAATATTGATCGAGACCGCGTCATACGTCACTGTTTCTTTGTTTACATCTAGAGACACGCCCCCTATCTTCGGTAGGTCGGGGGCGTGTCTCTAGATGTAAACAAACATTGGGACTCAGTGACTGTGCAGCAGTGTACCTCCATAGGCAGATCAAGGGGGGGGCAGGGGGCGCACCTCCCCCACTTTTCCCACCAAAATACTTCGTTTTCATAGGGCTTTTTATGAAATCCCGTAAGTGCGCCCCCTCTTTTCCTTAAGTGTGCCCCCCCCCCCTTTCGAAAACCTGGATCTGCCTATGTACCTCGACTGATTCCATTTGGAGAACTGTGTGAGCCGAGCCTACACCACGCAGTGACGAGGCGTCTTGTTTCCACATGGGGCAACCGAGTCCACGATGTCTGCATCCTCATTTATTTTGGGCTTGTCATTCAATCCACGAGTGATTGAAAATATATATTCTAACACTGGAACTGTGTATAGTATAAATGAGATTCCCATAGACCGATTTCTATCGCTGATCTCCCATAATATTTCGGCATAAAGTAGGTTTAAAGTAGCGAACTCGGATCATAGTCGGTGACCAGTGTGCACTTAACTAACTATTAATGTAGTCGTAGAACACAACGATCCACTCCTTCAGTACTAAAAAAGTATATTTCTCTATTATTCATTGACCTTTATTGCCTTTGACCTTTTCTAGCTTGTGTTTTACCCGGAGGTTTACAATGCATATTTAATTATGTAACGGTCGCATATTCGTAATCCCTCAAACATTAAGTGCAGGGCCTTCACATAGGCTAAAAGTGACACGGTGGCACGGTCAATTTTGGGCCAATTTTACCGCTAAAAGTGACATATGAAAGTCTCTATCTATGGACATGAGGCACGCCCGCATTTCTTCCACAGTAATATCTTCTTAAAAGTTTTACAAAGAGAAACAGGGAGATGGCACTTATTTTTGCACCCCACGTACGGCCCTCGTGACAGGGGTGATGAGTGCACTTAGAATAATCTTGAATGGCAGACAGTAGCTTACATAGTGCCGTTCGGGAGTCATTCGGGAACATACCAACAATCTTGTATTTATATGTTTTCTGTGTGGATATTCCGATATTAACTAGAATCTACACGTTAGAAACAAGTGCAACAATCCAGTAATCTGGATTTATTGCCAAAGCAACCAGTGGCATTTGATAGTGACGGAACACACGAACTACTTTACATGCTATAGACAAGAATTTAAAGATACCAACAGAAACCATTGGGACTCACATTTTGGAAAAGCTTAACAGAAGAGATTGTGAAAGCGAGGCAGGCAGAGGTGGCCATTGTCAAATCAGCGAACGAACCACCATGAATGAATGAAATATAGCACACAGTTCACACAAATCCAAATACAAGAGCTTCTTCAGGCCGAATGACTTTACATGCTGTCTATTTTACCATGGATGCAGTTTTGGTCTGTTTCGTGGTTCTTTTTCTCATATCAAATGCGGCGGCCACCAGTCTGGATTAATCCAACAAAGGCTACACTGAAGTACCGCATGCTGAGACTGAAGCACCTACAGTAACTAAGTTCATCTTGAAGAACAACAAACTAACCACCATAAAAGCTTCAGAATTTTCCTTGTATGTGCTTCTTGAGGAGCTTGACCTTTCCAACAATGACATGTCATACATCAATGAGGCAGCATTCAGAGGTACAAAGATATCAACTTTAAACTTAAAGAAAAATCAAATGCAAGTTTTACCCAGATTTGCTGGAATAGAAGGAATATTAAGCAATTTGAACGTGGGTAACAACAATATCGACGACATATCCACGGTAGAATATCTTACAGCTTTAACACATTTCTCTGCTGCATACGGCAACAAGTTTACAAGTATTGCTAACTTTTCTCAAAACAACCTGCTAACTTTGCAAATCGGTGGAAATGCAGCACTAAAAACAGCGGATGTTATGTCACTAGAGACATTGACGATTATCAAGCAAAATCCAACTCTCAGAAACCTACATATAATTTCGATGAACCTGGCCAATTTTCCAGACCTTTCTGAGCTGACCAACACCCTGACACACTTAACTCTTAGTTGGAGCTCGATGGTGAATATCCCAGCCGAAAACCTGAATGTCCTAGGAAAGTTGATGTGGCTCAATCTGGGTGGAAACTCACTTGCAGTGCTGCCATCATTTTGGGGTGTTGCTTCATCACTACAATATCTGTATCTGGGTAAGAAGTCTCATTAAAAAGAAATTATAAACAAGTCAAGTAATTTTTCAAATTGTAACATTCATTATGTAGTAGAATATTCATGTTGGTCAAATTGACAACTTGTTTTTATGTTTGTTTTGTGTTTGTTTTGTATGTGGATCTATAATGAAACTAAATGTAATGAGCATCTGCTTTATTTGAAGACTTCTTATGATTCCATGCTACACATAAAAATCCAAGTATATATTTGTAGGATGGAATAAACTGAATGGCACAACACTTGAACCACTATCAGAGCTTGTGAAATTGAGGCACTTAGGATTACGGAACAACCCGATGACTCATTGGCCAAACTTCACCTTAATTGCAAGTCAGACTCTCTACGAAAGGACATTAGACCTGGACCATATTACTACTCTACCTACGACTTACACTGCCACATACTGCCACTTCCACACAGTCTTTATGAGGAAGTGTGAACTTAGAGAATATCCTGATCTAGAAGCCTGCGGTGGAAATGCAAACACAAAGCTGACAACTCTTAGGCTAGAAGAGAACCATCTCACTTCTACTGCCAGCATTGACCGCATATCGCACGTCCCTCTGCAAAATCTCTACCTGGGCAGCAATGCATTCACCCAACTACCGAGCATACAAAACGAGTTGTTTATAGTAGTGGTTATTTGCTGCAACGGTCCATCGCCAACATAACTGGTATAGTACCAACTACATACAATGACAAGCGGCCACGTATGAACGTGCCTGGGGGTGGGGGATCTCCAATACATTTGATTAGTAAATATGTGCCCTTTTTATAGGTCACCTTTTCCAGCCTCTTGATGTATCATTGGGTCCTTTTTTTTTAGATATTTTAATATATCATTGGGTCCATATTTTGAGAAATAAGTATGTTGTTGGGTTTTGATTTTAAGACAACACTTTAGTTTAGGGTCTTAACTCGATAGATTGTCCCTGCTGAAATTTCTCACAATCCTTCTAAGTGACGATCTAAAAGGAAGTGCACAGTTTTGAGTAATGTGACATAGGACTAACCAATTTGACTAATGATTGAGATGTGTGATTTGAAATTTCAATAAATTTTGATAATAGAGTATTATAGATATGCTAATTTTTCATCTCCGATGTAATGTTATTTATAAATGTGTGAAAATGTTTGTTTGCTTTGAGTATTTCTGCAGTATGTTATGGATGAACTGTAGGTTTAGTAGATCTATATTTATGCCCCTGTGAGCTTATTAGAAAGAATACGGCAGTTGTTGTTTTTTCCGGCGCTCCCTAGTTCGCTATACGTCCATAGACTATGATATATGGTAACCCTGAGTAGTAATTATAAATAAAATGTGACATCTTTTACAGGCTACTCTTGAGTTGAAGTCTCAATAAATAAGACATGATTGTTAATTTTACTAACATTTATTTCTCAAATACAATTTGACTCATCATCATTCCATACATGGCTGTGGGGACTTAATGGTTTGTCACTATATTACATGCACCCATCATGAGTGAATCTAGCACCAAATTATGAATATAATTCAAAAATACATCATAACGCTTCCAACTCAATAAACACTAAAATGCCGCTTTAAAAAAAATTCCATCACAACCATATAGTATAGCGTCATATACTTAAATATTTTGGTTATAATTTACACACAATGGCTTATTGACTATAATTGCTCACAAAGGAACTTTCACACAGTTATCAAAACCAAGTAGTCCATTCTGAAGGCACACACACAAGCTCGGACTGCTATCTACACAGGACTACAGCCTTATTCAAGTGAGAGGATCATTGTAACTTTAAAATCTAAACAAATCATTGACTTAACAAGTTCAATTAACACAAAACACACACCATCCACACAGACCTAACATTTAAAATTCTTTATGTGATATTATCATTGATGATAACGATTGGTTGGTATCACGCTCATTCAAATTAGTATCATAGGTATTAGCTGGCAATCTTTATATAAAAAAGCAATTTTGTACATTTAAAAATGAATCAAGTATTATATTATATATATTGTCTAGCCACAATGAGAAAATCAAAAAATATTCTTCATGCAAAAATTTATATGGAGCATACATTATAGTCTCCTATTCAGTCCTCAGACAGAAGAGTTTGCCATAAAAAATCCACCTGTTCCGCCCTCACATGACATTCTATATTTATATCATTATGTCCATATCATTTGTTGCATGCCATTTTAGGATCATTTTTTGTCCAAGCATATATCAATTTTCATCAAATTAACAGTACAATAATCAATATAAAAATGAGGTAGTAAATGTTGATTAACACACTTGTAACATTTTATCTACAGTTCAACCCGTCTATCTCAAACTGGGAAAAGTCGACTATAGAAACTCGAGCAATTCCCTTAATGAAACTTTACATATAAATCATTTTCAATAGTGTATAGTTTTCTTTTACTGCTGTAGTCTTGATCAGATGAAATTTAGTTTTTAAAGTTTAATTTCAATTTTATTCAGAAACGTTTTCGAGCTCCTAAAGGCTCCTTTTCAAATTAAAACACCAAAAGAAATGAATTACAAATAAAATATACAGCGTAACTGATGATCTTACACTGTATATTTTATTTGTACTTCATTTCTTTTTGTGCTTTAATTTGAAAAGGAACCTTTAGGAGCTCGAAAATGTTTATGAATAAAAGAGAAATTAAACTTGAAAAACAAAATTTCATCTTAAGTATCAAGAATACAGCAGTAAAAGAAAACTATACGCTTTTGATAATGAGGCCTAGTGCTGTAGGCCAAATAAACAGAACATTTAATACATATAAATCGTTCTGAATATTATCAAATTTCTGTTTGCTCCAATATTTCAAAGTTCAAGTTAAATGGATCCAACTGTATTTCTGTGCAGATTAACCCACACAGGCAAAACACACAAGAATTACCGTAGAAAATACTATAAGATATGATCCACACAGGTACAACCAGTAACATAACATGCTTACTGTAAATTTAAAATTCTATCCAAGTAGGCCTAGATTGATACAGATTATACAATAATGCAAGATAACATATATTTGATACATAGAATACATAGAAAACATAACAACCAGCAATAATGTCTTATCACATTAAACAACAAACAATTTTTCCACACTTAAAACATCATTGAAAAATCAACTCATTACATAGTAATTAGTACTTAGACAGATTATTGCAGTTCCAAGTGACTTTCAAGAGAAAAGCCACTAGGAATTTTGTCAACAACATGAACATGACATTAGATTTTTATAAGGGTAATTAGTGATTAATCATAATGAAGCCGGTGTATGACTGTCGAGGGGCTTCGTCAATCTCTGTTACACTGCACATAATATTCAATGATAAAATAACTATGCTAGTTCCAATAATCTATGAAATTTTGAATAATGAGCTCAAATCAGGTGATGATATACAGATGTACGAAAGGTTGAAAATATTTAGCAACAAGTTTCTTTGTGGATTTTGTCGCCAATAAAATCTACCAAGTCATCATTTTGACGGTTTGACTAGGCAGTTAAACGTTATCATCGATTCACTGTACATAATTATCAATTTCTGCAGGCACAATTTTATGCTGAAACTTCAAATAATCTTTCATAACGGAGATAAATCAATCTTCAAACATCTTGTATCTTACATAAATGACTTAAACTACATACATTGGGTGAAATTTCCAAACTGCATGGAAAACGTCATCAACTTTGGCAATAACTAGAACAGATTTCCACCCTCAGGGTTTCCACCCATAATCAGAATGAACGCAACAACCCTTGACTATTATTTAAAAGTTATCACCAAAAATAGTTTTTCAAAGAATCTTGCAGGTGGTTGACCTAGTTCTGGTATAACCATGTTCAATGCCACATTCAAGTTCATGATCTTATCTGTCAATTGAAATGGTCCATAATTACGTGGTCCAGACATAAAACTTTATCAGTTCACTTCAGTTTGAACCAATTACCCGGTAATCATAATTGATATGTTTTCTTTAATAGTTCACTTCTTTCTACATTTCGATTTTCCAAAACAAGTTACAGTGTATTCTATACTTCACCAATACAAGTATAATAATTAGTTATATCTTTATAATCATGTTATCATTAGACGTTTATCAGTAAGAACAACATCGTTGTTCATATATTGATATAATTATGTTAGTTGGTTGCTATAGGATCTAATGGTGCAGCAGCGTACACCAAATCATTGGTACATGTTCACGGTTTATAATTACATATTACAGTACAGCTACATGTAAATTATTTGTTGTATTCAGTGCCCGATTAAGGTTTAGTGGGGCCCCGGGCTGTGAGTCAACGTGGGGCTTTTTGACCCATGATGTGAATATATATAATGGGGGCTTCTTCTGTTTTTGTGCTTTCGCATAAAAGTTTAAAAAAAAATGTTGACTAAATCTGGGGCCCCATATATTGTTTAGATCAAACTGTATTAAGTTGAATAGCACCAACATAATCAATTTTCTGGTAGCTATTACAAATTTCCGGTAGCTTAGCGTTACTATTGACACTGTTAAAAATCTAAAACTATATCTGTCCAACTCTGATACTCACAAAAAGTCAAAAGTTTACAGCCGCTTTTAGAATGCAGTACATTCACATATGACATAATATAATGTATCCTGTTTCCCCAACCAAACTTTTTTCTATTGCCAACCCTGTTTTTGTTCACAATTGTAAAAAGTCTGAACATTTCTTCTAACCATGCTGGTGAACGATATAACAAGAAATGTTAAAAGTGCATTAAATTACAACCTCAAGTACATTTCTTTCCAACAAAAAATCCCTACCTACCCCACGTATTTTTTTTGTTGATATGAAACAGGAATCACACATAATATTTCATTTGATCTTATTAACAATCTCCAACATGTGCACATTGCATTGGACTCTGTTAATATTAAATGACTGTGGTTGACAATATTATACACGCAAAAATGGGTACTCACTAAATCTCTCATCTGATTCATAATACTGTATATTTAGTCACAAGACAACATCATTACATGGTATAATTTGTGTCAAACTCTACACGACAATTTGCAATCATTCGTTTCCATAGTTTCTAAACTTCTACACAGTCCGCCATGTTGGCCTAACACCTACATGTATCTGCAAGTCACTGACCATTATAAAGTCGAAGAATGGTCAGTGGTTATTTGGTGGTCAGTGACTGTCCAGTGTAAAGGTAATGGACAGTTCATTGACCGGTTAGTGAGCGATCAGTAGGTAGTGGGTGATGTTTTGATGACTGGTGGTTATTAAGTGGTCAGTCCGTGGTTGGTGATGTCATGACCCATCAGTGAGTGGTCAGCAGACAGCCGGTGATGTGGTCATCTAGTGGTCATCTGGTCAGTGAGTGGTCAGCAGGTAGCGGGTGACGTTGTGGTGACCGGCCCAGCAGGCGAGGTGGAGCGGGGACCAGCCGTCGCGGTCGCACAGACGCAGGTCAGCGCCAAACCGCAGCAGCAGCTAAAACACACAGTAAAACGTACGTTAGTCTCACAGAAGGGTTTAGTCCTAAAAATAATTTGAAACCACAATTAGGTCGCTCTTCACAAATACACTCCTCATTGGCATTTTTGTTACTCTGCTTCTCTTTCACTTAACATAGACGATATATATAGCGTTTTGAAGAGCAGCAGATAGGGATTCATTTAAAATGTATCATTCCAATGTGATATTGGATATAGCAGCTTTCTGTTGCCATTAAAAGCAGAAATCAAACAAAAATTACCCTTGCCAAAATTCACAAACCACTCACTCTTCCATCCCCCACTGAGTCGGAGATACAAGTTTGACCCCCTATCTAGCATATGACCTGATTCTTCATAATATATTCTAGCATATATCCAAAAATTATCAACTTCTCAGGTGTGGAAATTTTTTTAATTGATTTTCCGTAAAAAATTGATGTATCCATGTGCTTCAGAAAGTGCCGAAATCGGCCCCCAGGTGTCAGATGACGCCCTCAGACACGTTCATTTCATGCAAATCAAACTCCATCAAAATCATACCAAAATGGGTTTGCATGATCAAGATTGCATGCCCTTTCAAAATATGTACTTTACAAATGCCATGGTATACTCAGCTACCCCCACGGCAAGAAAATCGACTGTTTTAGGTACTATACTGAACCTTTAGTAAGTTTGTTTACAAACAAAAACACGTGCGACCGCTATCATTTTTAGGACTAGACCCAAAAACATCATTCAAATCATGTTCAACCAATCACACAGCTATGGTAGCTACAGGTCTCCAACCCAAGCAGAAGCCTGATAAAGTCATATGATAACCGTTTCAACAAAGAACATCCCTGGTTTTGAGGTGAATCTACAAAATTCATATACTTTAAGTTAAATCTAGATATAAAAAGTTCTTGGAGCTGCTCATTCCATATCAAATTAAAACAGAACAGATTATAAAGTTTAAAAGGTACAAAATTTATTTGAATCACAAATTTTCCCATCATCGATCCTTTTTCCAGTGAAAAATGCTATTTTAGTGGAACGTTATACGTGTACAGGTCATAATGTTTTAAATTTCAAACCTTTTTAACTTTATAATCTGTTCTGTTTTAAATCTAGATCTTGTATTAGTTGCAATATAATGCAGCTGATTCTAAATTGGCAACACAAAATTGAGTTATTAAGGAGAGATTTAATACAGTTTTATTTTTATCTTCATGTCATAATTTGAACAAAATAATATTGAAACAAACACAACGAGATTTATAGGGGTATTTAAAGCCCAGTTCTGTTGTTATGGCATTAGATTGTCAGCGCTTTAGTGAAGATTCGTTTTATTCATGCAAATTGTTTTATATGCTATATAATGTATATATATATATATATATATATATATATATATATATATATATATATATATATTTATATATATATATATATATATATATATATATATATATATATATATATATATATATATATATATATATTGAATCGCCACCTGAAATGATCATGTCACATATCTGATATTTCCACTTTTGTGGTAGGGGTGTTAGATGAAACTAGAGGCTCTAGAGAGCCTGAATCGCTCACCTGCATCTATGTTCTATTTTTAACAAACAAGTTAACTGCTATTTGCCACCATCTCAGGATCTGCCAGTGTAACAAGTTAAATGCTGTGCCCCCTTCTATTATTAAAAAAACCTGGATCTGCCAGTGTAACAAGTTAACTGCTGTGCCCCCTCTATATTACAAAAAACTGAATCTGCCAGTGTAAAAAACCTGTATCTGCCTCTGTAACAAGTTAAATGCTGTGCCCCCTTCTATTATTAAAAACCTGTATCTGCCAGTGTAACAAGTAAACTGCTGTGCCCCCTCTATATTACAAAAAAACTGGATCTGCCAGTGTAAAAAACCTGGATCTGCCTCTGTAACAAGTTAACCCATTCATATCTGCATACGGAAAACGTAAACAAATAATGTAAACACTAACGAACAGTGCCATTTGACAGCTTTACGTCCAAGACAATAACTTTTTTGGGGCCTCCATATATGCTTATTTTTTTACATAAATTGTGCACGTGTACTCAGAATCGCATAGAGTTTCTTATTTTTATGACACAGTAATAGGTATATGGCTATATTTGTCTAGAATATTTTCCAAACGTGAGGCTGTTGCCGGCCTCGATTAAAAATGACAGGTTCGAGATACACTTTAGAAAGACGAATTATAGAACAATGCCTATGATTTGAGAAATATTCTTTCGTCCATGACTTCATGATCGGTTTGCAATTGATCCGACACGTGAATTTGTGATGGGTATGTTAATGTGACAATGAAAATCCATTCGTTTCAAAAATTATTTTACCTCCAAGCAATTTAACTAAGGAGCCATTTTCAATAGGAAAATTAGCCTTTATCACACGCCGTCATATCTCAACACCGACCATAGCGTGATGCGATTAAGAGTAGCTGCTCCATTAGCCATTATCAAAGCAGAGAAAATGCGGGGTTATGGTGACAACGCACGATGTGCTCGAGGCTGAGTATTAATATCCTTATTTGGAAGCAGGAATATTAAGTAGGTATTTCCTAGTGACGTCATTGAAAACAAGAAACTCCTCAGTCTGAACTGAAGAGATCGGAGTTTCCCGTTTAAGATGGTATACGACACGTTGGGGTAATTCTTTCAAATGATACATTAATATTATCAAAACCCTGTTTAACTTCCACAAAATTTACATCGAAATGTCAAAGTAAGGCGATTTTGTTGTCACTAGTCTAAAACTCGGGAGCATGACATCACTGTTTATATGTAAAAAATGGCGATATTCCGAGGGACTTTTCTGTGCAAAATCGGACGTAAAATTGTCCCTCAAGGGACATCCCGATACGAATGGGTTAAATGCTGTGCCCCCTTCTATTATTAAAAAACCTGGATCTGCCAGTGTAACAAGTTAACTGCTGTGCCCCCTCTATATTACAAAAAAACTGGATCTGCCAGTGTAAAAAACCTGGATCTGCCTCTGTAACAAGTTAAATGCTGTGCCCCCTTCTATTATTAAAAAACCTGGATCTGCCAGTGTAACAAGTTAACTGCTGTGCCCCCTCTATATTACAAAAAAACTGGATCTGCCAGTGTAAAAAACCTGGATCTGCCTCTGTAACAAGTTAAATGCTGTGCCCCCTTCTATTATTAAAAAACCTGGATCTGCCAGTGTAACAAGTTAACTGCTGTGCCCCCTCTATATTACAAAAAAACTGGATCTGCCAGTGTAAAAAACCTGGATCTGCCTCTGTAACAAGTTAAATGCTGTGCCCCTTCTATTATTAAAAAACCTGGATCTGCCAGTGTAACAAGTTAACTGCTGTGCCCCCATATTATAAAAAAACCTGGATCTGCCAGTGTAAAAACCTGGATCTGCCTCTGTAACAAGTTAAATGCTGTGCCCCCTTCTATTATTAAAAACCTGGATCTGCCAGTGTAACAAGTTAACTGCTGTGCCCCTCTATATTATAAAAAAACTGATCTGCCAGTGTAAAAAAATCTGATCTGCTCTGTTTTAGTTTGAAGTTAAATGCTGTGCCCCTTCTATTAAAAACCTGGATCTGCCAGTGTAACAAACCTTAACTGCTGTGCCCCCTCTCTATATTACAAAAACTGGATCTGCCAGTGTAAAAAAACTGGATCTGCCTCTGTAACAAGTTAAATGCTGTGCCCCTTCTATTATTAAAAACCTGGATCTGCCAGTGTAACAAGTTAACTGCTGTGCCCCCTCTATATTACAAAAAAACTGGATCTGCCAGTGTAAAAAACCTGGATCTGCCTCTGTAACAAGTTAAATGCTGTGCCCCTTCTATTATTAAAAACCTGGATCTGCCAGTGTAACAAGTTAACTGCTGTGCCCCCTCTATATTACAAAAAAACTGGATCTGCCAGTGTAAAAAACCTGGATCTGCCTCTGTAACAAGTTAAATGCTGTGCAACCATCTATTATCAAAAAATCTGGATCTGCCAGTGTAACAAGTTAACTGCTGTGCCATTTGATGAACCCTCTATATTACAAAAAACTGGATCTGCCAGTGTAAAAAACCTGGATCTGCCTCTGTAACAGGTTAAATGCTGTGCCCCCCCTTCTATTATTAAAAACCTGGATCTGCCATGACAAATTAACTGGTGTGCCTCTATATTGCAGTAAAAACTGGATCTGCCAGTGTAAAAGGTAATTGCCTCTGTAACCAGTTTCTTAAAAAGGTCTAGCATAATGCAACTACTGGATCTGAATAGTGTAACTATGTTTGAGAATTGTCCCCTCCATACATAAACTGTCTTTTACAAATGACTGTAACAACTTTTGTGTTGGGGGAGTTTCATTATTAAAAATTGCAAAGACAACCATTAACTTACGATAAATATATTATAAAAAAAGGGATCTGCCAGTGCAATAGGTAAATAATTGGCCCTCATAGTTTCCTAGCAAATCCATAAATTTTTTGAGAAGATTTCTAAAGAATTGTTACACATACTGACCCGGACTGAGGAGAACTTTGTGACTAGAAACAGTTTTTAAAATTTTGCAAAAACCAACCACACCTTAGTTTTTCGATAAATGGTAAATTGGCATAGAATTTTGTTACATATAGTAAACCAAATGAACCACCTCTTTTTGAGACCAACTATAATAAGAATAATTTGACCACTTTTAGTTTAAAAAAGGTTCATTTACACAGATATGGTCAAAATGGCAAGACTTTTTTGCGCAGATGATAAATTTTCATTATATACAAAAAAGCTTTGAACAGTTAACTCCTTCTTTTCATAAGCGTCACTAGTCCCTATTTTTGTTACATATATAGAACCCTCTGATGAAATTCACCTTTAATTGAGACCACCTCTATAATTCTTTCCTTTTACACAGTTACGACTAGGTGGTTTCATTATCAACAAGACATAGTTTACAAACATTTACATTAATGTCAAAAGGTAAAGAAGCTGGAACATTATCCTTCATATAAAAAATATATAACCTTGTATGTTTGTCTAAGACACTTTTCATGTCCCAAACCTTCATTGAAAAAACTACCAAAATTAGGACCTCTGAATCTGGACCTCCTATAACTATGTATGTTTGTCTAACCACTGTAACCCCCAACCTTCTGCCTACTAGAAAAACAACCTCTGAATAAGACCACCTTATATTGAGACCACCCAACACTAGTCCCTACAGGTGGTCTTACTAGAAGAGGTCATAGTGTATAAAGATCATTTCTGAAGGTGCAAAATGGAAAGGGTGGTTCAAGAAAAAAGGATCCTCTAGACCACTTCCATACCGTTTTCTGGTTGCTTTACATAAATGCTGTTGATTTGCCAGATTTTTAGGTCGGCTCGGTTCTGCATTTAACTTAAAAATGTACACTTTAATCCCCTGTTGGCCCCACAAAAACATTATAACCCTGCCAATTTCTGGAGTGTAAAAATTAATAACTGCCAATTTCGCTATATCTACAGAAGCACCATGTTTTGGGTTACCACGTGTAAGGCCGTTAATTTGGTTACATATATGTAACGTTTTACAACACACGTGTAAAATATTTAGAAAGACGTTTATTATACATTCTATCATTCCGGCAAAATCTCCGCCAATAACCCATGCTGATTGGTCGAACAGGCGAGTCAATTATACGATATGCACGCTGCTAAGGGGCTGAATGCATCTAAATCAGCACCAGTAAACATTTTGACAATTTTGGACTTCCAACTAATATTTTACAAAATTCTAGTTGTTGGATTAATTATTTCTTGGTGTCAAAAATCAATCGCATATTCGCCCCTTTATCATTCACAAATGTTTTTATAGTGGATAATTTCGAAACTATGCTAAATATTCAAAGGTTTTAACTGAATAACAGCCGCTGAGTCGCATGGTCAAAATGGCAATGAGAACGTATGATATGATTTATTTTCAAATAAAAACAAATATGACACTCATTTAGTGTGGATTTTAGTCATTTTAGTCATGATAGAATTGAGCACTTTCGATTGTCGGGTCAATCGCTGGTGATGATGTGATTGACACTCACTGCGTTTGTGTCAATCACACATCACCGTGCAAAATTCTACGATTGACCCGACAATCGAGTGCTCAAATCCTACAGTATCTTTTACTTGACCATGCTATGTCCAAGTCCAAGAATCATCTGATTTTAAAAACATTAACATAAATTCAATTCTTTAAAACAGTACTATACTAACTATATACAACACAGTATTAATGAAACTCGAGTACAAATATGAAACAAATATGAAACATATGATTATGGTTTGCGAGTCATGTGGGTCTTCTTAGAAGAAAATAAAGAACTATTGCATGAAAAGGCGGAATATAAATAAGGTGAAATATTGAAATGAAAGTGTACACATTGGCAAAAAGAGGCTACCAATGTGTCAAACCAAAACGATTAAATAAATATAAATATATTAAAAGAGCTATGATACAATGAACATGAAGAATGAAAGATTATATGAACCCACAGGGTTACATATATAGGTCGGTTTTGGACTGTTTATCTGCCCACCTTGAGCCCTGTGAGGTCCCCGCGTCTGACCGCGGCGTGGAGCGCCGTCTGCCCGGTCGCTGCGTCCACCACGTTCACGTCCACCGCGCCCGCCCGCGACAGCAGCAGCTCCAGACCCACGTGGTCGCTGAAAACAAGGCAGGATTCAGTGTCACCGAAAGCTGCACATTCACACCAAGCTATTGACTCGTTGGTGTCCCACTCTACATTACATTAATGGTTCCCACAGAGACTGGAAAAGTCATTGGATTTTGTAAGGAGTCATTGAAAGTAACAGCTCTAACACCACATGGTCGCTGGAAGCAAAAACGTGGTGATTGTGACCGTGCTACGGACGTCTGCACATTCATACCTCACCAAGCAATATTGACATCAGTGTCGCACTCTATATTACATGTGGTAGCTTCAATTTAGATATGAGGAGAGCAGCAGTTCTAACGCTAAGCTGTCGCTGAAAACAAGGCAGGATTCTTTGTTACGTGATCACTGCAAACGCAAATGTGCTTATTTAGGCACGATTCAATATTACTATGCCACAGAAATCTGTACATTCACACCAGGTCATTAGCATTGGTGTTATACTATAGATTTTATTGGTCACTTCAATAGATGTCAGCAGCAGGTCAAAGACTTCAGAATCCTGTCATATTGCAGTGCCTAACGCTAGCTAGTGCCCTGGCGTCCTGAGCACATAAAATCTACGTCAGGGCACATCAAATCTTAGACTCCTGTGCCCTGGTAGGCCCGCCACAAAAAATACAAGTTATTATATTTTAGCCAAACTCGACCATCATATCCAGAATGTTGGTATTCCCTATGGTGAAACATACATTGTATAAATGAATTTTTCATGTTGATCTGATATATTTTGCCATCTGCGGTTTAGCTAAAATAATTCAGGGCACATAAAAATGAGATCAGGGCCCATGGATTTGGACCATCATGTGCCCTGGTGGGCACGCAAAAAAAAAGTTAGTGTTAAGCCCTGTATTGTGACACATACAGGTCACGCACCCACAATGACAAGAGCAGTGCATCTTTTTAGTTCACACCGAGCTTGTGCATCGCATATTTAACATTTTTTTCATAAATGAAAGATTTGAAAATGGAAAATTCAACACAAACATTTTTATGGTGACACTCGGTATTTGGAGATACGTTTTAAAGAAGATGATTGTTTACTAAACATTGCTTTTCGATTTACAAAATTGGATGTACGGATCTGTGGGCACACTGTGCACGCTTCTAATCTACTATTTTAAATGTGCGTCTCTAGTTTAGGACTCATTATTTTTCAGTAAGAAGTACACACAACAAAACCATCCATCCCATTGAACACATAATGTAAACTGTAAAACTAGAATATTTTGCGACTTAAATTTCATGGTTATTATTTATATAAAATTGACATAATTTTATAAAAACATTTCAGCATAATTTGACACTAAATAAACAAATAAAAGTATGAATGACCCAGACATAATTGATAAATACCTGTTACTATTTACTTTTAAACTGTTATCTACTTTAATACTTATAAGTCCACATGCAATTATGCTGAAGCCTGTGTTCTTACGCGTTTATTGTACAAACACTGTCACGAGTAAACTAATACGTACTAGTAAACGATATATTTAAACTGTAAACTTTGGAATTTGTGATGATCGATATTGGCTGGCTATAAATGCTTGCTAACTATTAAAGTTTGCGATATTGCAGTAAACCGCAAAATTCGCAAATTATATTTAGTGTGAATATTTCTAGTTTTACAGTATTTAGTTTACAAGCTTCTATTTTTGTACGAAATATGTTTGAATTTATGTGGTATATCTGCAGTGTAAAAGATTTAAAAACATATACAAGTAAGAAGTTCTCTAAACCTATTTATGTTTCTTTAAAATGCAAATTATTTCGACCCAATGGGTCCTTGCATGCATATAACCACAACAAATTATAAATATTTCATGTGTCCCATGGGATGTACAATTTTTAATACCTTATATCCTGATAGAGTGAAGATTAGTGACATTCATAATATTTCATATTCACAGTTATTACATAATTATTCATAATATTTCCTTGATTCCTTGTATCCCATTGAAAAATAATGAGTGCTAGACTCGGGACTTGCATCTACTCACTGCTGTGATAGCCTGTGTAAAGGCCAAGGGTATCAGTTTAAAATTTCATATCTGACAGCACTCAGAAATGGCTAGTCGCAGTCTATCTTTGATAATCATTTTCAATTTTAAAATCATAGGATGCGTTATACACTATTAGATGTTGATTCATACAGGTCTTGTGTTAAATCTTAAAAAGTTGTTGTTGGCGGCCATCTTGATGGCCATTTAGAATGCTTAAAAAGTTAAAATGTAAATGCAATACAAAAATACAAAATGGAAATAAACAGATTTAAATTAAACAATAACATAGCACAGCCTACCTCTCCGCGACTGCATCATGAAGTGCGCGCTGCTCCGGGGAGAGAGCCACTGGCGCCACCAGCCGGCACCGCTTCCTCACAGGAGACTCCGCCGCCGAGGGCGCATTGTGAATGCTGAATCTCACAGGGTCAGGGCCGTTTGCATTGTGAAACGTTCGCTTTTTGGTGGGTGTATCTGCATCGCGTTGACTGGCTTTATCACTATCACAGCTCTGCTTATGGTTCGTAGATTGACTCGTAACATTCTCTGATGGCTTCAATACGTTATCTGCCGATGAACCTGTATCCAGCCTCAATGGTTGCTCGCTCGTAGCCTCGAGCTCAGGTTTTATCACCACGTAGTGCACGTTTTCTTTCACTGAGTCATAAGAGCCATCTTTTATGTTAACGATCCCAGCACCGTCCACTTTGTTATCCGTGCTCTGATTGGTCTGCGATTTATCCACGTTCTGATTGGCCGGAGTACAGCTTGCACTGTGATTGGTGTAGTTCACGGTTTCGTAGCAGTAGTCTCGATATTGCATGTTTTTGCGTGGGTAATGGTCTAGCTGACATGGTGACAAAGGCTCGATCTTGATGACGGGAACATCGGTCGCACTGGACGCCATGGTGACTGGAAGAGACACGGAAATATGTGGTAAAGTGTTGGAAATTAGTGTTCATTTCTTGTGATGGCTATATATAGATTACATCGTACTAGTATACGGCAAACATGCATCTTGGTCTGCTAAGATAAATACACGAGAATGACGTATTGAGCAAAAATGTGGCATTTTATTTGTCATATACTGTGTTTAGAGAACTAATAAATTTGTTTAGCTTGTTATTTAATGGCTGGAAGAGACGTGAATACATGGTAATTGTCAGAAATCAACGTTCATTTCTTTTGGCAAGTTTATCGGTGAATGTTCTTACTTCATTGGACTTATAATTCCTGGAATTTCCAAGTCCTTTGAAGAGATTCAAACCCCGGACCACACGGCACCAAATCACCAGTTCATGGGAACTCATCTGAGCTATGGATTTTAATACTAGTTGTGGTAGCGAACCTGAACTAGTGCGATTTGGTGCTGTATGGTCCTGTATTGAAATCCAACCAATTTACTTGACTTTGGCAAACAAAAACACCACTCTTGCATAGATGGGGTGATCTCACCACTATAACATACCATTATGCTTATAGTACTGGACTTTATATGGTGAACTAACAATAAACCCAGGCCAAGATAATGACACAGCATAATGACTATAACATAGTTAGAAATGCAAATGGTTTCATATAATTTTCATTGTGATTTCATTAGTAGGACCTCTGTATACCACTCAATGGCATGGCATCAAGTGGTCTTGGTGGGGAGGTGGTCTCTTTCTAAAGTTTATTAATGCTATTTTCTGTAAGGATGTTGTGGTGGTCTCTTTACAGAAGTGGTCTGAAATGAAGGTTGTAATGTACGTTGCTACATGCCCTCATTACAATAATACATGCAGGATTTGAAAGCCTGGAGATCAACAGAAGCACTGTGACATCTCTTTATGATGTAGATTTGCACTAACACATCCTCTATTACAGATTGTTATGAGTAGGGATAGAAAAGAACTAGATTTTTCCCACAGTCACGAATGCTGTTAAAGTCATATTTTCCCAGTGTTTTTTGTAACAAGTCACAAAAGAATTTAGTATTTAATAAATTCCTGAGGTCTACATCTAGCATTGTGATTTCAGATTTATCAGTCAGTTTGTATTTATCATTCTATCTGGATAGAAGTCATACCAATATTTAAACTATTATATGGGTAAATCATTTAATTGATTATAATTGTGGATATAATATTGTCACCAGCCAGAGTAATAGCACTGTTACATCATTTAATCATATGTCTATGGATCTTATATACCTAACACACAAGAAATTAAACTAATAATAAGACAAATCTATATTACATACTGGCATGATAAAATACAGGCAGAATTAAAAATGAGAACTTATATCACATTCAAATTAGGGTTTAGCTACGAAAGATATCTAGATGTTCTTAAACCTGATTTAAGACATGCTTTTACTAAATTCCGTATAAGTGCAAATAATTTAGCTATTGAAAGGGGTAGATATACTCGCCCACCAACCCCTGTAGACCAACGCATATGTATGCAATGTAATAATGGTATTGGGACAGAGTTGCACTTTATGTTTCAGTGTTCTGCTCTAGCTTTGCCAAGAGAAGAAAATTTAAGTAAAATTAATGCCATCTGCCCACCCTTTGCATATCTAACAGAATCTGATAAATTTATATTCTTGCTTAATTCAGAGGGCCCAATCTTAAAGATGTTAGCAACCTTTATATTGAAGAAATTATTTAAATAATAAATTTCAGACCCCTGATATTCCAATCTGATGAAGCTTAGTTATGATGTTATTTATGATAAGAATATATGAGTTTTAATGTATGAGTTTTAAGAATGTATGTTTTTTTTACTAAATTGTATATAGAATGTTTTATATGTTATAATATGCTTTTTGTTACATAAGCCTATATCACATGTATGTTGATTTGGTTACAATAAAGCGCTGTTCTATTCTATGTCTAAATAATCCATCTGTAAAATAAACCATCTCCCCAAACTGTATTAATACAGTAAGTTAGTTTCCGTGTTGCGATTGAAGAATCATGATGATCATATAAAAGCTTATCACCCCAGTTTTGAACTACTCAATCATTGAGACCTGTCAGATTACATGATAACAATCTGCCAATCTGTTACTGATTGACATGTCAATCCGCACCACACATAAAACAAGTTGTAATCCTTGATCCATATAATCCACAACGGCTTATCAAACACTTGTGCTGGAATCCTACATCCTTTGGACATGTTTTTGTTGAGACAACACCATAATAAAGCCTAAATCAATAATCCACTTCATTCATTCATTCCAATGCAGCAGATAAAACAGGTAAAACTGGTGACAATAATAACAAGAGGTACAAAATCATTCATCATGTGTTAACAGAAATCAGAGTAGAGATAATTTGGGTGTCGCCAAAATTGTTTCGTTCAAAACGTGAAAATCCTTTTTCAAAACAGCACAAAATACCTGATAGAGTGATATGATCTTATCATGCTGATGTCTATGTCAAACGGCATAAAAATCTTGCTTCAACCATTCACCCCAAAAGATGGACTCAATATCCGTATTGTGTGCAATTGTATATACTAATACTATTTAAACTCAAATGAAGTAGTGTTCCATTCAGTTACAAGTACCTTGTCCAAAATCCCTAGAAGCATTGTTTAGTGCTTTCAATCCATTGATTTTGCCTCATTACACAAAATAAGCAGAGCTGTATGCTCTGATCCCCACACACTTGCCAGACTCATCACTCAATCCAGCAACCGGTTTAATAGTTTCTCATTCAGTTAAAACTCCAAGATTTCACACACCACTACAGAGTAACCTCTAATCAAGACCATCTATTTAGTCAATACAGCACAACCTCCAAGTAAGGCTACCTCCATTAATTAGACCATTTTCCATGACCCCCCCCCTCCTCCATTTAGTATATTTCTGCCCTAGCTATCACACTTATTTGACCAATCATATACAGTAGAACCTCTAATTAAGACCACCTCTCTATTAAGACCACCTCTATAAGAAGTCCACTTTGCACGGTTCAAAACCATCATAAAGCTACCAAAACGAACCTCTCTATAGAGACCACCTCTCTATTGAGACCACCTAACACTGGTCCCAACTGTGTTCCTAATAGAGAGGTTCTACTGTACTACACGCCTTCCACTGCACAAGTTCTAACCCTCAGTAAAGAGACCACCTTTCTTCCGAGGCTAGTCCAAAGGTAACGTGGTAGAATGGACTTGAGACCAGAAGGTCGTGGGTTCGATTCCTGGTCAGGTCTGATGATGAGTGTTGAGCAAACGTATCCCTAAACATCTTCGTGGCACCTACATATTAATTAGGTACAGGTCATTGGGTTGAAAGAGTGAATGAGTGATAGTGTGTGCTTAGCATTGACAATGTGCGCTGAATGTGCTGCTTGTGCAAGTATGCGAGAAATTATCAATAGAAGATCAATAAGCGTGCCAGTGACCTGGTGTAAAATTTAAAGTCGTGGGAGCAAAACTTGAACCAGACTATAAACCATAACATTTACATTTACAATGAGAGGCTCTACTCCTCATACGTACACTACAAAGTCATGAGAACTTTACCGTCTGATGAGAACGTCAAGACCTCTCTCTCTCTGCCACTCCAGAGAGCTGGCCTAGTTTCTCACGGCGGCCTGGGAAAGCCCGGGATTCCCACGCCAGGCGTAACTCGCCGTACGCAAAACGTAACAACGTAGGACGTCCACCTCTGCCCTACCCCCATAAGGAGACCACTTGTCTACTGACACCACTTTTTCATGACACGAAATTTTGAACGTACTAATTTTCACAACCAAAACTATTTTTGAGTTGGATTATTGGGCTGCTTGAGCCCCCAAACCCCCGAAGATCCGCCCTAGCCGTACATATAGAGCTGAGAATATACTGTATACCTCAGAGACCCCCAGGGACGACTTGATGCTGTGATATAATACTAGATCCATCCTGCCTACCTCACTGCCTATGCAGCCTACTCCGAAGGTTTGTATAACACGAAATCCACAACATGCATTTACAAATGCACTACAGTAAATATCCAACTATAATAAAGTATCCTGAGGGAGAGCTCCTGTAGAAAGCACAACCCACCCGAGTGTTCCTCCCGTCACTTGCACTGTTCAAGGTTCACAGCTCCGGCAAAACGCCGCACAAATAAACAACACATACTTTTGCACATACTTACGTATTTTATGAATGTTTCCTCTGACAAGCGTGTGAGAATATCCAACTCCGAGTCGAAACTATCCACTGTTCGTTGTAAAGTGTTCCCAACACTGGCGTTTACACTAAATGATGTAGGATGTGATACGTACATCCCCAAGTTTCTAAAATGTCGTTTGTAAGTCGGCGTCTGAACCTCCGGGGCCGTGGGAAAGATCCGCCTCAGTATCACAGTCACAGACGACAGTTTTCTGACACTTTCATTGACAGTTTCGTTTCGCAGGTCAAGATTCGCCCACGCGCGGTAAGCCGTCCGCTTGCAGTGCTTCTGTTCGTGGTTTTATCGCACGTGGGCTTCTGTAGTAAACAAGCCCCGCCCACCTGCCGCGCCGCGCACGCTGATTGGCTGCTGGCGGATGAATGGCGGCAAGGAGCGTGGGAAAATTCTCACGAAGAGAGCGTGGGAAAAAAGTAGCGTGTGAAGACGGCGGCAGCAGTGTTGGGAACGGTGAAGTAAAGGGAGGGGGCAGAGGGGGTGCAAAAAGGGGAGGGTCGAGGGCAGTGGGGGTGTAAGTCAGTAATTCGTTTGACCCGAGGGTGTCTGCTTTCATGGGAGTTAGAAGACTGGGGCTTGTAAAAAGACATAAGTGCATGAATGACAATTATGTGTTGAATTCCTCAACTGTTCTTGTGAATTGTAGGGCCTATTTAAAATACACTTCATTAAAAATCATGAAAACCTCCAATTCAGACCACCTCTCCATAACTGGTCCCAAATGTGGTCCAAATAGGGAGTTTTTATTTAAAATATTATTTTAATAACACACAATGTTTTTTCTTGTATAATCAGCACTTATAACCGAGTGGATGCACTTTACAACTCGCCCCCAGCCACAGATCTCTGCCTTTCACACTGATACAAGTGAACAGTCGCTACATTGTGCGACTTTCTAATGCTGCGCAGGTTACAAACTCCCACAAGGCCTTTTCTAATGAGAAGTACTAATAAATAAACACTCTTAGCCACATATCACCTTTGTCAGGACCTTGGTCTGGCTAGATCTAATTTACGGACATACAGACAGTCCTTATCAGTGATCTTGTGTGTGAACTGCAAACGTTTCCCAGACGACAAAATACGGACTCTGCATGTTTAAATGGCCAACAGCCGTACCATGTTATTGGGTGTCTCTAACATACATCCATGAAAGAAAGACAATATCCCAGCCAGTTTTGGCGGGGCGGGGTTACATTCAACTTACAGAGGTAGCATTCGTTGTAGTGCAGTGGGGTATGAAATATGAAACGATGATGGGGTGATCCGATTTTCAGCCTCCACCCTTAAATCATTTCGAAAATTCGAAAATTTCATACACCCCCACCTGGAAAAAAAGAAAGAAAACGTATAAGTGTAGCCCAGGTTTTAAAGATTAATTGAGAGGTGGTCTTAATATAGAGGTTTACATTACTAATGATATATAGGGGGACATTCGGGACCCCAAAAAGTGGTCCTAATATGGAGGTGGTCCTATAATTGGAGGTTCGACTGTATATACCTTAACAAAGAGACTAACAACCCTCTAAAGAGACCACCTCTCTCTCTTGAGCATCGTGGGGTTCACGCCTTTCCCATTCACACAGCCTTCAAAGTCTGATGTTCATGCGATGTTCGTGGTATAAGTAATCAGCCCGAATAGATAAGGATGTCTTTTGAGAATTCATGAAGAAAATCACTAACCAATGATTTCCCACGGAAGGTTAGATGAGGCTTCGGGAGCAACTGGACAGATCCATGTGATATGTACAGTAGAACCTCTCTGTGGACCACCTTTTGAACCAGTGTTCTCAGGTGGTCTCAATAGAGAGGTGGTCTCTATGCAGAGGTTCATTATGGTAGCTTTATGATTCTTTGGGACCGTGAAAAGTGGCCTTATTATAGAGGTGGCCCCAATAGGGAGGTCGTCTCAATTGGAGGTTCTACTGTATTTTACAATATGACGTTTGCATGGAGTTAACGGTTGGTTATAAAATTGCAAAATGAATTATTATGGGGCAATATTCTAATGATTCTGTCCATGGGAAGAAAGAGGTCTTGTTGAAAGGGATGCTATTATTTATTTTATCTTTAGCCAGAGGCAATCTAATTATACCACTATCATCCAATTAACATCTCGTAAACTCATTTGGTTTGGTGAAGTTTGGATAATGACCTATTTGCTCGTCTGTTATCAATTATGTTGATCATATACATGGATCTAGCACTCAGTTAAAACAGATTTATTTGCATGCTTTGGGCACACATTTTTGTTTTACACTTTTCACGTTTTGTTTGATTCTGCACATAGAGAGAAATGCCGATTTGAAAGGTGTCCAACTAAGTGTGCAGACACATTGCTGATAAGTGGTTATCATTGAAGTCATTGGAAACACGAACCTTTAAAGTTTTATATGTGGGTGTCCCATATGAGTGTGCTTCCGTGGCTGAGTGGATAGGGAGTTGGACTCGGGGCCAGAAGGTCATTCCCGGTAGGGTCTGGTGGTAGGTGTTGACTGTTGAGCAAACCTACCTCTAACTGGTGGCACACTGCTCATTGGTACCTACACGTTAAATGAGTACAGGTCAGGCAAGAGCTAAGATAATATGATTGATAAGCACGTCTGCACTATGGTAGCGATGTGTTGTATGCTCCCCAAGGAGTTGGGAAAGATATATTGTGACAAGGATGCCAATTAATGACCTGGTCCAGATGTAAAGTCACTTGAGCACAGATGTAAATAAGCCCATTTAAATTTACAATCACAATTACAAACTGCAGCCCCCCCCCCATTGCCATCACCCCCCCCCCCCAGGCCACCAGATCAGCCAGAGTCTAGCAGTCTGAATGATGGAGACTAGCGCCCAGGCCGGCCAGAATGACCACTACTCTCCTGTCATCACAGACGTTTTGCAGGTGCTGCGGATACAAAGTGGATTGGAGGGACAGAACCATGGTGATGGTCGATGCAAGCGTGGTGCTTTTGAGTCTGTTACACATCTGTTAAACATTTTATTCTATATTGCCTGTTTTATGCAGACGCTCGTGCACATTTGCGGAGTGAAGCTTGCGACCAACGTGTACATGCGTCACATCAACGTGATAACTTTCCTGTTGAGACCCACCCTGTGGATGTACTGTATTGTACTGGACTGTATTGTCTGTGGTTTGCGGTCAGTCTCCCATAACTATCACAGAGAGACCCCTCTATGGCAGAGGCTACTGTGTTGTTGTTTGCGGTCATTCTGCGGTCACAGCCAACAACTAGGTCACAGCACCTGTTGGTGGTGAGTGCACATGACCTCCGAGTGCACGAGAGTACAGCGGGACACGATGAACTGTCAACTAGTATGTGTCTGTGTGTAGAATGATTCCTTTAAAACCCACGCACTCGTTCTTGTGGCTGGCAGGTGAGTAGGGTCTGCATGTGTTAGTGTTTTTGAGTGTCTCGTGTTTACTAGTATATGTGTGGCCGTTTGGCGGTAAGGCCACATGATTTATTGTGCGTTATTTGCCGACTATCAACGGTGTGTAATATACAGTACTTTGGTAATACTGTGGGAAGACTAACGGTCGTCTTTAAAAGCAGTGACACAGTATTTTCCGCCAGTTGTGTCTATTATGGTTTGTAAATAACAGGTTGTGTTTATTTAGGTTGTGTATTTATGGTATTTATTAAATGTTTATTTGATTCTGTGATGTCAAGGTTTATGATTTATTAGTGAAGCTGTCATATATTGTTATTCAGAATATTATGTTAATTTATTTGTATTGATTAAAATGTAATAAACAGTTGTGTCTTGGATATTTAAAACTACACGTCGTCTTTACAGACGTTCCGTCACCACACAGCTCACCTTCTCGCGTAACCGGGATGCCATCCCCGTCACATAATCCCCCCCCCCCCCACACACACACACAACACCCGCTCCTCACTTGATCCAGCATCAAAGTCCCTGGCTGTAAACAAACAGGTCACGTGACTTTGGCTCGCACGTGGCGGGCCACGTGGCGGTTTGTTTACAAACGGCGGCCGCTTTGAAGTAGAGACGCGGGCTGATTTGTTCTTTCTGTTTTCTCATTACGCTCTTGGATTCCTCCTTTGTTGCCAGGGGTCGGTCTGAACGTCCGTGGGAACGTTCGAGTAGAACCTACTGCCTCGGTATAGCAAGGAAGGGAGGGGGGGGGTTTCAACGTTCAAGAAACCCCCCATGTGTAATTGTTGTTCATAATCGATACAGCCAAAAGACACACAAAAACACAGAAAAAAACTCACACATACAAATAAAAACAATCAAACCTAATAATAGGCCTATAGCATTTGTAATGGAGAAAGTAGGGTTGGGAACATGCGAGATTACATGCTATAGCTGTAACATACTGGGCTTCCATTACTGCAGGTGAAAAGCTACTTGTTTTTATCCACATGCAGTGTGGGGTTGGGGGGGGGGCGTGCACATACCGGATATCACATGAGTTTTGTACACGCGATAGATAGTGAAAGTGGGGTTTGGCGTGCCCCTTGCACCCTTTGTATGGTCTCATTGTTATTCAGTCACCATAACGGTTACACGACCGATACTCACAGGCCACGGAAACCTACAATTGTAACAATATTTGTTAATAAGATTAAAACTGAGACATTGGTAACGAAAGCTGGTAGTTTAAAGTAACCCTGTATGTTCCACACCCCGCCAGTCGCTTTCCCACGCCCCTCGCTCCTCCTTTCTGTCTATCTCACTAATCACTGCCACTTGGGGGCAAGTCGGGGTGTCAGGAGGCAAGTGGGTAATGATAGGGCCGGCAGTCAGCGTGGGAAACTTGGGCAAGGCGACCACCTCTCATGTCGTGGCACATTTCATAAAAAGTGTAGGCTACCGTCCGCAGTATATCACACAATCAAGACCATAGGCAGATCCAGGGAGGGGGGGGGGGGGTCGCCCCTTTCCCCACCAAAATACTTCATTTTCATAGGGTTTTTCATGAAATCCCAAAGGCCCCCCCTTTCTTAAGTGCGCCCCCCTTTTTCCAAAAACCTGGATCTGCCTATGAAGACCACCTGTTTACAGAGACCACCTCTACAACCAGACCATAACTTGAGGATGGTACTAAAAATACCTCTGTTTAAGAGGCTGTTTCTAACCTCCACAACACGACCATCTTTACACTGAGACCACCTGAGGCCAGTGTCAAGGGTGGTCTTTGTTGAGATGTTCTACTGTAATTTGATATTCAGAGCGCAAAAAGAAGCAGTTTTTGTAAATGTTTGCTTGTGTGTGTTTAAAAAAAAGATGGTGAGGTGGCGAATGTGAAAGAAGCTCCATTAGATGGCATAATCCATGGAGATGGTGAAATGACCCTGGTGAATTCGGATAACGCCCTCATTTTTCAAAAGCAAAAAATGACACTCACATTTTACTATTCATCTACGAACCCTCATTTATAAAAAAATCTCTCACTGGACCGCAATTACAACCTGAGATTCAAAGAGCCGCCGCCGTTGATGCGGTTGTGCCCATTAGCTCCAGGAGCAGCAGCAGCAGCAGCAGCAGCAGCAGCAGCAGCAGCAGCAGCAGCAGCAGCAGCAGCAGCAGCAACAGTCCGCCCCTACTATCGGCTGACCTGCTACCTCGACCATGGGTAACGCGACACCTCACTATCTCCCTGGTGTGTACTGTCCTCGTGTCAGGTGCCACGTCTACGGCAATGTTGATGCTATCTCACCACAGATACAAAACCGGCTCTCACCTGTTTCGGATGGCATTGATGGAACTTTTATGTTTTAAAAGAAGACCCACGCATCGCATGTCAGTCCAGCTTTCTTTTATCTACAGTAGACGGTCAACTTAAAATCTTAAACTCTCTTCTGCTAAAAGTGGCCACCTTGGTAAGATTCACACACTTCGTGAAATGACAGCACAGTGACAGGGTCCGGTTGGCATCAGGTGTAAGCCTTGTGATGATATCCACAGATTATAGTGACCAGCCATATTACCCCCACCCCACCCCCGAATAAATGAATATACAAATGAAATAAAATAAATAAATATATGAATAAAAAATAAAAACAATAAAATAAAAATAAATAAAATTAGATTTAAAGAAAACAACAAAAAACAACACACACACATAATAATAATACAATGTAAACTTAATGTTTATGGTTACGAATATAAAATGAATATCAAAAGCTTAATTGGAAAGTGTAGATGGACTAGTAAATGATAAGCATGTATGGATATGGTACATGTATGTAATGAAGTATCTCTATCATGTCGATGACGTTCGGTATGAAATACTAACCGGTTAGTGAACATTATTGCTGTCTGACATATTCTGATAATTATGCAAGAAAGTTGATTATTTTGCTGATGTTTTATTTACAAATTCAAATTATGTGGACCTTATTTTATGTGGAACTTATTTTCAGGGCGTAAAAGGTTATGTTAGTGGCGGTGAATCAACTGGTCAACGTTAAACCCAGGATACAGGAATAAACAACTTACTCGTGAAAGGTCATAATAAAAAAAAAATGACACAGAACTAGTTCACTTAGGAATCCATTTATTTTTCCTCCATTAGAATATATATTTATTATCAATAACTGGTGAATTGGATGCAGATACAGAGAATGTTACAATGCAAGAATGGATACAGTGGTTATAGTGGTTACGTTGAAAATTATATTTCCTAGACGTTCAAGAAGTAATTATCTACCTTTATGTATCCAAGTAGACGGATTTCAGTCATACATACATGCAGTATTTCATACATACAATACGTTTAAATAGTACATAAGCCACATAACAATGCTAATTCCCGAGGACCACACCACATTGATACCACATGGATACAGTAGATAATTATCATTCTTCATCAACTAATGCATATTACGGCTGGTATTACAAGACATTATCATGTATTAAATGTATGTAGATCTACTATATATTGAGCTGGGTTATCCAATTATTCTCCCGATTGACGGCTAATGACTTTTGTAAACACAAGTTTGAGATTGTGATCAATATCATTGGTTGACACATAAATATCCCGTCTTGAATATCAGGAGCAAACATTCTCATTGATACAGAAATATAACTAGACATGTGTAAATCAATAAGAATAGTGTTTGTATTAGATGGTAATCATAGTATATACACCCACTCTCTCTCATGATGCTGAGACTCACGCTTTTGAATAATGTACTTTATAAATAAATAAATATGATCGTACACAAATACCATGGAAATTACCAGCACACAATCCATAATGCAAACGCCATGATGGAGCAACACCGCTCACCTCTGAAACCGAGATCATAACGTCATCTTCACACTCTACCACAAGTGATGTTTGAATAAAAACGCATACACATTGTTTTATTTACAAACAGAAATCACATCACAGTGTACTTGTTAACAATGACTATCTATGTCACATTGTAGATCCCTGGCTGAACAGTGGCAAAAATCGAAGGAGTGCTGAGAATTCCTGGAACTGCCTCTGTATAATACAATAAAACTTGACTTGTTGAAAACAAACACAAATTATCCACAATCAACTAGACGAAATAGGTGCTATGTCCCTGTGTCCATTTTTTTAAAGAATTTGCAAAATGTTTCAAAGCCATTTCAATATGATGTTCATGGTGATGGATAAGGACTTTCAAAAGTCTCATTTGCACAGCTTTGCACGGCTCTAGCAGACTCACAGCCCTCTCACGCTGTAGCCCGTGTTGTCGTCTGCCTGTACCGGCGTCTTGGCGGCCGTGGCGGGGCCCTCACTGTGGTACGCACCCTCGAGGCACTCCACGCTCACGACGTCCACAGTAGTTGACAGTTCGGGGTCAGCCATCACTAAGGGAAAACATGTAATTGTTCTCTATTAATTGATTATCATAATATCATATTTGGGGTTTGTTATCCGATTGACAAATTATTGAACATAAACTCCTTTATTATCATGAGAGGTGTTTTTTGTAGCTGGCATTGACGACACTAACTAATCATTCCTCCCATGATGCTGTAAGCGCCTGCTAAAATATCAATTTGTTAAATGCATATCAATGAACTTTCAAATGTCCCACCCCATTCTAACATAGTAAACAGTCAATGAAGTACAAAAGATTAAAAAAAAATTAATAAGCATTCTAAATAAATGCTTTACAAGTCAATTATTAAGAAAATGATACAATGTGATGTACACATGAATACACATACCGTATTATCATCTACATCCACAATTAAGGTTCACTGAGCCAGGTTTTGACCCATCTGCCTCATGCACATATATATGCATCCAGTTGGAGAATGTCAACGTAGGCCCAATGCTGTTTATATAGAGGCATGGGAGCTCCTGGTTCTGATATGACATCATAACACATTAAGACTTAGATTATAGTGGGAAGATAAGAAAAAAGAAAATCTTTCGAGTCCACAGTTGCCTGCGCTGTCCACTGGCTTCCTGCCAACCTGCGCATTCCACTGTCACTGCTGATATATTAAACGTGTTTGTTGTTTTTTGCGCCTATCAGAAACTTGAAACTCCCGTCAGCTTACGCAATATTCTTATCAACCTGCGCAGTCGATTTCAACACCTCATTTCAGCTATTAATATACAGAGCTCTTCAACGTCCTACCAACATTGTCAAGTGTTATAAAACAAAATGTCAATACTTGTGTCTTATTGTGATGATTTTAATGATTACGATGATATCAAAAGACACATCTGCATAATTTCAAACCCTGCTCTTGTGAGATCGACATATGACAAGCTACACGTTGGCTATTACCCCGGGGTGGGGGTGGGTGGGGGTCACTTCACTTGATATCAGACTGGGATGCTCCAATTTCATGGCTAACTTTCATCAAAACACCTATTTCATAGCTTGATATGACAAAAACTAGGTATTTCATAGCTGCCGATAGAACTTACACCCCCAATCCCAAGCAGTTGAAATGAGAGAAAAAAACACATGGAAATGGCAAATGAGAATCCTAAGATGGGAAGAGAGGTACTTTATAGCTGCTGTCCTAACTTAGAGTTTTCATCACAAAATGCCAGCTTATAGCTGCTGGACAGTGAAAAGTAGGAATTCATACCTGCCATGGAGGGTGGAAAAGGTGGGTCTTTCGGGATAGGTGGGAGTGGACAAACTTGTCGACCAAGATATGGAGGTGACACCCCCCTCACACAGGGCTATTACGCTCAGTTTTACATAGCATTGCTAATTTTATGGTAAAAACAAAACTTTTAGTTTCCCAAGACTAATGAGAAAAATAATGGATCTTCGGGATAGTATTTTTAAAACGAGTGACAAAAATGTAAATTTTATTTCCAACTCATTTTTCTTCTTTACCAAAGCTATGAATGATAAATAGAGACACACTAGATATACACCGAGTATTATTTTTCTCTGTGATACTGGTATGGTATGATTAAAGAGAATTATGAAGATCTCAGGTATCAGGAAATTCAACCATTATGACATTCATTTTCATTATTTCTAAGATCCTTGTCATTTTTAATCTTCAACCAAAACACCGCCTGTTCAAGGCTGTCTACAAGCGCACATGAAGCTTACTTGGAATTAATGAT
>CM032660.1:42329653-42346100 GCA_019095985.1 Streblospio benedicti
TGAGGGATCCCTAGGGTGTTGTATGTGTGATCGATAGCGAACGTGCTAAAATCGTTTTGAAAATCAGGTATTTCGGCGGGAAAGGGTGCGCGCGCACCCTCCCTGCACCCCCCCCCCCCCCTTCCGGAACTGACTATGAGTAGGGTGGGGTGCTTTCATCTCTTGGGTTCTACAGTCAATATTTTACCACAACTGACCTATCACGCGAGCGTTAACAGTTTACTTTCTTTATGTTATTCAGCCATCGTACTTACAGGTCATTGATTTGTCACGGATTATTACGTTTTTACTGATAGACAATTAGCTCTACGCGTACATGCATCTCTCTATATATGTATGACACGTCCACTAATTGTTTGTGAAGTTCATGGCTCTATGACTAAACAGATAATCAGCCGATAGCTTGCAGTGAGTGTTGAGCAAAATCACCCATAACAGGTTGCACACCATAGGTAGATTCCCCTGCGTGAACATCCTTTTCCTTAAGTGCATCCCCCCTCCTTTCCAAAAACATGGATCTGCCATTACACACAGCTCTGTGACACCTGCACGTTAAATAGGTACAGGTCAAGGTAACGAGAGTTTCTGTGAGTGATGAGCACGATGCTGGACGATATCAAGTGTTGTATGCTCACCCGGGTAGTAGTGCGACAAGGATGCCAATGAGCTGGTGTGAACGTAAAGTCGCTAGACCACGATAACAGAGAATTGTGACACTAAATACATATTTTCATGTTTTACATGTTATAATGTATATTTGCGTTGACGCCAATATCTGCATATTCCCACCTCATTTTACCTGTTATCGAGTGGTAGTAAATGTTACAGAGTTAGTCTATTATCCACAAGCTCATTGGACTTTTACATATTTGTCGCCAATGTTACAAAGTTACAAAGTTAGTCTACTGTCCACACGCTCACTTCACATTACATCTTGCTCATTGGCGTATGCTTGTCACGATGTATCTTTCTCAACTGCCTGGGAGCAAACAGTAATTTCTACTTCCACTGGTGTTCATCACTGCCATTAGTAGAGTTCACTCGCCTGACCTACACTGTACTTCATTAGTGTGACCAGACCTAACCGGGAATGGAACCGAGGGGGGGGGGGGGCTCTTCCAAAGTCGTGTTGGATATATATGCTCAGCAGAAAGACCCCCATTTCTTGGCAGCCAAACTCCACAACTCCCCAATTTCTGTAAATCTCAAAGCAAATACACACAGTTTTGCCAAAGAAAAAAGGGTTTCATATTCTGACATAAAACCATACTTAAGATCCCATATTTACAAAAAAAATCAAGAACCCCCCACCTTTTTTTAATTCACCGTGGAGAATACCTACCTACAACGGATGCGAGTGCCCCCCCCCCCAACCCATGCCACCCACCCGGAAATGGAACCCTTATGCTCATGAGTGCCTCCCTGTCCCATGGGTAACAGGCCGGGGTAGCAGGCGCACACAATGAAAGACAAATGTGTAGTTCGTGGCCTTAAGTTCCCTTTACAGAGGATCATATGACTACACTCTGATTCACACAAGATCATTAGCATCCTTGACACACTATAGGCCCAACTACCCGAAGCATTCAGTACATCACAACCGTATCACAGACTTTTTTTTTTTTTTTTTTTTTTTTTTTTTTTTGATTTTGCACACGTGCTCATCACCTACATTAGCGTTCACTTGCCTGATCTGTACTTATTTAAAGTGAAGATACCATGGAGTAGGGGTGCAACTGTTGAGAGATGAGTTTGCTCAACATCCCACCACCATAACCCACCAGACATCGAACCCACGCCCGTCACTTGTCCAACTCCCTATCGACTCGGCGTAGAATTCGACGTATCCAAGTTGTGTGCCCTGCCCTACTCACTTACTTTCTGCAGTCATGTCTCGAGTACGAGACTTCGTTTACACAAGATATATTCTTTTATTAGTTGTTTTCTTAAATAAACGGCTTGAACAGAGGGTATCATGCATATACAAGTAGTTTTGACCTGATTTTCAGCATACTCAGTAAGTTTAAAACTAATAATTAGAATAGTTGGACAGACGAAAATGAAAAACACGTAGGCTGTAAGTTTTGTATATTTGGATCTACCTAAAATTAATATCTCACATGTGTACAGCATAATTACACGTAACACGATAGATTAATCTGGGAAAGCAGAGTTCACAGTATAGCTTTACATATGTCGCCAAAGCCTGGCAAAGGTACCATTCAGCAGCCCCTCATCAAACCCCCATCTGCATTCGATACGTCACCCGTGGGCGTTCTGAATAGAACGTTTAGCGTAATGCGCAGAAAGGGCAACATCGTAAAGATGCCGCCACTTTGACGGATCGCCATAAGTAATTTAGTAAATTACAGTTTAGTAATTTGTCAAGCATGGCACCTTTCTTTCAGAGTTATTAAGTGGGCTCTGAAAGAACATCTATACACGACTCTTGATTAGAGTGCTATGCACGCGTGCGTGCCATACCACACGCCACTAAAAAAGCATGGAAAATTGACATTATTTTTTCCCGTTTAATCAACTTGCTATATGATTTCATATTTAATTCAATTATTTTGAGAACTACATGTAAGATGCCGACGAATTAGCTGAATCGAAAAAAAACACACTGTTAATTTCAAAAGTGCACAACATGGACATTAGTTTAAGGGAAATGTTGGTACTTTTCTATTTCGCATATTTTCAGCTATCTACTAAAACATACAATGTGAAAGTATTAAATAGAAACTGTCTCATATTATTTTTGGTTCATCTTTCTTTATTCACAACAGTATATTTTTACATACATTAACAGTTTCGCCAAACAACTGTTGGCATCATCAGAATGTTCTTCCCGCGCAATGTCAGGAGGTCAAATATTCCGATCCTGACCGAGGATAGAATCATATACTCGTGAGAGTTGGCTATCCTGAATGGTCGTGCCGGCGAGTGAAACACCAGATAGAAACCAAACTTGAAAGGAAGAGTGAAAAGAACAAGAAAAGAAAAGAATCAGAAAGATCAAAAGGCCAGGTTATCCTACCATATGTGAAAGGTGTTACGGAAGGGATCTCAAGAATTTTGAAAACACACTTAGTACCTACGTCCGTGAAACCAATGCAGACTATCAGGAACATCCTAGTACACGCGAAAGATAAAGTGGATAAGATGGACAAACGTGCAATTGTGTATAAGATTCCATGCAAGTCATGTGATAAAGTGTACGTCTGGGAAAACGGGCAGAAAGTTTGGTACCAGACTGAAGGAACATCAGAAGGGCGTGGAAGCTAACCAGAAGGGAGCATACACCAGATCCACAATGAAAGAATCTCAAAAGGAAACACACAAAAGTGTTATCACAGACCACGTGAACCAGCAGAACCATGAAACAGACTGGGAGGGAGCTAGAGTGATAGACAGGGAGAGCGAATGGAAGACCAGAGCCATCAAAGAATCAGTTCTCATCCGAACCTACAAGCAGGTTATGAACAGAGACGAGGGGGGGGCACCAACTCTCGTGAGTGTATGATTCTATCCTCGGTCAGGATCGGAATATTTGACCTCCTGACATTGTGCGGAAAGAACATTCTGATGATGACAACAGTTGTTTGGCGAAACTGTTAATGTATGTAAAAATATAGTGTTGTGAATAATGAAAGATGAACCAAAAATATTTTATACCAAGACAATAAACACATTCAAGAACATCTCATATTAGGTCTACCTATAATGAGATTCACAATAATGATCTCCCATACAAACTGTAGCGTTAAGCCCCAGTCAGACATTATATACATGGTGCCCGCTGTTGGGGGAGGTACGCCGAAATGTCGCCCCGAAGGAACAATGTTGCCCGACGCGAAGCGGAGGGCAACATTGTTCCTGAGGTGTTACCACTACACCATTGTGGTGCGCTTTTGGTGGTGCTTTTGCATTACTAGAGCCATGTGCCTCCTACCTCCATCAGCAGAAATGCCTGGGCTAGCTGTGACTCCGCAGGAATATCCTCGCTCTCCATACTGACCATAGATGCCATAACAGACCCCATAATTGATTCTTTTGTGTCTGTGGCTGGCACTTCTCTGCCTGGGCTATCAGACTGTATTGCGGAAGTCATTGCTCTTGTACCAAATCATTCGTACATTCCGTAGAACCTGAGTCATCAGGGCTGCATTCCAGAACTATGTGAAGTTGAGCGTTGTCGGGTCCATCTATCACTGTACTACAGATCCTAGTCACGGCACCAAACTGGAAACGAATTTGGTCATACACAATGTGGCCCTCATGGGTTAATCTTAGCGCTCACAACTACGGCTACCTGCCACACTGGGTCTGGATCGTCTAGGGCTTGTTTCCAACCCTCACGCACTCCTCGTTGTGATGTTGCACGGGCTTTACGTGCAGCCACGGCCAAGCCTTTGACCTCCCATCTGTGTCTCACCAGATTTCATGAAAGGCGCCTGTCTTTATGACTTTGCACTGATGCTGACATGCACTACGTTGCGACCAAGCTAAACAGGACCAGTTCTCAAGTCGGAGTTGAGCATTGAGGGCGTATTCTCATCGACTGATTTGGCTTTAACATTCGTGATCCTAGCTTTACAACGGCTACAATACCATGGCTGATTCGGCTTCAATATTGGAGACTGTCTGACCCTATCAACAAGTATCACTTATTTTGCGATAAATCCATAAAAACAACGTACTATAAGTGTCTGGCTATTTTTCGGACATTTTCAATGTCCATCGCAAACTTTTCTGAACCATTCATGCATGACAAAGTGGGGGTCAGTGTTTGTGTATGGGAGGGCGCCAACGCAGTGGTTTGGGGCTGCCCTAGGTCTCAGAAGGTTTCAAATAACTGGTATGCATCTCTTTCAACCATAGTAGATTTTATTCTAAGATTTGTCTGTCCAGTAGGTTCAAATGACAACTTTAGCACTATTCTTTTAGCATTATGGTGACAAAGAGAAGTGAAAATGTCCAAAATATTCTTATAGTAGGTTTTTTATGGATTTAAAAATTAGTGATACTTGTTGATTGAAAAAGAAATCGTGAAAATCTGACCTTAGCGTCGACACAGCGACTGATATGGCTAATCACGCCTGAAACCAAATGTTGAAAATATGGGCGTATCATGTATTGTATGGGGTTTCATTGAAATACCAATCTTAAACATATAGATTTTATTACTACGGAAAATGACACTGTTCTTGTGATGAGACCCATACGATGCCTCCCCATGGGACAATTGAATATTGGCAAAATTGTCTGACCACTGATTTAACAATCGCTGGCTTAAATGCAGTGACATGAGCCATGACATGTGACCCAGGCTATGCGCATGATGACCCAAATATTGAAACAGTCCATGACCAGCAGCAACTTCTTGGAAATATACTGAAAATCACTTTTGTCATAAACGCAGACTTACTTATGTTGCTTATGTTTGCGACTGTGACATGAAAGTATATTCAAGTATAAAAGTACGTGATTATAGACATTATACTAGAAGTTACAGGTAGTGTTCCTCATTAATGGTTATAATCCTTGAAAGAAATACGGTTTTATAAATTAGACATCGTATTATCAAGCGTTTTGCCTGAATCATGGTCAAATTCTGTACAAGCCTGGTTAATGAAGAGGGGTTTGACGGGATGCCCCGGCTTTCATGAATTAAAAGAAAGTGTCAAATTGTCAAACTTGACGACGTAACCCAGGTCCCATGGATCTAAGCCATGGGAATACATATTACCGGTTACGGATTATAATGTGTACATTTAAAGCAATCAGTTACTGTCCACTGAGACTACATAAGATATAATCAAACATACGATATCAAAGTATATTTCGAGTGAGGTCAATATGCTATAATTTTGATCATACCTAAAAGAGAAGAAAGTTTTAAGATGTATTAGATGAAAACAGCATCAACATACACGCATAAAGCAAGAAGTCTTTTGCTGCACTGACTAGCTATATGATCAGTGGAGTAATTGTACATCACACGATTCTTTCTATATTGAAAATATAAACGCTTCAAATATCATATTATGTATGCTATTGGTATTGAAATTTTAATAAAGTGAAGAGCAAATACCACCCCCTTTCATGTCTTTTCAGCAGCATTCAAATCTGTTCACCATTGACTTTCTTTTTCAATCAGCAGATTGAAGTGTGCTTGAACCATTAATTTTCTTAATACCCCCATTTCACCGTTCATTAACATAGACCGGATTATGGCCGATTGCAAATTCCCACGAAAATCTACCGCTCACCGGTACTCTTCCCTATTCACACCTTCTCGGGCTGCACACACGCACGCACTCACGCACACACACACCACTTCAAGTATTGGATTTCAGTTAAGTTATAAATCTGGCAGCCTGCAATAACGGTATGCGGCTGGCCTCTGAACCATGAGGTTGTGAGTTCAGCCCCACAGGAGACTTGGCTATTCTATAATGGAAGCGCTCGCAATCAACCTTTCTGTCCACACTTGACATATACTATCAGATTGGACAGTGATGGTTGAGTGCATAGAGAGATGGATTCATCACCAAGATATACGTAGCAGAGATGATTGAGAGATGATATGATGTTACATGTTCCCTTTACATTTGCTGATAGATCTTTCAGTGTGGCAGGGCCTAAATCGATGTGCACTGTTGTGTCACCCGGCCGTATGTGAGTGAAGGTGCGTGTATGTGTGTGTGTGTGAGTGAGATTCCATAGCTTGAAAATGTTGATAGACCCCCCCCCAAATCCGTCCTCATGTGGGATTGGAACCCACAACCTGCTGGGCTCGCGGCCAACTCCCTATCCACTCAACAACCAAAACTACAATGAGAGTTTACCATCATCCAAATTACTAAACTCATAAAAGCACACATATACTCAAGCACATCCAAGCCCACACACTTTAACCCATTCATCCATCACTCCAAAAAATCTGTAAGTTGTATAATTTTGTGGCCAAGTGGCCAGGTAGTTGGACGTGTGACCACAAGGTCGTGAGTCATCCATGCACGCCTTCTTTGTCTGGGCATCTGGCTGCTTGGAATGATGGAAATTGTTAACAAAATAGAGTCAACACTCCAAGTGCTCCAAAGGAGAATCGGCGATGTGTAGAAGGCTCATGACACGTGGGTGGGTGAGCATGATGGACTCCGGGTTGTTTGCCCTTAGTGCACTAGTGCTACTGGCCTACCATGTAATATCTCTGCAAGCATGCTTCAATGCCTGCGCACTGGACGCCTAACTATTGTCTTTACACACTCCCCCGCTTTTCAAGGAACTGAACCACTCCCCTTTTAAGGGTGTGATCCATTTACAAGGAAAGTAACTAAGAAAACGAGAACAAGTATCAAAAGTGAAGACGGTGTGTGGGGTGGCACTCGAGATCCAACCAACGGCACACAGGCAGGGATGCGACTGCGCGAGCTGCCAAGACTTTGCAAAGCCACTACAACCACTGTACAGGCACTTCTGCGTGATGACATGGATCTCCTGACTTCATCCGCCCGACCAACTTTGTGGAAAGTTCTGACGGCCGATGAGACTGGATGGGAAGAGGTACGCCACACCCGAGCATATTAAACAAAGGATATATAAAATCTCCTCCAACGTCCACCTAGTTTTATCTGAAACCAGCTCAAGGTACACACTGGTCAGACCACCCTTTCACTCAAAAGGTCCAACACTTATAGGCAGGGTCATGTGAGCCATGGTTGATGTTGCGAAGTCAGTCCACTAACTTGCACATATCTAGGGAAATAGTCGTGCAGGTTGTCCATGTTCTTGACGATGCATGGCATGTGTCCGTTGTTGGGAATAAGCCTGCTCTTGCTGTGATTCCTGTTGCAAATGCGTGGTCTCATCATTATGTGTCGTATAAAGTTCCTCAACCACGATCTGCAAAAAGAACAATTTGCCTCCAACTCCTCAGCTAAGAAGACGTTAAACTGGAGAGGAGTGGGCGAGATCCTGCCACTACTGCTTCACACAGGCGGAGACAGTTGGCAGGACGCTAAATATCAAATTCTCACATGTGTGCGTGCGGAGCAGTTTCTGAGCTTGAGCCACCTAGTAGTGCTGTTCCCTCATCAGCGAACCCAAAGCTTCCCATATGGTAACTAATTGATTGGATGTCATGACTGAACGCCCTTCCAATGACCCCTCAGAGATCCACATACTCTTGGCTCATGATGTGAATTTGACACGAATTTCGCCTTGCAGCAAATAGTATGCCACAGTTGGGTGTTACGAAGCAAGTTCTTGAGCCGTCGCGGCACTCTGCTGCTTGTAAGGTGGTCCAAAGCTAGATGCTGGTAATCGGTGGTCAGCAACTACATCTCCAGTGTACGGTCATTGTGCTCTTTCCATGCATTGTCTTGCTCAGCACGAACAATGGCCGGACTGCTCCCTCTATTCATGCGTCCGGTTTGTCTGATTCGTTGGTTGAGGTTGACACGGGAATCCTCCCACCCATCTTCCATGGTCCGCAGTTCCTTGTCGAGGGTGTTGTAACGTCTTCGTGATACGGCAAGCTGCTCCTCTGAAGACTGAAACTTCTCTTACCACGTGTTTGCATTCGACCCACAAGTAGCGCACTAACGACTGCTTCTTCCGCGGGTAGCTCATGGAATCTCTGCACGGCCTCAATTTGATGCAGAATTAGATTCAGCAGCAGCTCCATTTCAGCTCTTCTTTGCTCATGATAGTTGAAGCAGCCGCCTTCTGTGGGACATTCCCTTTTGCTGGACCTGTCGGCACTGCTTTGGGTATCTTCAACCACTTCATGGACTTGAGCAGTGCTTGAATCACCCTCCCCGTGAAGGGATAGGTGTGGCAGCAACCGTGGCTGGCGTGGTTTCACCTGAGTCCCCGAATCTTCCAAAGGATCTTCAGGAAAGCTGCAACCTCACTTGCTTCTGGTGGTCTGGGTGTCTATATGCCATGATAACTCTACGCACGCCGACTCTCCTCTCATATACGCATCCATGAAAGCTGTCCACTTGACAAAATCTTTGCAGCAATTCTCCACCACAAGTGTTTCGCGTCCCATACTGCATGTGGGTCAATCTCAAGTCGTACCTCACAATGGCCCGACCAAGGTTAGCTTCAGATATCCACCTCTTGTTTCTGATTACCCAGAGAAGCCCGCCCCCTCTCCCATTGCGTCTTCGGCTTTCCTTGTCGTCAGCTTCGGTTGAACACTACAATGCCCGGACCCCACGTACCATGGCTCCTAAGCAACTAGTAAATTTCTTGCCACCATCTGCGACCTGTGCACTGTCCAGGTCCTGGGGGGGGGGGGCGGTCGTGTGACCTGCCTGCCCCACTGCCCCCCCCTCACACACATACACAGTCGAAGAGTCGTGGTCATTGGACGGCTCCCGCTGGGCCTCATCGACCCCCATGTCTGCTGCTGGTTCTGGCTGGATGGCAGGCGTAGCCGATCAAGGACCGTCACCCTCCGTGCCTGTGTTGGGCACCGACTCATTCCGCCCTCCCCATCTGCATTTTGTATCATGAACACACATAAGTATGTGCTATCCAACTAGTGGCTACCAGAAGACTGAGCCCTAATTTCTTTTCTTAGTACTGAAGTGTACCGAGTCCCTAACAGTTCCCCGTACATTGACCTTGATAAGAAGAATAACAACCTTACAAGGTGTGCGTAACAAGGGGGAATCAATTACCTACCGCTAGTCCAGTACAATTTGTAGAAGAGGAAATTATACTCTGCGAGCATCCTGTAATTCTTAAGTAATGACAAGGGGTTGTAGTTACAATATGTTTCTGCTGTCAGAACCACGAGACTGTGTTATACAGCCCCATCAGTGTCACTTCTTACTCCAAGATTCATTCAATTCAAAGGTGCGTGTTCAATAAGAAGTGCCTATTCGGAAATGTGAGTGGAATCAATGCATCTAACGTCGGCTGAGTAAGGGCAAAATGGGGCCACCAAGGTTCAATCATTCTCACTCGTTCCAACTCGTCGTGACATATCAGCTTGATTGACCATATCAGCAGGATCAACTGCCCAACTGTTGCTGAAATAGCATCTTTCAAACTGCACGCTCGCCAGTCGCCACACAAGGATCGAAGGATTCGGGCCGCCGTATTCTTCTGAATCGGGTTGCCCATCACTAATAGAAGCGGCCAGACCAGCACTTAGCAGAGATCTGAGGCCTGATGCCTTTTACCAGTATTGAAGTACATCGGGTCCTTAATCCAAAAGGGGACATAGTATTGAAACAACATGTAACATGTGACAGGAGAAATATATTTACAATTCACAGGTTAGCTACATGCAATCATAATTAAGAAACAATCATTTGGCCAGATACTTCTCATAATTCGTGTTAAGGCTTATTCGTTACAGCATTCATCTACAAATATCAAATATCAACCCGGCTTCAAATGTTAATCAAAGTAAATTTGAAATGGCAAGAAATCCAACGAACTTCTAACTAATCGATGCATTGAAAGCATAATTTACGTAATTCCAAAACAGCACAAAATCCAATGAACTTCTCATTAATCAATTCATTCAAAAAACACGTCGTGAATTGATCAATGGCAGGCGCTGAGACGTTTCCTTTATAAGGCCGGCTGCGCGGGCCAAGCATCATTTCCGACTTCGACTCCAGCCATGAACGCCTCCCTGGTTCTCCTGGTCGCCTGTTGCGTTGTTGGCGCGCTTGTGGACGCAAGTAAGTGAACGTTTTCATCTATAGTCATGAAAGTGCGAGGGTGTCAGCTTGCCTATTCTGTAAATCGGCTGTTAAGTTTCCTCTACTCTGGTTGCCACTAGAGAAATGATGTGGAAAAAATATATATACACTTACGATTAGACAGGAACTTGAGGCTAAAGTAGCAGAAATTTCATTATAAAAATGGCTGGAAACAATCTTCCAAGAGATCTTATTTAGATAGACTATTATATAAACCAGACCTGAGACGGTATAATTATTTTTATCTTTGCTAAATATGATATCCAACGCGTATTCAAATAGATAGTCTGTCAATGAAAGAAAATATAATGTTATTACATAGTTACAAGCCACTGAACAAATATCTAGAAAATTATTTTCTTCAATTTTACATATAAACATAATGTCAACAATTATTGATAAATGTAACTTAGTGATTATTTGGAAGGCTCTTGTTCTTCACATAAACAGTTCCATTCTTTAATCTAACTTAAATATTGGCTATCTTACAAGGGATTTGTGGTGTGCATCTTCAGTTTATTAATTATTTTTGTCCCCAAACGTTAACAAACAGTGATGAAAAACTGCAACCAAGTTTACAAATAAACATAATGTCAAGATTATAATGACAGAATATCATATAATGTTTTACTCAATAAGCTATGTCCTCGTTACAACTAAAATGATTCAATGATTTCAAAATCACAAGATAATAATTGCAATTTGATTATTAAAGACTCATACACATAGGATTAAACCGTAAGGCATCATTAGAAAGAAAGATTAGTTACTTAATTATCTAAAAACAATCTAGGCATTTAAACACAAGTAAAGCCCCTTTCACAATTTATCGCAAATAAATGCGACCAAAATGTCGTACGATCTAGTGTGTTCAAGAGGTGGTCGCAGAAATGATCGCAAGGAACATGCCTTTTTTATCAAGCCCGTCGGCACTGTTCCAAAATTCAGGTGGATGAGGTTTGTGTCGTACAACAGACGTATAAGGACGTAAGATGGTTGAGCAACGCTCCAATGATGGCCGCAAGTCACCTTGCGACAGTAAAACGTTGTGCGCCAGTCACATGAAATTACGGAAAGCGGAAATTATCACAAATTGCGACGTGTTGAAGGTTCAACACGTCATAAATATGACGTCGTCCATTGGATGCAAGGCGTCTTATTATTGCACCGTCATATGTCTACAACCCCTTATATTCGCTGTGAAAAAGTTCACGTGGCGTCGTAATCATAACCAAGACGCCGTATTAATGTGGGGAGAGCGGGGCTGGTTGAGATATGGGTTTTTATTTGAAAACTAGCAGCTAGATCCTGGCCTCTGTTACGTTGTAACACTGTTCGTAGTGGCTGGGCGCTTGAAGACTGTGCCTTACCTTGTACAAATAATTATTTTCTGTGCCAAAACTATGCTAGAATTCGTATTGATTGGCTTTAATATTCATTTTGTATGCTAGAATGGTAGATATGATGAGTCGAGGCCCTTCTATAATTGACATTTGAGCTTACAACATGAAATATCAAAAGTAAAACACAACTATTTTTACCTTTTTACTTATTGCACGTGATTCATAAGTATTTCTGCAACATTTTGACTGAATAATGCTTAGAGAAACAATGTCTCAACCAAACCGATTGAGTGTGTCAATCAACCCCGTCGTGGGATTGTTTGAAGCATCCTAGGCGACCAAATTAAATCTCTTTGTTTAGAAAATAGTTCAACCCTCCAATTGAGAATATGTGATATAATTGAAACCAATACATTAACAGAAATTTGTGCTAAAATAAAAATATCTAACATTAACTATCTATTAGCAAATTGATAAATGCTACAAAGTGTCTCAACCAGCCCCGCTCTCCGTAGTGTTCAATTATGGCGTGATATATACATCATAACAGCACACTGTAGCTATCAATCATGACGTTTTAGATTGATTTATAAAGAGGTATCATGGTTTCAAATGTACAACGTCATATGTGTATGACGTGGTATTTGAAGTATAAAACGTCCTAAACACGGCGTTTTATCTAAGAAAACGGTGTTTTCAAAACATAAGACGTCGTAATTTTTTATATTTTCCGCTTTCCGTATGAAATTATGGGAGTAGATACAGCGTTGTACAACATGCGTGCGATCGATGTAACGTTTTAAAAATCAATGGATGCGCCAGTCTGCGACACAAAACTGAATTTTAAACATGTTCGAAATTCACTTGCGATCGTAAATTCCCCTGCAACAGATTAGACCGCACGTACGATTTGCTCGTGCAATGTATGCGACCGTGACCGCCAAGTGGTCGCTAACTGCTGGCAACGCAATTGTGAAAGGGGCGTTTAAGGAATGATGGCGGCGCCTTTCGAAAATTGAAAAAAACGTTATGCGAGGATCGCTTGCAGACATCTATACGCCTTTCGCATGCAAAATACACTATTGGCATGTAGAAATGTATGGTATAGATTGATAAATTGAAAATGAAAATGAAAAATAAAAAATAAAAATAAGTAAATTGATGTCGGGTTTTCTGCTCTTGCTCCACTATCCTCACATCCCCCAGTATAAATGATTGGCTAGTCGCTGTGCTGCCAAACTGAAGTATTACATTGTGAGATACTATTTAAGATATGAATACAATGTACAATTATAATTTCTAGCTCCAGATGCGCACAGTCATGTCATCACGCCAGAAATATCCATGACAATTACATGTGAATGCAACAAGGAAAGTTCTGAAAGTTCCTCCTCTGAGGAAGAGCAAGGTACGTCGAACGTGGCGAATGCATTCTCAGATGTAGTCATTTTGCCGCACACAGTGGCATATTTGACTGCATTCTCTTTGCATTGTGTTTTTACAGACTCTTTATACCTTGGATGATTAACATTTTGAGATGCAAATACAACATAACACGTTTTGCACAAGTTGGCGAAGTCCATTTATTTTTGTCATTTACAAATTCCTTCCATGATCACAAGTCATGGGAAAATTAGACACAATAAATGTAGAGCCTAACAGTACTGAGTATCAGATGTCCTAAAGAGACCTCTGACGCATAACTATTCTCATTAAAAATTCTGACCAATCACAGGCTTTTCATCTCAGGATGTGAATGAGGTCAAGTGATCAATCCGAGTATTGCTAAAGATTTGCAGACTGGCAGTTTGCATTTTTCTATACTTATAAAACACAAATAGAAGTTCTTGTTGTTGTTTTTCTTTTTTCTGCTACACCGCATCCATTCTTGTTCTGGTTTGAATAGTCCGTTGGCACACAATATAAGGGTTACATTAGGAATTATGTCACATAAAGTACAAAAAATATGATAATGGTAGTTGATTTCAAATAGTATTTGACGCCTGGCACGAAAGAACGTTTGGTATGTAGAGGTTTACAGCAATATCTGATTGGTCAATCAATTTTTTACGCACCAAATATCTGTTCCTATCATAGTTTGAGTTAACATTATTTTACTTAGAAAACACATTACGTAACAAGTGTATACACATTTGCCATTTCCCGATAATTCTTGCCCTTCTGAAGTATAAACACAGACCCATCCATCCCGGCAATGATATATAAAGACTAGCGATTAAATCATACTATTATAATTAACCAACAAAATTGAATTTGAAGAGCATGTGACTTCAGTGCCCTTCATCTACATCCTTGATGTTTTTCTTGTTGTTATTTTTTTTTAGGTCACTGACTCAAGCGATAGAAAAAATAATCATTTTACGTACATAATTTTCTACTCTTCTTTAGTAGTTTAGAATATAGATATGAAAGTAGTTGAAGTGAAATATTATTGTGAAAATGTAAAATGTTTGGGGAAGCCTGTAAAGCTTTGAATGGCCGTGGACTCGAACTCACGATCTTTTGATACACTACAGACCGATCATATATACGTAGTCAGGCGTGCTACCGTTAACACTAACCATCTCACACGCTCAGAGACTTGTTTATACTATGCCAGGTTTATAATCTCCCACGGATTATTTAGGCCCTGCCCCCTTTACGGCAAGTGCATCTTAAGGTTGCCGTACGGCAAATCTGCCGTACGACCCACAGTAAATATTTGGCTTGCGGCTGCCATACGGATCTGGAATTGGCACACCTGATTTCTTCTGAAAATCGTGAGTCTGTTTGATACCAATAGTATGGGATTTGTTCAATAAAAAAAGTCATTAAAGTGATCCACATGACAGCATACGACGCCGTACGGCCGTAAGTGAAGTGAGTTTATAACATGAATCATTTTATCAGGTTATTTCTTGAGACATATGACAGAGAACCAAATAAGGAAAAAATCCAGGAGCATATTAACCACGATAATACACTCAAAAGAATGATAAGTGCCATGGCTTGGAAAAGAGAAATAGCAGAAAAATTGGCTAAATGATTCTTGCTTGCAGATGTTAAGTTCAAAGAATCATATAATGATCACGAGTGTGCATGCAAGAACTCATGCACTCCAGTTATATATTGCTTTGTTTTTTTGTTGGGTGGGCGTTTTTCATATCACCGCTAAATACTTGTCTGCATCGTATGTTTCAGACTGTGGCCATGAATGCTGTATCCATACCGAGTGTGACTGTCGCGCCACTGATACAACCGATGCAGAGTTCTATGCAGCATGTGGAGGGTGAGTTCACTAAACTTAGACTGCGTGCCTGCAAGCATTTGTGTTATGGAAAGTGCTTTGTAACCTTTTAAAGATATCAAATTTCGATATTCGAACGCTTGGGCGATCTAGATAATCATGATCAGAGGAAGACTTTTTTCCTTTGAAATAAGCTTGTTTTCTGTATTTTTTTGTCATATAACTCACATTTAAATATTTTCAAGAACACTAAAGTTTAAGACTACTCCACGAGTTATTCTTTATTTGTGTACATAAGCATAATGTACACGTGCATTTACTTTTGCCTATCAAAAAGGGTAAAATTAAAAAGGGAACAATTTTGTGAGACGGTGTAAATATATGGAGAGTTTGTTAATTACTACACAAAGTCACAATACAATAAAAAATATTTAATGTTTTAACAGTTCTATCATATAGTATCACAGCTCGTAAGCTCTGATCTTGTATCTCTATCTTTACTATTGAGACAACTAACTAGAATACATGCATACCACACTTATAACTCAATCTGATACGGGACAACTAATTAGATTCCTATCTAACATCCATGGGTCAGTCTACCTATTGGCCTCATAATACCCATGTAATATGTTAATACCATATGACAATAGCCATGTATTAGGCTTAAGCCTGTCAAAGTGTAATGCCCAGTCTAACTTATCAGCTAACGTATAAATAGTTTTATGCGTGACAGCAAGGAAGCCATATTTAAAACTGCGTCGTTTCAGTACTGAATATGAAGTAATACTGTGTGTGTATCATTTCAGGCGCTGATCCAACAGGCCGCTTGACTTCACAACAAGATGACGATCTCAGACATCAACAGAACATGACCCGTGCAAATTCTCAGTGTGATACATAAACTATTAGATGCGCTTCAAGTTATTCGACATGTACTATTCAATCTACTAGACGATTGTAACGGATAGGGTAGCACTTACATAGAAAGGGAAGATCCATATAAGGTGTTCAAAAAGTGCACATGGTTCTTCATGAAACGAGGAACACATGTATGTTAAGTTTCAACCTGCACTTCTCACTTTCACCTGAATAATGCCACCATCGTGAGTGCTATA
>CM032660.1:42346200-42364751 GCA_019095985.1 Streblospio benedicti
GCACATTCATCTAGATGATTTGCTACCACGTCGTTTAAACCAGACCATCGTGCTCCCAATATTGACTGAGATATCGCCCCCCATTAGCACGTGTCCTTTTTCGCCCGCTCTCCCGCCGCTCGGCAAACGCCGGGTGGGAGCGGCCTTTGCGGTATCGCACGCCAGTCGAGAACTACGTGGTCTATTGCAATGGATAATGGCTTGTTTTTGAAGCTAAGACCCCAGCCTACACGGCCATGGCACTTAGACCCACGCCCCTGGCCGCATTGAGCTAGTTTCAGGCTGCTATTCTGGGCGAAATTGACGTAGCAACGTGGCATAGTCTCCTGCCTATGTTTAAGATATATAGAATATTACTAAGCACTTTTTCTGCCCATCAGATACAAAAGCTAATTTCCACCCAGCCCCTAGAGGGGGTTTGGTTAAATCAGCTACGCGCAACCCTTAAACCCTCAGAGATGGCCATAAACAGCAAAAACCGTGCAAAAGCATGCCACCCCATTGCCTTCTCGCACGCCTGGAATAGCTGGCAGGCCTATCCAGTTCATATCACGTACTCTCCTCTTTAACCCATGGACTCCTAGTTCTTCAGGAGCGGATCGAAGGCAGGGTCATTGTTCTTTAGGATGTACTCGCCTGGGGGGACATGCTTTGCCTAAGTATATTCTAGTAGAAAGGCTTATATAGACAGAGATAGTGGGCAGTTTGACACTTATCCATTCAGAAATTCAAATACATTGAAGTCAATATATGTGCACTTACATGTCTTTTATTGCAAAACAATGTGCTTTATGCTCAAATCTACAGGCAAACCAGCCACCACCACCCTCTGACAGTTCAGACAACGACGCCAGAGCATTTTATAGCAACTCTGTCAAAAGAAGACGTGTCTGTGCAGTGCACGGTTAACACACAACAACACACAAAATGTCAACAATATAATTTAAACATAATGGAAGCCACAAATCCATTCTATATATGTAGGATTGTATTTCATTTAAATACAAGGAGATTGCATTGTGACTTTGACTGTCCTGTGTAGGATATGGACTTTAATATATATCTCTCTCTCTCTCTCTCTCTCTCTCTCTCTCTCTCTCTCTCTCTCTCTCTCTCTGTGTGTGTGTGTGTGTGTGTGTGTGTGTGTGTGTGTGTGTGTGTGTGTGTGTGGAAATATTTTAAGCTTTTTACAGATGAAGTTTTTATATTATTATGTGCAATTTTAACAGAAAATTGAAAAAATTTCCCCTATAAAAATAAAATGGTGTATTGCTAAATAGAAAATAAACACAATGTACACAAAAGCTTCTCTTTTTATTCTGGCCTCTTAAATACATAATGAATAACACTGAGAATTTCATTTTATATAAAATGTGACCCTTACAATATGATTGTAGCTAACATTAAAAACATGTGTATTGTCTACGGACGCACACACAGAACTTTTCAAACACTTCAAAATGAATGTATTCACGCAATAAAACCGATCAATATTGTGAGAAGTAATTAAAAATTTAACCTCACATCATGGTAAAAACATATCTCTTAGCCTATTTTCCACCTAGGCCTAAATTGAATTTATTATCCCTTTATCGTCTATCTTTATCACACATCTGTTAGAAATTCCCTTGTAATTGACATATTGTGAAATTCTTGAACCTGATTACTACAGTACTGTTCACACAAGAAATGGATCTGCTTCACATGACTGTAAAATAATGACAAAATAATGCTGGGGGCGATACACTGTGGGTCTTCAGTTTGTAGCGTACGAAATGCTGCTGTTTTACTTCATGATGGCAGATATAAATGTATGTACAGTGACGTTGGTGGGTGGGTGCACAAACTCAACCAAACAATGTACTTTATTGATAGAAACAATTTCTATGAATATATTAGTAATTACCGATACTCACTCATGCAATTATAGTGTTTAAGCTGATGTCAGGAAAGTTCATAGTCTAGCAGATCGAAGTCAATTCCTGGATGACTTTCAATAAGTTGCTACAGTAGTGTTTAATTGTCATTCGAAGGCTTACACTATGTAGATGGCTAAATACTATTTCTTAATACTTGATAAGTTAACTGTTGGTTTTCAAATATACGTTTCACAAATTCTAACTGCATTTGCATAGTTTTGGTTGACAGTGGTACCAGTATATTTTCCAGCAATTGGTCTTGATAAAAGTGTGCCATCATACAGAAAAATGCGGTCTGGTTGAATCGTGCACCCACTACAAACAAAAGCAGTATACATAATGTTATGGCAAAAGAATATTGTTGTAACATACAACAGTGAGCGATAATGGAGGATTGTACGTGGCCACACAAAATGACAATACAAGTAAATGCCTACGACACAAAGAATCATCTCATCATCAATAATCGATTATATACAGGTAATAAAATAGAATTTGTCAATGTGTATTTACAAACGCTTGTAATATTCACTTAATGTAGAAGTCACTTATACTATCCAGCATCTGACATTAAATGTCCATCATACATATCAATCATTATGGGAGATATTTTGCTGTCAATATCTTGGGACCAGCATTGAGTTGTATTTATAAAGAAGCCCTCTACATTACTCAAACATTACCGCATGATTTACAGTACAAGCCCGATTATAAAAAATACAAAAGAAGTTTGCAAGGAACTGAACATGCGTTGCCCTGGCAACGAGGTTTGCCAGGATCAAGCAGCTGCAAAAGGCCAGACAACTGACCACTGCAAACACCGCAATATGTACAGAAATATCAAACACTCACAGTTTTACAATCATGTATATAGAAATCACTCTTGTCATAAACATCTAGTCGCAAAGTACAATTTTGCCCATAGCATTCAACGTAAAATAGAAACAAAACCAACAGTTTTACACCTCACCAACAACATATATTCAAGCATGATTATTTTGTACTAATCTAGTGACCTTGGAAAGTACTATATACATTGTATGATTAAATCAGTGTGGCGGTGGTGTGGAAACAATGCAATCTGGTAAAAGCTATTCTTAAATACCCAAGATTATAGAAAGATTATATAAAGAAATATACCAGTGAGAAACCTTATGAGTGTAGTCAATGCGATTTCAGGAATTTGTCTACACTTGCCAAAAATACTCTAAAACTTTTTACAAAAAAAGATGTTCAATGTGTAATAACAGCCCACTTCTTGGCATGCACAGTCATATGGTGCCTTTTCAAGTTGCTTCCAAGTGTAAATGATTTCTGACAAATATGGCAGTAAAATGGCTTCTCACCAGTGTGTGTGCGCTTGTGCATCATCAGATCAGAACTTTGAGCAAAACATTTCCCCACACTGATCACACTTGTATGCTTTCTGTCCCGTGTGAGTGCGCATGTGAATAGCAACATTAGACCTTTTGAGAGAAACTTTTATCACAAACTCCACAACCATAAGGTTTCTGACCGCTGTGAGTTCTCATGTGGATTTTCAGACTTCCCCTTTTCACTGAATGATTTCTCACACACTGTACACTGATGTTCTTTCTCCCCAGTATGGATTCTCATGTGGCTGCTGGTCAATATTAGGACCAACTTTATGACCAGTTTTAGTTTGTCTCAATAGAGAGGTGGTCTCTATACAGAGGTTCATTTTGGTAGCTTTATGAATGATCTGGACCCTGAAAAGTGGTCGTGTTAAAGAGGTGGTCTCCATAGAGAGTTGGTCTTAACTGGGGTTTCTACTTGACTTCTATTCTCGGGGGAAGAATGCCATAAAGCAGACATTTACGTTTACATGCATAAATTCATTACTCTGCATGCACACAATATATGAAGACTTAACAGTCAAAATTACAAAAAAAGAGTACAGTCCTCACACTGAGAAGAGTGATGACTGTCTCTCCACAAAAAGTCAGAGGTCATGGATTTTGTTAATTTTAAGCTTTGGCATACGTTCTATGTATCAGGAGTACATTGCAATAAAAATTATTTTGATATATCAAATATATTTCCAGTTATGAAGTCGTAAAAATCGAAAATAGGACACTTTTTGGCCAAAAAACCGCTAACGGGGGTCGGCGAAACGGCCGTTTTTCTCGACAACCCACGGGGCTAGAAGAAAAAGTGACAAGTGCAGATTCATCTAGAAGTTACGAGCTACCACGTCGTTTAACCCAGACCATCGTGCTCCCAATATTGACTGAGATATCGCCCCCACAAAGTACGTGTCCTTCGCCCGCTCTCCCGCCGCTCGGCAAACGCCGGGTGGGAGCGGCCTCGCGGTATCGCACGCCAATCGAGAACTACGTGGTCTATTGCAATGGATAATGGCTTGTTTTGAAGCTAAGACCCCAGCCTACACGGCCATGGCACTTAGACCCACGCCCCTGGCCGCATTGAGCTAGTTTCAGGCTGCTATTCTGGGCGAAATTGGACGTAGCAACGTGGCATAGTCTCCTGCCTATGTTTAAGATATATAGAATATTACTAAGTTTTTCTGCCCATCAGATACAAAGCTAAATTTCCACCCAGCCCCTAGAGGGGCACATCTAAATCAGCTACTTAAACCCTTAAACCCTCAGAGATGGCCATAAACAGCAGAAAAACCGTGCAAAGCATGCCACCCCATTGCCTTCTTGCACGTCTGAATAGCTGGCAGGCCTATCCAGTTCATATCACGTACTCTCCTCTTTTAACCCACGGACTCCTAGTTCTTCAGGAGCGGATCGAAGGCAGGGTTAAAAAAAAAATGGTGTATTGCTAAATAGAAAATAAACACAATGTACACAAAAACTGTCCTTCTCTTTTTATTCTGGCCTCTTAAATACATAATGAATAACACTGAGAATTTCATTTTATATAAAAATGTGACCCTTACAATATGATTGTAGCTAACATTAAAAACATGCGTAATGTCTACGGAAGCTTACACAGAACTTTTCAAACACTTCAAAATGAATGTATTCACGCTATAAAATGGATCAATATTGTGAGAAGTAATTAAAAATTTAACCTCACATCATGGTAAAAACATATCTCTACATACGGTGTCCTTAGCATATTTTCCACCTAGGCCTAAATTGAATTTATTATCCCTTTATCTTCTATCTTTATCACACATCTGTTAGAAATTCCCATGTAATTGACATATATTGTGAAATTCTTGAACCTGATTACTATGGTACTGTTCACACAAGAAATGGATCTGCTTCACATGACTGTAAAATAATGACAAAATAATGCTGGGGCGATACACTGTGGGTCTTCAGTTTGTAGCGCACAAATGCTGCTGTTTTTACTTCATGATGGCAGATATAAATGTATGTACAGTGACGTTGGTGGGTGGGTGCACAAACTCAACCAAACAATGTACTTTATTGATAGAAACAATTTCTATGAATATATTAGTAATTACCAATACTCACTCATGCAATTATAGTGTTTAAGCTGATGTCAGGATAGTTCATAGTCTGGCAGATCAAAGTCAATTCCTGGACGACTTTCAATAAGTTGCTACAGTAGTGTTTAATTGTCATTCGAAGGCTTACACTATGTAGATGCCTAAACACTATTTCTTAATACTTGATAATTTAACTGTTGGTTTTCAAATATACGTTTTACAAATTCTAACTGCATTTGCATATTTTTGGTAGACAGTGGTACTAGTATATTTTCCAGCAATTGGTCTTGATAAAAGTGTGCCATCATACAGAAAAATGTAGTCTGGTTGAATTGTGCACCCACTACAAACAAAAGCAGTATACATAATGTTATGGCAAAAGAATATTGTTGTAACATACAACAGTGAGCGATAATGGAGGATTGTACGTGGCCACACAAAATGACAATACAAGTAAATGCCTACGACACAAAGAATCATCTCATCATCAATAATCGATTATATACAGGTAATAAAATAGAATTTGTCAATGTGTATTTACAAACGCTTGTAATATTCACTTAATGTAGAAGTCACTTATACTATCCAGCATCTGACATTAAATGTCCATCAGGATATCAATCATTATGGAGATATTTTGCTGTCAATATCTTGGGACCAGCATCGAGTTGTATTTATAAAGAAGCCCTCTACATTACTCAAACATTACCGCATGATTTACAGTACAAGCCCGATTATAAAAAATACAAAAGAAGTTTGCAAGGAACTGAACATGCGTTGCCCTGGTAACAGCTGCAAAAGGCCAGACAACTGACCACTGCAAACACCGCAATATGTACAGAAATATCAAACACTCACAGTTTTACAATCATGTATATAGAAATCACTCTGTTCATAAACATCTAGTCGCAAAGTACAATTTTGCCCATAGCATTCAACGTAAAATAGAAACAAAACCAACAGTTTTACACCTCACCAACAACATATATTCAAGCATGATTATTTTGTACTAATCTAGTGACCTTGGAAAGTACTATATACATTGTATGATTAAATCAGTGTGGGTGGTGTGGAAACAATGCAATCTGGTAAAAGCTATTCTTAAATACCCAAGATGATAGAAAGATTATATAAAGAATATGGGTAACATGAAGATAACAGTGTTTGAAGATAAAAATTATAAAATTCTTTTTATAAACATGTTCTAAATATGAGCTATCAATATGAATTAAGTGTGTAATAATATCAAACAATAATGTGAATGGAATAAAAATCACATTCCAAAGTACAGGATTGAGGTTTGACAGCTCAACATTTCATGTTATGACTATCATTAGCCAAAGGACATTTTCCACATTTACAGACGACATCCAGCTGCTATAAATGCCCAATCTATGACCTGCATTTCAAAAGTTCAACAATGAAACTCTGCATATTAAAATGTACATTATTCATTTCTGAATATATTCCTCCATGAAAATATTTTACTGCCCAATTGAATGTATGTTTATGTTAATGCAGTGAATATTTGTTCACACAGCATACTGATGGCATTAGAAACATGCATATAATTGGGCAAGTGTTTACAACACATTAATAAAACAAAAGAAGTGTACATTGTAACAATGATGACTTAATATCAATATATCAAGTGTACCACATTTACTGCATCAGCGAGTTTTGTATTGGCATGAAAATTTGACTCCAAAACCTTCTTAACATGCACAAATTATTACAGTTCAAGTACAACTAGACAAAAATTTGAATTGCAATAAAAAATTATTAAATCTTTCTAACATGATGATAGCATGGATTTTATACACACTTACAAATTCTCTGTGACAAATTTATTCTATAAATATATTTCAAATATATTAGAAAAATTATAACCAATTCATATCATAATAGGTTTTTACTCTGATGAAAGTGCATCTGTTATAGACTGTAATTGTTTTCTTATCCCCCTGATACAAATGTATATGCATCTACTACTTTGTATATGCATCTACTACTTGTACATATTTTAGAGACTTTGCTCTTCAAGAGAGCTACTTTTTTCCTCGGAGTCCCATAAAGCTTTGCGAAAACCATTCCAATAAATACTTCTCTACCATTATTATTCAAATTATTAACAAAAGATAATGATGGTTATATCTCATTGTGAAGACCACAAAGGTATTAAAATGCACAATTGTATTTCATAGGAAGGTTTTTACTCTGTTGTTTTAATACCACTGAGATTCTAAAAGCGTTATCTATGGTCCGCCATTATATTCTTTGATTGCAAGAAGCTTTGTCCTTCTACATTGCAATATTGTTTCTACAAACTATTTTCTTGCGTCTATAGGTAATGTCTTTGGATGTATTTCTAATGATTCTATTTTTTCACTTCACTTTTCTCACATCTTTAGGATCATATTTATCACTTTGAACAAACTTCTGCTTTTGCAATTAGTTTCATCCCTACTCACATCATTTTGACTGAGTAAAATAATGATGCACTAATCCCAAATCTTCCTCTAATATTTGATTATTAAGATACCAATAATACAAAATTGTCAATGAAGATCTTTATCTCAAGTAATGAGCTTAATAACGTAACATTGTTGTGGATTTAGAGAAGAGGGAATTTGACGTTACATTTTCTATGTGTTTGTTATGATACAAATCTAACGGTTGGTTGGTTGAATGATACCAGACTGAAGTATCAGCAGGCGTTGACTGTAGTTTACTGGAAGAGGGATGATACTAAAAGCAAACCGCCGATTAGGAGACTCATCTGAAAGAAATAAGAGGCCAAATATAGTGAATACCTACAATCTTAAATGAGCAAAATTCAATTTATCTGATTAAACAATCGACAACGTATATTTTTGCCAATAATCAAATGACTATGCACTACTAATTGAAAAACAGCAAAGTTGATTAATCATAATATTTAATTTTATCTACTAGCTAGAAGATGAATTAGCCAGTTTGTTCTCTGTAAAACTATTTCTAAAAGCATTCGCTGTAATATACTGTATTTAATTTAGTATATTAGCTCTTTTAAAGAACATCACAAGCCCCCCCCCCCCCACCCCACAAAAAAAAAATAAATAAAAAAATAGGTTACTCAATAATGTATAAGGGACGGTGCAATATTTACCAGGCAGGGGGACTGGTGCATATCGAAAAACTTGTCTGAAAAAAGGTCTTGTCCCCTGCTGATGTGATGAAAAAAAACATAATGTCCCATGACCTCTATTCACAAAAGAAGTCCGCGTCCCCTCCCATAAATATTGGCGTGATTGATTTGTACCGATTTGCTCACGTCGAGGTGGGATTTCAGCAGCTGAAAAAAGTACATGTCCCATGCCCAATGAGAATGAAAAATCATCAGGTCCGCCTACTTTGCACCTTGAAAAAAGTACCTGTTCCCCTACCAAATGCACCGGTCCCCCTCCCTGATAAATATTGCACCGTCTGTAACTAGGCATCAATGTAGTTTAACGAATGAATTAATATGATCGTACAGACAAATCAATGAACCCCCTAACATATATATGAAGAACAAAAACATCTGTGCCCTAGAGTGACTTACAACTGATGTGCAAACATTGCAGCGATGACAAGAGACAGTAGAAGGGGGGTGACGGTCACTGCAGAGCTCAGGGCAGCATTCATATTGGGGTCGCCTGCACAGAGAAGAGGCAACATCAGCATGTAAACTATGAATAGCCTAAACTACACGGTCAGAGATTTTCTCCCACATGAAGAAGGTCAAGTTAACAATATTCCTTCATTTTCAAAGCAGAGAAGATTCATTAGAAATGTTTTGTTTTTTACTCACCATTCAATGATGTTTATTATTTTCTATGCAGATGAAATACTAATTATTGTTAATTGACCAATACTAAACTGCTTCATCAGATATTGTTTCTCTGATACAACACTAAGTTTGATTACTGTGGTATCTGGTTGGAGGAAATGCTAGAACAGCACCATTGATGCGATATCATGATCTACCGCCAAGAAAATATATCAATGGAAGATTAAATGAAGAGAATTCCCATTATGGAGCATTAATTAGAAATAGAAATAATCATTCATATTTAATATTTCAAATTGAATTGCATATATTGATATATGAAAAAGAATAATTTATTACTATGCCATCATTTCTGTGATAAAATGGTAATGAAGTTACAACACTTAAAAAAATAAAATCCTTACCGGTTGATATGAATTATCATTCAATACCTCTGTTTCATAAGTTTGACAATGACAATTCTAGAAATGCACATATACCATAACAAAACAAGTATGCAGCAACTTTACAGAGGCACCACATTTACAACAGGTTGGATGAATACCAAAATAAAATAACTCTATACCAAATAAGTGCAAAAGCAAATGACAGAAATATGAAAATGCTATAACAATTTTTAAGACATTCCATAAAAAACATGAATATTTGGCAAAATGAGGAAATATAAACATTAGAATGTATAGTGGATATAAATGTTCAAAAAATATGTAATAGCTAAGTTGGATGAAATACTTGTATGTATATTAATTTTCTGATGCATGGCAATCTAGGTTTGTCCTCTGTATATTTAACACACTATATACTAGTGAACTGGTTAAGTAAGAAGAAATTATCATCAGAACACGATGCAATATGTGGAAGAAATTGTTAAAACAAAGGCCGTTAGTACTATAATCAATAATCAAGATACATACGATATATATACACTTGCCTAAAATTAGGATCCGTGTTATTGCTAAAATCCAAATCATTTAAACCACCCTAAAATGCCCTACATTGTTAGTACAATAAATAACAATACTCCATTATGTTAAGACATAGACTGGAAACACATTGAATTGATGATTCCTAGAAGAAAAAAAAAAAAAACAATGCATTGGGTTACATGTCTGTGAGTTGAGTGCTGCGAGTGTTGTTAGTACCATAGCATAAAATTAAGTGATGATGATGATGATGTTGTTGAAGACATGAGGAGAAAAAGGCAGCAGCAGCAGCAACAGCAACAGCTGCAGCAGCAGCTGCAGCCTTAACAGCAGCAGCACATTGACTGATGATGATTGGCTCTCTACTTACTGGGTTTCTCCGTTTCAACTATGTCTATTTCAATAGGGATTTGAGTGGTGGTGGTGGTGGTGGTTGGCGGCTCTGTCTCAGGCTCCTCGTCTGCAATAATAATGCACAAGACAACGCTGTCTTAGATCAAAGGAAATAAGGGCGCAGGAGCCACAAACTGAAACGAATCAAGGTTAAACAATGTTGCCAACGACACAGGTCAGGAGGCGTGGCGAGCAAAAGTAAGAGCCATGCATTGCTTTAATACTAAACACACATGCTCACATTAACAAAGTAACTGATAACCTGCTCAACTTAATGTTTTAGTAACAAAATGTCAACTTGGTAATTTCAAATTATAAGGTAAAAATGCTTTAATCATAATGTTATAAAGGTGTAAAAAATTGACTGCTTTACTGTCATTATTTGAAGGTTTAAGCATATATATTGTTTCACAAAAAGCCATTAGCTACACCGCGATTAAAAGCCATGCTTCTATAAGATGGCTGAGAATGACTTTAATTTTTTTAAAATTTTGTTAATTGATATTGATCAATTCGCCAGCATGCATTGAATGTTAATCAATGTTTGGTTAATGATTATGCTTAATGATCGTACGAACTATACAACTACAATGTCATGATTTTGCATTGAATGATTTTTTCTGGATTAAACACTAAGACGAACAAGATCATAGTAATGTTTAATCACATGATTATAGTATCGTGCAATGTAGAAAAGTGTGCATGATTGGTGATTTGAATGCTGCAGCAGCAATCAGAGCTACATCGAATGCTCTAGCCATTATCCATAGAGTTAGAGAGTGGTAGTGATGACATAAGGTTACTAATTAAGGCTTGAACCTGTGAAAGAAAGTAAAAAACAACACAATTATAAATAAATCAAGGCATAAAACTGGAAAACAACGAAATCACAGAACAACACAGACAATATATACACAGAAGACACAACACTGGATGCAACAGAAAAATGTCTGTACAACAACGACACCCCAGTTACCTTCAACAAACTTCATCGTCTTCTCAATGTTTGCTAAACCATTGTCAACGGAGAAAGTGTAGTCCATGAAGTTGTTCGCGGATACTTTTGAAAACACAAGTGAAAATTCATACTCTCCAGCGCCCTAAAAATCAGACAATGCAGTTTCAAAAAACAGATCATGAAAATGATTAATTGTGGAGGAGTTCTAAGTACATGTATTGATTTTGAAATGTATTACTCACTGGCAAAAAAAATGCTCGTAAAAGGCAAAATATGATTTTCTTGAAAATAATTTTGGTAAACATTGATGAAAATAAATATTTGAGTTTCATGGCTAGTTTGTATAAAATATCCCTAAAATGTTTGATTATTTTTTAATGTAGGCTAACCAACTTGTCTTGAATTATAAAAATCTACCTCCTTAAAATATTTAAACGGGAATTTAAAATACTAGAACTGAAGAGTTTGGAATAATCTTTATATAAGATACTTCCTAAAAGTAATAAAAATCCCAAAGATAAGGCCAGGACATAACCCCAACAATTATCTGGTACAAAGATGATGAAACATTATTGTCTAGTTATAATCAAAAGTTTTGTATCAAATATATGCCCCATTGGAAACTATTTTCTATGTAAAAGACAGAACCCCGGAGATTGTTACACGTTTTATCAATTGCAAAAACAATACGTTTTACACAAATAAAGAAATATAAACAAAAATATAATAATCAAAAAGTATCATTAAAACCAAGGACAAAATTTTCAAAACGCCCCAAATCATTAAAAATATTAAAGTAAAAATCTCTACCCCCCTTTTCGGAAAGAATAAACAAAGAAACATGAGTAGCCAAAATATAAAACAAAACAAACCATCTCTAGAATAAATAAGAATATAAACAAAAAATGTGGGCCAATCGAGACGTTTCAATGATGCCAAGGACAGTATCTTTTTTAAAAAAAACACCTTATATTAAGTGCAAATCCCCGACAAAACAAAGAACAGGGAAAAAATAAAAAGAGTGCGGCTGGCACAATCTGTGGTGCGAGCACCTTTTCTGTGACTGAGGCGGTGGTGAAGTTGAGCTCCTCGTGAGTCTGCAGGACGACGGGCAGCCCGTCCTCACCCTGGAAGGACCAGGCACTGTGGGTCGCTGCGGGGTTCATCTTCACGAGACAGCGCAGAGCCGCATCAGCGCCCACACGCGCAAACACAGTGTCCAGGCACGTCACCTCAGGCTCGTCTGGGGTGTTGATAGGCATAATGCATTTTTAACGAGTGTTCGTTCATATTATATCCGCTGGAAATATATTGTTGATGTTGTTTTTTTGTTTTGTTTTTGATTTTTATTCAAAGAAATGCATTACCAATAAAAAAGTTGCAACTAGGAATGAAATTTTTAGTTTTTTGAAAACAGCATTGGTATACATAATTTGCTCTTGATTACATAAAGCAATCAAAGTCTACACAATATCGTAACATTTTTTGCAACATTTGATTTATGAATTTGCAAAATCTGTTGATTTACAAATTAGGGGACTTTGGAAGCTTTAATGAAATGTATTCTTTTTGATGAACCATAAGTTTCAAAATATAAAAGAAGAAAGATGCTTGTTCTATTTTTTGCCAATCTGTTAAACTGTGTCCAGGTAGGTTACTTATGTATTGTTTAGTGTTTGAGAGGGCAAGCTGACATCTTAATGCATGAATAAAGTTATCAAGAGCCATGTGATTGTCAGAAATAAACATATTATATATGTGAGAAATTCATCTCTCTTCAAGAAATGATCAATACACTATTTCATAAAATTCATCATGCGTTAATGAGCATTGTTTGTGTTCATGTTAGATGCAATCGTCCATCCCATTTTTGGGTTGGTCATAATTTTCTACGATAAAAAATCTTGTCATATCCAATCTTGTTATATCAAGTTGCAAGCTTTTTAAGTATAAAACATAACAGAAATGGGAATCAAACATGTTAAAAATAAGCATGTATTAGGTACACAGAACCAATTACCTGACATAGAAATATTCTAGCCATTATTTAAGTTATAGTAGCATTATTTTGAATATAGTAGCCTTTTTATTTCAGTAGAATGAAAATTCATGCCTTATAAGTATTAATGGCTGTTGAATGCATGCATATAATAAAGATGGTTTGCAGAGTGCATTTGAAATAAACATAAATAAAAATATCCCAGTGCTACGATCTGTTCGTGGGCTATTCCGAGTTTCTGTTACCCCCACTGCCTATACTGTACTTAACAATACACAAACTAGGCCCACCCGCCAACCCCAACCTGGGTTTATCCCAGATATATAATTCCTCTGGTAGCCACACGTCGAAGTAAACATGTACTGAAGTCATCCAGCTGAAACTCGACACCAATCAAAATCCCACCCTTGCAAATCAATTTTCTTTTCCTGCCCCATCCGACTCTGCATACGTGGCTTATCAGGTGAAGTTCTTTAACCACCCACTGCTCACTGGGTACCTGTACATCTGCAGTCTGCTCACCAGCTCATGACGCAGTACATTGGTAGAAAAAAAGCAATCTGACAAGGAACTATTCCATCCAATCCCCATGGTCACTCCCTCAATGACCAGGTCATTGTCAACAGGGCTAACAGGACCCATAATGTCACACTCTCCCCTAAGCCCACCCACCACTAACTCACAGTGACATTTGACCTCTGCGGTCTATCACCACCACTAACTCACAGTGAACTTTGACCTCTGCGGTCTATCACCACCACTAACTCACAGTGAACTTTGACCTCTGCGGTCTATCACCACCACTAACTCACAGTGAACTTTGACCTCTGCGGTCTATCACCACCACTAACTCACAGTGAACGTTGACCTCTGCGGTCTTGCTGATGAGGTCGTGGTGCTGGATCTTGGCCGAGCAGGTGACGGTGTGTCCGTCCAGGTGGCGTGGTGGCTTCTCCGACACAAACTCGTACTGCGACAGGAAGGACAGGTCGCGGGTCTGATCGGCCGCCAGTGACACCGACGACTTGGCCTCGTGATGCACGCTGAAGTGTAGCAATATGGATTACAGCGTTTATGTGAGTGTTGGTATTAGTTTTATACTATATTGTCTTTATCGCGGCTTTATTCATCATACAAACAAATCAAATTAATAAAATGCTTTACTTGTTTCGAGATCTGCAGTCTTCTTTTCAATAAAAAACAAATGAAATTACATATTAATAACAACATCATGTCAACATAGATCCCCATAAGTACTTTAATATATTTTATTAATATGTAATTTTATTTGTTTTTTATTGAACAGGAGACTTCAGATCTCGAAACTAGTATACTATTTCATTAATTTGATTTGATTGTGCGATGAATAAACCAGCAAACAGAAAATATAGTATAAAATGAGACCTTATGCTGCATACCAGGTACACTCAATGTTACAGCTGGTATTAGTATGGTATAATAGCATAGCATGGCATAGTGTGTATAGAGTGTATAGTATAGAGATGCACCAATGGCTTCAACTTGTGACGCACCCTCAGCAATGTGTTGTGTGCAAATGTTTTTAAATTCATTCTATAAAATAAAAATTCATACTCTGAAATGTTAAGATGCAATCTGAATGATGACACTAGAGATTAGCCATTTGAAATTGCTTCCACTGCCCATTCTTATCATTTTTATACTTTGTCTGATACAAATGAATTTATATTCATTATATCCAATGATAACACGGTGCTTAAAACCGCAAAAGTCTGTTTTAGAATATTTCTAAGGTGGAAATTTTTTTAAGAATCTCAATTTTTCTCTTTTTAAAGTCTCTATTAACTCCATATAGAGTTTATCATACATTTTTCATATGTATTATATAATGTATCAATTATTTTATGCGTGTATATGAGACTATAAAATAAAAATTCTAAAAATAGAGTGTACAGATAGTACATAGTTTAGAGATACATCCAATGTCTTGGACTTGTGGTGCACACTGGAAATGAAAAAAAAAATAAAAAATACACTTATGACTAATCTCATGTATCCTATACATAGCATATCGTCTCATTTTGTATTCTATGCTGTTCATTCTATGGTATCATTATACCTAATCACAAAAACAATTTTTGAATTCTTTTTTGTGATTAGGTACAATAATAGCAGAGAAAGAACAACATAGAATACAAAATAAATACACTGAATTGAGAGAGAAAAATGAGCAAATCTCTGACACGAATAGAGTAAATGTAGAAGCACTGTGCTCACCCCTGGTGCGTGGTCATGTCCACGTTGCCGATGGTGAAGTGGACCTTGGGCTTGACGTCGGGGTCGGAGCCCTCCACCTCCACCACACACTGCACGCCGTCGTCATGGCCCTCGCGCAGCACCACCTGGTGGCACAGGGACATGGAAATTACAGTATTTTTTTTTCATTTTTTCAAAATTCTTTTTTGATTGAATTTTTCATATTTTTTATTCATCATGGCCCTCACACAGCATGACTTGGTGAGGCCCACAGGAAAATGGAAATTATAGTAATATTATTTTTTTATATTTTCATTTTTTTAGTTTACTTTTTCATATTTTTCATTTTTTATCTATTTTATATTTCATATTTTTATTTTTCATTTCTGTTATATCTTCATTCTCTATGGTACAGCAACATCAAAATTATGGTATCATTATTACCTAATGAAATTAAGTTTGTACAGTGAACTGCATGTGGTCTCATGTTCAATATATATAGTTAAAAAGTTTTATTCCTCTTATTGAAACTAGTTTGAGGGCAACAGCTTTAGGCTGTTATTATACATTGCATAGAAAGAAGAAAGACATAATTTCAATATCATTTATTTTTTATTTAATTTTTTGTATTTTCTTATTTTTTTTTTTTATCTATTTTATATTTTATAATTTTTATTTTTCATTTCTGTTTTTCCTTAATTCTATTTTATTTTTTTAATTAATCGTCAGGTTAAGACAAAGCGGTTATGATATTTTTAGCTTTTATTTTTTTTCAAATTATTTTTGTATATGTTTTTATTTCATTACTTTTTTATTTTTTTATTCATTCTTTTATTTATTTGTAATTTTTCAGCTTTTATTGTTTCATTGTCTTTTATTTTTCATTTTAATTCAAGCTAAAACAAAAATAAGAATGATATTTTAATTTATTTACCTTTTCCATTTCTTTGAAATTTATAATTTTATTCATTTTTTTTTATTTTGTTATACAACTTTTTAAAACTTTTTTATGCAAATGATGTATACATTTTTATCTTGTCATCAAACAGAATGGAAATTTAAATTGCTGGGTTATTAGATTCACCACCTGATTAGGGTCACATGCAAATTCAGTGTAAAAGTTAGTTTGTAGTGCACATGTTGTTTGTATATAAATTTACATTAAATTCATTTTTATAGCCACAGTATATTTACAAATAAAATATGCTTTCAAATTTTTAGCAGCTATCAGTGGGTTTGCTCAAGGAGTAACCAAAAATTTTGAAGTAAATATTTATTTCTAAATATATTGAGATTATTGTAGTTGGTAAAATGAATTCAATAAAAATTTAAACCAAATGGAAATGCTACAGCCACATTTCATCTAGTGCTAGTGAGTCTTGTCTATCATGTCTATGTCCTCCAACGCCTACTGGGATATCACACAGAATTAAGGGATCCTATCCTGCACTGTACTTTCTTGCCATCCGTAACAGGGATGAAGTATCAAGTCTACCTTTTCATTGCAAGATGATGTGTTGATGACCATTTGAATCCTTAAAAACATCAGTACCTTCTCTCCGTCCATGACGGGGATGAAGTCGCCTCCGTCCTGGCTGGCGCGCAGCTCCACCCTGGTGACGGGCACGTACACGGTGAAGAACTCCATGGCCTCGTTGCGCACCTCCTTGCCGTTCACCTTGCCCTGGTGCTCGCAGCCGATCTCGCCGCCGTCCCGCCCTGCACGTCTGCAAATACACGTGCTACGTTAGACAAGTACGCCAGACGTACTGCAAAGGATAGTATCACGAAATACACGTGTTACGTTATAAAACAACGTCAGACGTGCTTCAAAGATAGCATCATGAAAATACAGTGTTACTTGTACAACAACGTCAGACGTACTAGTTTACTACAACGATAGCATCACCAAATTCACGTGTTACATTGTACGTATTCAATCAGTTTTAATCTCTTTCCATCATTTATTAGATCGGCAGCGGTAAATCTCTTGCACTTAAGTACAACTTTTATAAGGTTTTTTCATTGATTTTTTTAAATGTTATTCTTCTATAGTTTTTCTAATATATATTCTAATGTATTTCATTCTGATATTTTCTAATACACTGATTTTATCATTTAAAAACTGTCAAATTGCTGTTTCTGAGAAGATAACAGATCAATTTCTCAGCGTATCTGTTGAACATAATGCAAACTCCAAGATTGCATTATGGCTGCTTGGTCTGCAGTACTGATGTAGCAAATTTAATGCGCACTTTGAGTGAGACAAGCCGGTGTTATATCATGATGAGCACCACTAAGGAAACATTGTCTTATTGTATTTTACTTCCAAATTTCTTTCACCTTCATTATGATGAACAGTTTTTTTTCTCTCCACTACACGATGAACTGACTTAAGGATGAAGCAGAGTGGGTAGTGGCAATCATACCAACAGACCTACATATACCCATGGTGGTGAGTATGTTAGCCAATTACTTCTGATGGTCACACTGGTAGATCCAGGTTTTCAGAAAGGGGGGGGGCACTTAAAGGCTCTCATGGGATTTGTACGAGTGATAATTGCAAACATGCCAAAAACCCTATGCAAATGAGGCATTTTAGCTGGAAAAGGGGGTGATATGAGGGGTCTGCCCCTTGCAACCCCTGTGTATACTGGTCAATGTGGTCATTTAACCTGGATGACGAGAGAGTAGGTCCTGGTGGTCAGTGTGGTCACTTACCCTGGATGGTGAGAGAGTAGATCCTGGTGGTCAGTGTGGTCATTTAACCTGGATGACGAGAGAGTAGCTCTTGGTGGTCAGTGTGGTCACTTACCCTGGATGATGAGAGAGTAGGTCCTGTTGGTCAGTGTGGTCACTTAC
>CM032660.1:42364851-42460196 GCA_019095985.1 Streblospio benedicti
TATTTGTGAATTTGATAAATTTATTCTGTCAACCGCATTCTAAAGTGAGTGTTTTACCTATGGATTAGTTTTGTTCGGCCAACTAACATTTAGATTCTGGCCCCATTTTAGGGAGAATTTAAAGAGCCCAAAATGATCTTATTATGAAGGTGGTCTCTATATATAGTCGAATCTAAATTTTCTTCTGCTTGTGTGATATTTTTTTCCATTTATTTTGACCTATCTTATTAGAACCAAGAGTACCAAGCAACCGTATTTAAGTGTACACACGAAGTGTGTGACAGATTCTGGATTATATGAGTGCACACAAACATTGGACTAGCACCACTTCCAGCTCTAAACTCTTGGTTTATCTAAGAGCACAGTAAGTTAGACGAGCACCACTTGTCCGACTTAACATAGAGAAATCGTCACACTTCAGCGTGTCATTGAATAACAAAGGTGAACCGCCGCGGGCGTCAGAACGGCGCAACCCCCGACTGAGGACACCTCTGTATGGAGACCACCTCTAATGTGTGTGTGTGTGGGTGTGGGTATGGTTGAAGGGGATATATTGGGTCAAAAACCACCACACACCCTTTTTTGTCTTCATAATTACTTCCCACACCCGACAATTTTCCCCATATGCCACTTCCTTACAACCCCCCCCCCAAAAAAAAAAAAAATATATATATAATAATAAAAAAAAATCTACATAAGCAGACTACTATGTACAGTGAACCGCCACCAAGAGACCATCCCTGCTCTATTGTGACCACTTAGAGAGGTTGGACTGTACACAACACTGTTGCCATAGTGACATACAGAAGCTGCATTCTACCGTGTACTAACTGGGCGAACGCGATGAACTGAGCGAACAATACCAATAATAAGTCTGCGCACTTCTCCTTATGATATCAATATCTGGCTGTGAAATACGTTAATTAGTACTACATGCGGCTGACTTGTCTGCTTATTGGGCCTTGTAGTGTCTGCAATGTGTAGGTATATACAGTAGAACCTACAATTACGACCAATTCTTGAAAGAGACCACCTTCATAGTAAGAACAGGTCACATGTCTTCGTGAATAGACAAACAAAAACCTCTATAAAGAGACCTCTTCATATTGACCTCTGCATTGAGACCACAGTCCCACAGTGTTCTTGCTAGAGGTGTTCTACTGTATTGTGTGTATTTATAATGTGTAATTATATATACACGGCGACGGCGGCGGCAGTTTCGCCCCGAGAAATCATTAACACTTGGACCTGTAATTACCTATCTAATTAGTATGCACAATTCAATGTTTATGACCAAAGACTGACACGGGAGGTCCCTACACAAACATGGACACCTGTATAAATAGATTAGCTCTATGATAAGACGGGTTACGGGGCCAAGGCTCCCTAAAAAGGCCATTGGTAACACCCATAATGACCCCTGTTCCCCACCAGGAACACTTGAAGCCTGGAGGTCTTTGTAGAGAAGGCGTACTGTCCACCATACATACGGTGTTTGTTCCAGTACTATTCTAAATTTTGGAGCCAAGAAACTTCTTATATATCGTGTATAGTTAGAACATACTATATAACCTATTTCAGACATAGGCAGATCCAGGTTTTGGAAAAGGAGGGGCGCACATAAAGAAAAGAGGGGGCGCACTTACGGGATTTCATGATAAACCCTATGAAAATGAAGTATTTTGGTGGGAAAAGGGGGGGGGGCCCTGCGCCCCCTGGATCTGCCTATGTCAGAGGACTGCCACACATGGATTCTTCGGTTACCTTGTTGACGGGTGTAAACTACTGAGAGAACTGTTTATATTAAAGGTGGCAGTTTACATTAATACTGCAATTATGAGTTTGTATGTACGGCAGAACCTCAATTACAAGGCCACCAAGGGTCTGGTCTCGCCACGGAGGTGGTCTCTTTGTGGCACCACCACCTCCACCTCCACCTAAAAAGAGTTTGGTTTATTGATACTATTTGCAAGTTCCTTTTTCCCCCAACTCCGTAAGCTTTCTCGCGTGTAAACGCCTATTCTCTTTTCGAAAAGGTGGATGTGCCAGTGAACTATCTGTACATCAACAAACTCAATAACTATCACACTACAGAGCGAATGAGAGGGCCTGCTTCAGTGGAAGGATCTCCTCGGCGTTTTAAGTGTTCCTAAAACGGGAATGTTTCCACGTCTGGCCAAGTGGTTGCGAAGTGTGTGAGATAGCCGTGACTCACAGCGGCCTTGAGGATGCATTACTGAGATACGGCACAGTGCAACCTCTAGTCCACCAGTACAGATACAGTGCAACCTCTAGTACACCAGTACATAGGCAGATCCAGGTTTTTGGAAAGGGGGGGGCACTTAAGGATTTCATCAAAAACCCTATGAAAATGAAGTATTTTGGTGGGCAAAGGGGGGGAAGGGTCTGCCTATGCAGTACACAGACACAGTGCAGTCTCCATCTAACACCCCCATTACGGAAATACGGTACAGAGCAACCTCTAGTTCACACCATATCAGGTTTACTGGAAGATCTTTGTTTTGGGAACTATGGGATGTCACAGGATTCGTAGACAGTGGACAATGCAACAAACAATACCAAAATCAAATGGTTTGTTGGGGTGCCCTTACTTCCCTCCCTGGACCTGTATACGGCTGTTGCACTGTATTCGAGAGGTACGTCGCCTATTGGTGCACAGAATAACCTTCATTGCAGACCATCTGGATAAAGAGACCACCTCTGTAATAAGACCATTTTATCTGTGGCCGCAAACCTTCATGCAGAGAGACCAAGGATGGTGCTGGGGGGGGGGGGGGGGGGGGTCTTGGCCATAAAATGGGTACGGACGTGCCTCGGACAGGTTGAAAAGGGCACCCGCCAATATACCTATTTTTGAGAAAAATTGACCCACAATATACCAATATCTGAGAAAATGTGACCCACCAATATACCAATATCCGAGAAAAAGGTGACACACCAATATATCAAACTCAGATTCTAGTACATGTAGATATCAAGAATGAATATAATGAATATCAATATTTTTTATCCTGATAAATATACTAAAATGTGTGACAAAAATACCAAACATCCCACCAATGTGAAAAAATATACCACCAAAAATGTGAAAAAAGACACCAGAATAACAAAAAATATACCAAAAATTTGGGAAAAGACCGGCACGTCCGTACTAATCGCGATAGTGTGAGACCCCCCCTCCGAGGGATGGTGTTTTCTGGAGGCTGTGCTGCATTAGAGAGATACGTGTATCAGCGCATCGTGTAGAAGCCGGTGTTACTGAGCGGGAGGTCAAGTACAGACGATAGCGGGAGGGCGGTGATGGCTGTCAGATAGGCACAAATTAGTATCTTCCAGACGTCTGAATAGTCTCATCGCCTAACTCAATAGCCACTGGTGCTAGTAAAGGTGAACAAAGTACACACCGATTTTATAATTTTAGAATACATATCTAAGGGTCATAGGATTTAAACTATAGCCCCAAAAAAAAAAAAAAAAAAAAAAAAAAAAACTTTAAATCCACAGGCACTCTTTCCAAATAAACCTGGATCTGCCAGTGTTTTACAGCACTATTTAGAATGACCCAATGAAATCCTTTTACTCACTTTACAATTTCCCTATGCCAGTGCCGTAGCGTGAGCCCTGTAAAGATTTGAAAGGCCGTGGAATCGAACTCACGATCTCCTGTTCACACCAGACCAGTCATATGTGCATAGACAGGCGCCCTTATCCTTTGAACTAACCTTCCTAGACGCTCACAGACTTGACCAGCTTCTAAAATCACCCACGGATTAGGCTCTGCCACTTGCACAGCCTATTTCTGCCTTGATTCCTTGCCTTTAACAATTACTAGCCATCAGGTGTGTGCATGCCATTTGATAGAGCCGTCCAATGGGCCACTTGTACAGTTGTACACCTCCCAGTGCCTCGCGAGCTGAGTTACTTATACGGTGAGTGATGTGAGTTTGAGTTACATATTTGCCGCTGTTTGTCAGACTTAAGCCGGCAGTTTGCACTGTGATTGCCCTGTGTTAAAAGGGCAGCCTGACTCACTGAGCACTGCACATGTTGATTATGATTGATGGAGACACAGATCGATGCCAAATACATGTTCAATTCAGGCCTCCGTATCACAGTCGCAAGTTCTTACAATTTCATTACACTTGATTTAGTTCAAATGGTATATTTTAAGCTTTATTCTAGTCTCTCTTTAAATTGGCGAAAAATATGTTTTACAACTACTCTTTAACTAAACTTTGATATGTACTGTGATATTTCACTATGCATTTTATGCAAAGTAAACTGATACAATATAACACAATACAATACAATACGATATCCACTACAATCACCAGGGCCTGAACATCATGAGCCAGTGTCATATTAGGTGGATTTGGGATTCCATAGCACTGAATTACACATTAGAATGTTATAATGTATTATTCAAACTTGGGTAGAAGAATTTTGAGAAGGAGATTCTTTATCTATGCCTCTATCAGGAGGGAATACTAACAATATAATGTAATATAGCCAATCAACTTGTACAAACATCGAATTGGATAGCCATGTAAACTAATGATCATTGGAATCTTATACGCCAGAATGTATTTAAACTGAGTCAACTTTTTTTCTTACTTTGCTGATGGGTTGTTTTCTCTGATGAGGGAAGACATAAGCCTAGGTTTTGATAGAGGAAGTGCTCTCATGAATATTGGTTACCTCAGAATGTATTTCAACTGTTTACCTTAATAATATCAGTCTGGATTCTTATTCATATTCATTAGCAAAGTTACGACTCCCCCATATTGCTGGCGATCCATCACCATGACGACGTTATCAGCCTGCCTTTATCTGAGCGCTCATCTTGCTCAATGCCGTATTGAGCACGGCAGACATGGTGACATTATGCTTAGGATACTTGTTGGTGTTCTTCCATAGTTGTTCGCTGTTTTCTTTAAGGCCCCAGTCTCACAGTTTGCAAATGATCACCTGAACCCGTGGATGAATGACGAAGCTACCCAATTAGCGGGCAATTAAGTCATTAGGGCGTTATCTGTAGGTAATAGATGCTTTTAGACCATAAGACTGTTGGGCAATTTTGCAATGTTGTGCATTGCTGATTCAAGCATTCATATATATGTAAGACTGGTATATATATTTGGCAGGATGAAGAAGACTGTGTATTCTTTCTGACGCAATGCCTTCAAGCAACATAACATTTTATCTTGCTTTGACAGACGAAATAGAGTATGCAAAGTTTGTGGACCAAACAAATGAAACTTTATCACCTGCTAGACATGTTACATTGTTACTATTATTGCACCGTGACCATGGTCACATATCGTTGAGTTTGAGTTGAGTATATAGTGTTCATACGTGGCCAAACGGACAGTCATTCAGCCCACGACTTGATAGACACATTACAGTCATTTGGCTCTGGTAGAGTAGAACCCATCTATTGAGACGTTACAGGGGAGTGGTCCAAGTGGTCTCCGTATAGAGGTGGTCTGTGTATGGAGACTCACGTAGTTCTTATCAATAAGCTATCAGAGCCGTAAAATTGGTACTGTTACAGAGGTGGTCATTTTAAAGAGGTGGCCTTAATGGCAATTGTCCCTGTACTTTAAATGGCATGATAATGACAGACAGCGGGTTGGTTTATGGTGTAATGTTTTCAATTTTGATGAGTGACGACTTTGAAGCTGATACTGGTTTATGGAGTTTGTCCACAATGTTTTAAAATGAGACTTTTACACAGAGACTAAATAGCACCACGTACTAACATGACTCCTGCAGTGGCAATACTAGCCTGACATTGAGATACCCATCAATACATGTTATTATAGCCACATTCCCATAATCTGCCTTCAGTATCAGTCATTAGTGAACTATTCAAGTGGCAATATGTATCACATGATTTCCACTATATTAGCCACATACAAAACAGATACATTCACGTGCTTCATGCAACTAGTGGTAATTATATATTGGTATGAAATGATAGTATCGTTCAGTTAAGCTAGTGTCAGACAAGGCCGATTATTGAAGCCGAACAAGCAGTGGTAATTTGTAGTCATTATCAGCTAGAACAATGTCAATGTGTTGTATTGACCTACAGTTTTTATATGTATTTATTAGTTATATATTGTGAATATGTATTGATTTCTTTGTTTTTTATATGGACTGGTACCTGTAAGTCATAATTTCATCATTCTATAATCTGCATGTATTATATTGTATTTTTTCTGTTGTAAGGATTTTTCTGGACACTTGGTATTTAGTGCTGAAAAGGTGCCCCATGTGCTTGTACACGTTTCAGATAAATCAATTCTAAATTGATTAAATCTAAATTGAATTTGATTGATTTGGATTTAATATACACATCATGAAACAAGTTTAAAAAATAAAAACCTGTATGTAAAAGGTAGCATCAAATGTTCTCTCGTGTAATTATTTCTTGCTTCAAACCACATACATGTACTAATAGTAAACAGTCTTTAGTTTTAATCACTTTGTTCTTGTAAATCAAACAAATGAAGTTGATAAAGTTATGTCGAAACACCTATTCGACTTATACATTAATACGACTCAAAGGTTTTCTTGAATTCGGTATATCTAACATCACATTAGTCTTCATAACAATGCATATTGCACAATGAGGATAATGTTGTGTCCATGGCAAGAGCACATCGTATTTTTAATCTGTGTAATTGACACTAACAAAATCTATTTAATAAAAAGCTTTAATCTTCTGTGTATAATATCCGCAGTATTACTTCTATAGACTGTCTCAAAACACGTGCAGTGGGGTCGATACTGCAGTTTGTGCTGATTGAGATTGATGGAGACAGGTTTTGACACACACTGTAGATGGAGAGATTGCCGGCGTTTTATGCTACACACTGTACATGGATTCGCTCGCTGAATGTAAATTGGACTCAGTCTCTCTTGGGGGAAATCAGGGCTTGAACAAAGTTGAGATAGAAGTCAGTTTGGTCGATCGATTTCCAAAACATGTAATGTCTGTTTTTTTTTTTTATTTATTATATGTAAAATATATGATGGTGAGGTGTGCCTTACGTACACTTAAACCCTCCCTAGATTAAAACAAATATCTGTGTTTGTTTTAAAAATATATTGCAAGTTATTTTGAAACTATTGTGAAACAATTAAAAGTCAGCGGTTGGGATAAAGAATTGGGGGGTGGGGGTGGGGTGTTGTGATCACGTGGTAAATAGACTCGTTTTGAATTCAAGATGGCAGATACATGATAACAAAATGAACACAATGTCATTGGTACCAATAATTACGCACAGACAAGCAGTTATAATGTGTATGGTCGCACTAACATAAGCCGGAAGGACGTATTCGTGGAGGCACGCCCCCTCTCTGCATGACGTCTGACAAACACAGTACCATTTAACTTGGTAATATTAGTATCACACCTAGAACCACAGTGTTGTAACCACCTAGAATGACATGTCTTGCTGTTTAGGTTTTTGTTTTATGCAACCTACATTTCATGTCACTTTGCTAGTATTTAACTTACAATGACTGAAGTGTACAAACAACATGTACGTTCCTGTTCCTATAATCATTCTTGTAAGTTTAGAACTGCATATGGCAACCAAATGCACCCCGTTTACCATCACATAGTGCATCTTTACAGCCAATTATGCTGATAAAACATCAATTGCAAATATTCCAAAAACTAACCACCGTCCAAACTGACGCTAAATTAAAACTCATATGTCTTCTGTATGTCAATATAAATGCCGTATCATGATGAATGCTTGGATCGATGAACTAGCAGGGTAAAGTTAAGAAAATGTTTGCTTTAGATATTACAAATTTGAAACAAGGTGTTTGTGCGGGTCTCCAATAGTATAGTATAGATATGTATCTATTTTGTATCTAATTCAATGAAACATGAGCCAGCAGTCATAGTGCCAAGGTTGCCATGCCATGTATGGCAATGCTGCTGTCAGGGAGTGAATTTACTTGCACGTATACATAATACATTCCCAGACACTTTAATTTTCAGTTTATTAATCAATTCACAAGTTATTAAAAATACCACCCGACACTGGCCACATACACAGAGGTTGTTATAGACCGAAGACCACATTCCCAGGCTGGTGTCAGTGCTTGGATTTACATCTAGACCAGAGCCTTTTTAGTATGACTAAGCAACGAACTGGCCTCAAGTAGTCTTATCAACGGGGAGGTGGTTACTTTACGTAGGACTCCGGTGGTCAATTTCTGATAAGTTGGGACCGTCCAAATCTATTAGACGTGGTCTCTTATTTATAGATGTGATCTTAATATGAACTTTTCCATATGACATCGCAGGAATGCACATCCTGAGGACTTCGACCAAATCATAGTTGATGATACAGTTTTCTACAGTGAATATAGTGTATATGTTGCATCATATGCTGGGGCGGGTTGGCCTATCTTCCCCATCTCCGTGCAGACTTACAGACCGCGGTATACACTGTGTTTTATACCAACACAGCTATTAGCAGAGATCTGATAGCGGCAAACACTGCACATACAGATATTGCCCCACTGATAATACTGTCTGCCTCAGATAGCATCACACAACTGGCATGGCTTGGTATGCGTTTCCGGCAAGTAGCAATAGTATGGGTGTTATCAGTGCATCTGTGCCCACATTAGTCATATAATGTTCTAGTGTGCTTTGCCATCAGTGACAAAGTAAAAGTAAAAAGGTATAAAAGCAAAATGTAGAGGTAAAGTAAGGAGGGACATACAAGAAAAGCCGTATGTGCAAGAATTGGGAATAAGGCTTTGGACGACCGTGGATTCGAACTCACGATCACCAGACCAGACATCTACATGTGTGTTCAGGCGCCTTAGGCATTTACACCAGCCGTCTGAAATGCTTTGAAACTTGGCCATGTTCCGAATCCACCTGCGGATTAGGCATGTTTCTAATTCTGTCTCATTGCTTCATCTAGCCTTTATCCCCAACCTTTATAAGTCTTTCAAGTGTAGTGCAACCTCGACGGATCACCATGTGTCACCTTGTTTATACATACACCAATGCCCATTGCAACACATTGGTAGAGAGCAATACAAGAAATGCCATACACCAATGTCCATGACTATAACACACATGCTGTCATTGGGATCATCACAAAATTATCATACCACATCATAGCATTTACAACGATCAAACGCAAATGGTCGAAGTTCATTTGAGAATACTCATGGTGTTATATACATACAGTGATTGAACATAGCCAGCTAAACTGACACAATATTCATCCATTGGCAACAGCGACATCATTCAACCATTCAGGAAATTGGATTCATGCATGTTAGGAATATATCCGTTCCACGTAACTTCGTTAACTTTTGATATGTTATTCTAGGGAGCTCACTGAAATGCATTCCATCAACAGACATTTTGTTGCAATTTGTTTTAGGTTCAGGCCTCATTTGACACAGATTGACTGGACTAGCGTGTATTATGCAGTGTTTATTGCACCAGAAGCCTTACAGCTCATCAGCAGGCTGCACTTATACGGCTCTCCCCATCGCTCATGTGATACATCACACCCAGAGCCCAGGCCCGCTCATATTTACCAAACTAAACCTGATATAGAGTGCTTCAATGGCCCGGTTCAATGGCCGAATAGATGCGGAGTTGGACTTGTGACCCGAAGTTTGCGGGTTCGATTCCTGTTCGTGTGTGGTGGTGGGTGTTGAGCAAACTCATCCCTAAAGCAGTTCCATGGCACCTACATATTAATTAGGTACAGGACATTGGGTTTGAAAGAGTGAGAGAGTGACCGTGTGGGCGCTGAATCCAATCTGCTGCTGATGAGATGCAAGCATATGAGAAATGACCAATTGTAGATCAACAAGTGTGCCAATGACCTGGAGTAAACTGTAAAGTAGTTAAAGCAATACGTGGATCACGACTATAAACCACCACATTTACATTTCACATTGATATAAACCATATAGCCTTGCAGAAGGGGGTATAATTATTGCCTCAATGAAACTCCAGCCACCAACATGTGATATATCACCCCCATAGTATATCCGCTGCTCGTATATCCCCAGCCTAGTATAGGCTCATAGGCTCAATATATAACTCATTGTACTCACCAGCTTTTTAAAAGCACCTACTGCTCTGCTCATGTATGGTACATAATACATGCATGTAATCATGTATGGTACATATGAGTGACACAGATCGCTGTTACAGCATGGTAGAAAATGTGAATGTGTATTGGCTGGATAGTGCTGGGGTAACATACGTGGACACACAGCCAGCCAGGCAGACAGACACTTAGTCAGACATTCAGTCACTTAGTCAGACACAGGCATAAATATCAATAGCAGATCCAGGTTTCAGAAGGGGGGGGGCGTTTAAGGGATCTTATGGATTTGGTAAACGTAAGCAATGGCGAACATGCAAAATCACTATGAAAATAAACTATTGAGGTGGGAAACTTGGGGGATACGCCCCCGGGATCTGCCTATGGGCTCAGGGGAAAAGTCCTATGAGCCAATCAGACACGCACCCTGTGTATACTGTATGTTTGTACTTACGCCACCCACCCACTCACACACACTAGGGGAAACAGTAGCCAGGTACCTGGAAATAAAGAAAGACAACATTAGACATTGGACTCCAATGACAGGATACTATTTTCTTGCACTACATGTGCCTACAAAACACCTATTAATTACACACACGTGCCTGTCCCGTACTCCCACTCAACCCTGCCAACATCCAAACCTTTTTCACCTACAATAATGTCATTACAGTGGACTTATTAACATCTGTAGCACGTGCAAATGTAAGAGAGTGATTTTCATCAGATGCAGAATATAGATTGAACCAATCATATTCCTTCACACGAGAACTTCGTAAGCTTTCACCCATATTTAGGGCTTCATCAGCAGACTGCTAATATAATCATGTTTGCACCCCCCCCCTTTTTACAACATCATCTTAATATGGGTGATAGCTCATAGATTCTCTTGAGAAGTAATATCCTTGGCTCAATAAATAAACCCTGCGTTTGTCCTTGTAAATCACTGACAGATGTAGGTTTTTTTCTAGGAAAGGTGGGTGCACTCACAGGATTTTATGTCTTACGCATGCGCGAAAGCTTGCGGGGGTGCCATATTAAAATGAAATTTGGGCTGGAAAAGGGAGTTAGAAGGGGGTGATGCATGGTTCCTATGTCTACCTTTAAATATTTGAATATTTCCACGGCACTTGTCAAGATATAATGTGCACATTGAGTGCAACCCGGTAATAGCCATGGGCAATTCATGTCCAAGTGCTTTGGATGTTTTTGGGAAGAATAAAGTCTTCTCCAGTTTCAACCCAGCTATTTCTCTCTGCTCAGTACACAAAAATGTGCAACATCTTAATTGTTACAAAATATACAGGTACCTATTTATGTACAGTATGTAGTTAAACTAGTGCAGATGAGTATCCAATGTAGAATATTAATTGTTGGCAAATAAATTACCGTGTCCATGGAGACACCTGTCATTAAAGGACACCTGTCTTATGTGGACAGAGTTGAACTCTTTATTCCCTAGGTATCCCTGTATAAAGGGAGTCCCTATTTTAGGGACAGCCTGTATTATGTGGACACTTCTCCAGAAGGTGCCAACATACACAGGTGTCTTTGTATGTAAAAAACAACAACACAATACTTCTCTTACAATAAATTGTGACTGCTACATGTATGAAATACAGTGCATTGCTAGTACATAAGCCCCCTTTCATTTGGGTTATTAGTGTTTAGAGCTTTACAGCACCATAACCCAATATAAAACGCATGTGTAGAGCCTCATTAGCACGTGTCATGACTGAAATATTGCATCATTGGCTGGTGTTCGTGCTAAATATGGGGAATATTGTTATTAGTCATAGTTACCAGTTGGTTTTGTGACAGCAATGGGCGATATATGAACGTAATTATGACATGCACTTGGGTGATGATGGGATGATGGGTTTTATGTGTTGTTAAGGAAGACGAAGTACTAGTGTTGGCGTAAAATAGCTCGTTCATGGCTGTATTGTTTATATTAGATACACATATATATATAGTTTATTTCTTAAAACCAGAGGATATCTACATGACGACCACTTGAAAGTGAGTATATTGTAAACAGTCTTTGCTTTAAAGTAAATAAACTTTATATTTGTGTATTATATACCAGGATATATGAGTTTTGGTTTTGGGTGTGTTAGGGAAGATAAGGTACAAGTGTTGGGATTCAATAGGTGGTTCTTTGGTATTTATAGTAGACTTGGCGGAAGAATCCTCTAGTGTCAGTGCCGCTGGCAGATCCAGGTTTTTCGGAGAAAGGGGCGGACTTTTGATAAGCCTATCAGATTGGTCAGGCCATTTGATAATTGTGATCTAACAGAAAGAAATGATCAAATTGTTTGTCAATGCAAATGAAGTATTGTTGATTTGCTTGTAAAATCGATTGAATTATTGCTTTTATTTTATTTTTTCAAAATATATTGGTAAGGCAATAATTGAACTATTGATATTTCATGTCCCCCCACAAAATATTGCTGAGTCCATGGCCTCATGGCCTCAGCCCTTCCTACTGGCCTGTATCAGTGATGATTTTGTAGGCATATAGCTTCACCTGGTTTATAATTACAATAGGTTTGTATTATTGAAAACAACAATACTGTTTGTCTCCATTTGTGCCCTTTGTTCCAAAGTTAGCTTTTTGTCGGTCTTTTTCAAATATTAACCGACCAATAATGATTAGAGCTAAAGGAAGATTACGCAATCTAATCTTTATCGGAATCTGAAGCACTTTGAATCTGGTTCACTTCGCTGCAGCTGCAACTGTAACTTTTATGCCGCACATTATAATCACGTGAGATTACAATCTGTGATGATCATCTGCACAAAAAGGTCAGACTGTAAAGAAAACAGCGCGTCACGCTTGAACGCGTGTTCACATTGCTCAATGTTCCGCATGAGTGAACATTTGAGACATCAGTACACACATGGGCGGCGGCGTCACGCATGGACGCACAAGCAAACAGGCAGCAATAATACTCTATTATTCCATGTGAACAGAGACACGACTCTTCACGCTCGGCTGGTTCTGGAATCTCATCATATTAATGGCGGATTTGTGGCTACAGGAGCCATCTGGGGATGAGGTGGGTCTTCTGGAACAACAGTTTGGATGGGCATTTTGATAGGGAGCTATTTTAGTACACTTATAGAACAGTAGAACCTTCAATGAAGACCACATCTATATTAAGAGCACCTCTATGATATGACCACTTTTCTGGGACTCAATGGGAACCTCCATAAAAGACCACATCTCCATTCACACCACTTTTAAGTCGGTCATGCAAGAGTTCTGAACGTCTCTACGTTCTACTGTGTACACAATAACAGTATTGTTGTCCCTTTGAATTATGAATTATTTTCATTATTTCTTCCTTGCTTTTAGAATAGCATTCAAATATGGTATTTGTGTAACATTGTACTAATAATGTTAGGAACTTTATCCTTAACTGTTTGGGTCTGATTTTCACCGTAGAATCTATTCTTGCACGCCAGCTCCATATAACGGGAATGGGTTATATATACCAAATGTGTGTTGACGATGTTTTATGGCAAATGAACAGAAGAAACAGAAAGACGTAAAACAGAAGAAAAAACAAAAAGAACCAAAACAGAAACACAGAAGCAATAACTATTTCACAGACAATTTCTCTGTCCGCAGAGAATCAATTTGCAGCTACTATTGTGCGGATCCGCTGAGGCGGAAAACGCGGACTGGCGGAGCGCAGATTTTGACTCATACAGTCGAACCTTTCAATAAAGTCAGCTTCTCTAGTGAGACCACCTCCACAGTAGGGTCATTGATTCCAAAACAGAAATTCTAAAAAGAACTAGTTTAACAAAAGACCACCTCAGTAGTGAGAACTTTGGAGGTTCAATCCGCCGTGGGCTGAATATGGAGGTTCTGCTGTATTCATGTGCACATGACATGGGATGATTAAATGCAGCCGGCAATCAAAGCAAGGACATTGGGTTATTGTTGTAATAGATACGATATGATTGGTTATTGGTCTGTCTTTTCTTAAACCAGAAATCGTGCATGGTGCATGTCGGTCTCGGGGAATCTCTCTTACGCTGTGCCTCATCCAATAGTACCATGGTTATCTTCAATAGCTTGTGATTTGAATAATCAGCCCGAAATACATTAGATGAGGATGGATCAAGTGATTTCCCACCAAAGCGGAGACCACAGCGGTAGTGTACACAGACTCACATATCAACCCAGCACAGGTGTCGTTAGCCAGACAGAGTGAACACATTAAAGACAAAGCCACCCAGGCAGCCTTATACAACAGAAGAGCTCATGACGACCACCTCCATAATGGAAACATCTTTATAACATCACCATAATTCGCAGTACACAACCATACAGAGATAAATAGAAACCTCCATGCAGAGACCACCTCTCAATTAAGCCCACTTTAGGCTAACCTCCGGATGTTCTCAATAGAGAGGTTCTCTTGTAGCCACCCGAGGGTTTGTGGTCTGCAGACCTCAGCCAACCTATGTAATGGCTGTGGGTGTACGCGCCCTGCATACGAATCACCTCACCCCGTATAGCTACTCAATGCTTTCCGCAAAAACTAAGCCTGTAAGGGGTGAAGCGTACTGATATATCAGACATACACAACAGACAAGAATTATTTTGTGGTTCTGGATCCATTCATATTGGTTTGTTGGCACGTAACAATGGCCACAATACCACAAGTTATTCTGCTTCAATATTGGGGACTCTCTGACCCCATCTTAAACACGAATTAAAGCTTGTTACACATTAAACAAGGTAAAAACATTTTAGTTAAGCTTCTTTGAAGTTGCACCGTCTCGCCTTCCATTTATGGAAATGATTGATGCACAAATCCCCATTCAATCAAAGCCATTGACAGTAAACCCTACAATCCAGACCACTTCTATATACAGACCACCTCTATAGTGAGACCATGTCTATAAATCACACCCCTCCATCAAGAGACTACCGTGAACCTCTATACGGTGACCACCTCTCTACTAAGACCACTTGAGGCCCGCCACAGGGTGGTCTACTTAGGCAGGTATCACCCACACCCCTCATGTACTTCCACAGAGCGTGGGAGACTCCCATGTCACTTTTAGGTGCAATCAACTCTCATGAAAAAGATTCACAAAACATGTTCACTGCGATTTAACACCAATAAAGCCATGAAAGAAGTCCCAGGGAGGTTCTGATGTTACTATTGTATGGTTCTATTGTGTAAGGCGCATGCCGTTGTCATTGAATAAGCCGTTTAAAGTGTTTACATTAGTTATATCAACCCTAGTAATAGCCGAAGTATTTTACTCTGTTTAAGCCTTGTTTTTCTTCAACTATAAAGTCTGATGTACTAGAAATATATCAAAATCAAACATAACAAAATATTTCTCATAGTTATTTTTTTTGATTTTTGCATTCTTCCACTTTTTTAATTGTTTTCAAACTGGTTCTATGCAGAATTTATTGTTTTCATTATATATTTTTTATTTCAAACATTTGCATCATTTTTATCGTAACATATAGGCAAAATAACATCTTACACATCTAACATCTTACAAAACTTACACTAAGACAAGAACAAGAAATATGAAGAACACCACTTATTAGCAAATTGGCACCATTACCTATTGGCAAATTAAGCAACTTTGTTACACAATATGTCTATTTTTAGCAGAAAACTTATACTTTTGTGATCCTAAATGTGTGCTTTTGGACCAAGAACGGCTTTTAGTGCTGTTCATTTATTTTGTTGACATAATATAAGTACATGTATGGTGCTCAAAAGCTACTTTCACATGGCCCTCTGCTATCGCGCTCTGTTCTAAACATCATAACTTCAGGCACTTTAAGTAATACAAAACTAGTTTCCGTTTGGCTGAGCAAACATAATGTATTATTCAGATACGTCTCATGTTCAGCCATTCACTCGGCTACATGTATCATTACTCTCGCTGATGTAATTGGTGATACAGTTTCAATACACACTTAATTACTCTTTGAAAATACCCCTTAGATGTTTTATTCATCTTATATTATGAAAACTACTGACTTTAGAGGGAGAATATAGTGGTGAAGTTTTATTACAAACGCTCTGAGAATAAAGTGACGAGACGATATGTCAATTCAAAGTGCGAAACCACTATTATAGTCTATCTCTTTGTTATCTACACACCATAAAAATAACACTTTTCAATGGCTATTTGAACAAATGCTCTATGGGCCAAGAATACAATGTATATATCAATATCCCTCTTGACTCCTTTCGGAAATATTACGTAAGTGAGACACGCCAGGATTATACGTATGACGTACCAATCAATATGGGAAGTACTGCAGTCCTTAACCATTACTGAAGAATGAGGGAAAGTGAGATAACTACAGTTTATATACATGATTCTGAGCTATTACATGTATGTCATATCTTCTAACTACCCTCGCCAATTCTGCACGAAACCATGTCCCTTTTTTATATAGAAATATGTTCTATTTAAAAGAAGTTATAGGACAAAATTTGAGTTCTGTTGGTTAAAGTACAACGTGCAGTTTTCTTTGTTGCCAACATGGCGCTGTTACCAGCTTTCACCCAGCCACCTGGGAGTCCCGCGGGAGTCTGGATTTGTGTCTGGATCCGCTGGACTCCAGAGACTCCACAATCCATGCGATCCATGCTAAACAGTGTGTGAGAAACAGACATTTATGCCTGTCTGACTGGGGCTTTGGGTTCAGACGTATGCAGTAGAAACGTTCTGTACTGGGACCACCTTTGAGACCAATGTTAGGCGGTCTCAATTGAGAGGTGGTCTCCGTACAGAGGTTTGTTGTGGTAGATTTGTAGATTTATAAAAGTTTGGGGGCGTGAAAAATGTTCTTATGATAGAGGTGGTTTCAATAGAGAGGTGGTTTTAATCAAAGGTTGTACTGTAATGAAAGTTGCACCAGAGGCATCCGCATCAATTGGGTGAGTAAGAGAGTGATGTCAGCAGTGAGGGTTTGTGATGAGTCTCACCAGACCCTGGAGACTCCGTGTCCATCATACTAAACAGGCCCATGCTTGAGACAAGGATCGTGAATGTAAAAAGGGCAAACGATCTTTAACTAGTTGTTCAAACCAAAGGCAGATTCATAAACCATATGTTTAAAACTAAAAGCTTGTTATATAATTACACTGTCAATCTGAAGGTTAAAACTATTTGTGTTGCTCTCAATATAGAAACAAGGCAGAAAAAAGAGCCGGTTAGAGCCTGGCTCCGGCGTACAGACCCTAACAAACAGACCAAGTGAAGGACATGTTGGATGATGGAAAATGCGTTATATTGGTATTGGTGGGATGTATGAATTATAGTCCAAGTAAAGGTGGATCCAATCCTGTGTGCATGGATCACATCCGCCAGCTGTCTTCTCGTCAATGACTCATTTCCTGGAATACAGCTGACGTCTGTCTTACAATTAAGGAGGTGGTCCAGATATATATCATACTATTGGCTAGATTGATATTGCTAGAAGATCCATATGCTAATTTATGAATCCATATTAAATGTGGCCTAGTTAGGATGATTCTTTATGTAATGTATAATCACCTAATTGGTGGTTGATCAATTTTATATTCTTATCTAATTATTAATTATCCAACTTATCTAATTAACATAATTTCTTCCTCCAATGTCTTATCAAGGAGCCCTGCCTTACACCACCTTCATAAACCCAACACTCGTCCCACTTCTATACTGAGACCCTGAAGGCCCCCTCTCGCGTGTCCACCACCCATAGGCCGTACTGTACTCCCCTCAGGAAGCAGAGACAAATGGCGGGAAACGTCGAGTTTGTCGGCGGCCGCCATGATGGCTGATGCATCACGGGAACATGGCGCCGGCCGGAAATGGGCAACGAGCGCGCTGATTGGTTAATAAAGGTGGGTTTCTGCTGGGCCACAAACTGGGGTTTCTTAGGGATTTGATGGCTGGGAATTTATATGGGTCATCTTCTTGTTCCTGTTACAGTTTCATCCATTTATTTTGAACTCTGGTAAGTGGAATTTATTGGATAAGTGGAAGAAACCGTGTAATCAAAACATTGCTGATTTTATGTGGGTTGGGACGGTGGATAGAGGCTGCTTATTGCGTGATCTGATTACAGCCAATTCTATTGGTTATCCTATTTTCTGATTGGTTAGAAAAAGAGGTAAAATGTTGCTTTTACTAGAGCACTTTGTGTGCGGAAGTGGCTGCAAATCTTGTGAGGGATTTGATTGGTGGCAATTCTATTGGTTATCCCATTTTTCTTGTCAGTCTGTATTGGCCACTGACAAGTCGAACTTGCTCGTGAGTCGAGTTGAGTAAACGCAGTAGAACCTCTCTACTAGGCTGAACTAAAGTGGTCTCCCTGTGGAAGTGGTCGTGTTCTGGAAGTTCGGACAATGCCATTGGCCTTATTATGGCATGAATAGGAGGTCACACTGTATCATTTCAGTTCAAGTTATTTCACATGAGAGATCACTGATAATATGAAATTTTCACCCCATGCGGGTTGGTCTTCTGAAATAATGGGAAAACTATTGAAGAAAAGGTTCATTTCAAAAACATGTTGAGTATAATAAACATTTGAAAAAGAGGAATATTTTTCCTTTTTAAAGAGTTCACAAATAATCAGAGTATGAATGAGTTTCCAGAGGTAACTGCGGTAACACTTGGAGCCTGCTATACTGAGTGTTGTGGGCCGCCGACCTTGACTGAGACATCACTCGCGGATTAGCTAATCCTGGCTAATCCCCGGGGCCCTGTTGATCCGTGGGGTCACTCACCCAGCACAATAACACAACGTGGTGCAGTATCCAATCTCTATCAAGGACACAGCTCACAATACACGGCTACAATGATATAGAACCAAGTCTCTGTTGGGATCAGAATCTCTTTTTACAGTTTGTTTAACAACTGGTTATGGGTAGAGCGCAAGGTGGACCAAAAGCGAATTTTATGAACAGTCCTACAATGATGCAGTACACCTCTCTATTAGGACCACCTTCTGTATTAATTGATGATACTGACAATATACTACATTGCAAAGAGATGTACCTTTTTCAATGTCAGTACAGATTTTGAAAGGTAGGTGGAATATTTCACAGAATTAACTGATATACAACTACTTTTAAGGATGGTACATGTCTTCACTATGCAGTGTTTCCAGAACATAGCCCCCAAACTGCCTCTACACTATGTGAGAGTCATACAGCTGGCTGGTGTAGTTACAATTTCCTTGCAGTCAGTATGCACTGTGACTGTGCAAGCATCATGAGTACAGTCCCAGCTACGTAATACGTAAGAATAAATACGTAATACGTGTATTACGTTGACAAAGCAGGGACCCTGAGTACAGTCCCCGCTATGACGCAGTCTGCATTGATCCTGTAATCTGTCTACAAAGAGTGCACATCCCGGGATCCAGTTAACGGCCGCCGGATTATTCTAATCCCCTGCTGATGTCACACAAAAACATCTCACGGCTGGAGACAGGGACAGGCGTGCAGGGTACAGAGAGGGAAAGACGTACAATTGATCATAGAGGGAAATGTTGGAGCATCGTAGCCACAATTCTACTATGAGAAGACCTTTTATATTGGTGGCAAACCTCCTTAATGAGATTATTGCGAGCCTCTGTAAGGAAACCACCTGTCTATTTAGACCAGTCCATCATTGCACATTAGTGGACACGTTTCACCACTGTTGATTGGCTGGATTAACATTAGTTTGCATTGTGGATCATTTTTTACTTAATTTAATTTGATTTGTTTTATTACTGTGACATTGCACACCAAACAATGCGAGTAACAATAGTAGATGATATACAGGCCCTTTCAGTCACCTTTACAGATACTGATATAAAAACGTAAACCATGTTTGACATTGTCTTTATGGTAATACAAACTTAACTGACCATTCAAATCCAATCTAAATCCAGCCAATGAAAAACAACTTCCTGATTAATTTACTGCGGGATAAAGATAAAGAATATTGGTGGAAATATTTGCATTGTAATTGCATAGGACTGTGTCAGCTTATCTCAATAATGTGGAGTGATAAGGTATATATACTAGAGCTTGAAGCCAGGCTAAAACTGATGCCCTGGCTCCCATGGTCATATCGGCCTGTCGGTTACTCTACCATATCATAGAAGTAAATTGTAAGATATAGTGTTTGTAAATCATAGTAGTGTATATACCTCCTCGCACGATGCTGGGGCACATGGTTGTGAACATAAACAATTTGCGAGAAGAAGCACCGTGAGATTACGACCCGAGCGGGTAGCCAGGAGGGGCCGTAGCGTGATCCGATAATGGGGCAAATGGGAGTTTACGCCCGGCGGCTGTCAGGGGTCCCTGGTATGCACCTGCAGTTACACATGCTCTTGTCAGGGGGCACCTGTCTGCACCTGCTATAGCCTGCTGATACACATGCTACTGTATCTTGCTGTGTGTTACACCCGTATGCTCGCTGCATGGGCTTTGTTTCAGGATGCACACACTGGCTCGTGTCTCGTGTTTGAGGATCTTACCCCATGAGCCAGAACCCGGATTGTGGGTGGTTACAATCTTACTTCTTTGGCCAGGATGCTTTAGTGGAGTTTTCTTGAAAGGAATGTGCCTCTAGTTTAAGAATAAATGGCGATGGTATTATGCAAGTGGTACTTTCTGTCTTGTGTCACCTTTTCTGTTACCCAGACTTGGATGCTTTAGCTTTGAAACAAAGAGTTCATCCCTGACAATTACAGAAATTACAGGAAAATTGTATATTTGTAGACCAAGAGGCCCAGCTATGCGTGCACTGGACAACTTATGTAAATGTGTGACTGTGTACGGCGACTTACTGACAGCAGAAGCTTGGCCACGATGGAATCTTAGAGTGTTTACCTGAAAGTACATTAGGAAAAGTATGTTAGGACATGAGTAATTCGGCAGAGGAGTTAGGGTGGTTAGCAATCATTATGGCCGTTTCAAGAGAAACACTTAATGTCATGGTCCCAAACTGAAAAACAGACTATATATCTATAATACCAGGAATTCATTCCTGATAATAAGAGCATCCATTGTGAAGATATAGGCCAGGAATTCTACTCCACAATAGGGCTTAACCCGTAATAAGTTGCAACATGATTGAAAACAATTGCATATATCTCCGCAATATTGCTCGTATCATATACTAAAATTCTACCAAAGTCAACAATTACAAAATACTTCTAAGTTTGATTTTTGATGGTACACATTTGTCAGTGGAAGTAAGGGTAGTTTCAGCAGACCACACATGTTTTTGACACTGTAATTGAATATCATAACTGATAAGTATCGATACTGATCAGAATGATTATGAAATAGCTGCCACATACGTGCAACTGGCAATTTGTCATGGGTCATTCTATTAAAATTGAATGTTTTTGGTACTATGGAGTCTTTCTATGCTGAAGTTTTCAAAATATAAAAATTTTTTTTTCAAAATGTTTTATATTTCATTTTAAGCTTTTCAGCGCTACAGAGTTGAAAATGCTATCATATTATGAAACTATAACATAGAAAGAAATCAAAGTACAAAAAATAAACCATATGATATGTATAAACTTCATGAAATTACTAATATGAAATATATAAAAGTATATTTCACAACTGAAGGTAGGGTGCTAAGGTGCACATTGTTGTCCATTTACCCTGCGTGTCAGACTGTACGTATAGGGAGGGTTATCTCTTCCATCTCCAGTACACACACCTCCACCAACAGGCTCAATTAAGTCACAATAAAGTGTTCACACCTAGATGCAGCGTAATGGTAGAGTGGAGTGAAAAGGATTCGGGGAAATGTGCAAAGAAGTAGTGCGATTAAACGCATTTAATGCGTGACATAATCGTTTATTGGACATGGCATAAGTTGTGATTTCATGGAAAAGATAAGTCTATGGTAGATTAGACAGTAATATGTGTTAGAACAGTGCATCAGTAGAGTATGAGGAATTACCTCAAGGGAACTACACTAGCATGGAGATAGATCTAACTATTAGTACAGGGGATATCAGTGTATGGTTATACATTAGAGCAGATGCATAAGGTGCGATTATACAATGGGTAACGGTGTTATCCGGTGTAGTCTTTATGCTGCTATCATAATCTCTAAATGGCTCTAAATGTATCTGTGAATGTGACCAATTGCATTTTCTTATCACACACAGTCTTTTTCATAGCATTCCACTGTTTTGTCTGCTGTAATTCCATATGCATATTTGCTTGTATAACATAAGTATTTTTGGCGTATACATGACAGGTCATCATTTTTACCAGGTCCTCTAGGAGGGTGACCGGATCTCAGGAAATACCGGATATGTTAATCCCGACAAAAATATCTACAGAAATCTCTACTTTCATCTAGCCCCTGGAACCTATACACACGGCTGATTCAGCTTCGATATACAGGACTGTCTGACCCTAGCTTTATATGCATTGTGACAAGACAATTTGTAACGATGGCCACCAGACCAGCACTGATTGGGCTTCGTATTGAGAGCTTTATATGACCACAAACGGGTGTATGACAGGAACAATGGGTTGCGTGCGTGGCACCGTCACCTTCCAATGTCCCGCCACTGCGCTGTGTGTTAGAGACGCCGACAGTTCGGGTCTCTGGCCATAAACCCCAATTATCGCCCGGGTGCAAGCCCTAGTAGTGGGAGGAGAGGTGCGATCTCTGGCAGGTTGTAAAGAGAATGTAAAAGGCAGGCCAGGGTGCAGTTAGATGGACAGTGGATGTAAAACTGTAAAACCTGTGGTTGGGACCTACTATATAATGGGAGCATTTGATACTGCTCTCACTTTGTAACGAACATCAAAAGGAGCAGGGAAGAACTAATGCTAAGACGTATTTACAGTAGAATCTCTTAGTAACACAATCTTTATAATGATACCTCTAAATTAAGATATACGTCTATATTGAGATCACCTCAACAATGGGAGCATTTAGTACTGGTGATGTACCTTTTAGATATATCACAGGGAACCTCCATGCAGGGATACTTCTCTATGGAGATCTCTTGCGACCAGCCTTGTCTTATACAGAGGAGTTGACACTGCTGCCAAGAAGTAGCGAATTGAGAGGGTTGTAAAGTGTGGAACACCCTCCGGTAAATCTATGTGCCGACAGCTCGCTTTTATTACTCTGAGTATCAGATGTCAAATTGACCTCTGAAATATTTCACCAGCGATTGGATTATCATAATTTATTGATTGATGTGACCTAATTCTTAATTTAACCTTTGTATCGTGATTTTATGCGAAGATTAGTCAAACCAGCAGGATATAGATACATGTACTTCTATTAGTGTTTTGTAAGCATAGACACATGCAAACTGACAGTCTGCAAATCATTAGCAATGCTTGGATGACCACTTGACCTAATTCAAATCCTGAATTAAAAGGTCTGTGATTTGTTCACATTTTTAATGAGCAAAGTTCAGAGGTCATACATTGACATCTGGTACTCAGAGTGGGCTTTATGTGTTCTGTATCAGAACAATATATAATGCTGTGGCTCAAAGATACAGATGTAAACAAACGCTAACAAACATCTCACACAGGCGGTGTTTGGCACACACAGTCCTATCCCCTGATGCCCGTATTAGGCTGTACACGGGGCTGGGGTGCTGAATATTTGATGTGACTGTAGCCGAGACCAGATGGATTCTGTTGCAGTCATCAATTATACACCGATCATGTTCTACAAAACACGGCAGGTGACTCATGGGATGATGTAGTTGTGTGCAATCATCAGCATGATAAACACGAGGAAAGAGTATCAAGACAAAGTTCTGTTAATTAGGTATGTAGCATAGGGGTTCATAGTCTTTATGTTTTCACTGCTACGAGTATATATGTACCAAATCCAAAATTAAACAGAAAAAATACATTTAATTAAAGTTTTCAAGGCCTTAGGCGCCCAAAAATAATCATTTACAAGGAGCTTGAAATTTAAATAAGATTAATCATATTTCTTATGTTTAATTTTAGAGTTGGTACATATATGCACGTAGCAGTGAAACCAAAGAGACAATGAAGTAACAAAACATAAAGCCATTCGGAAAGTTACAGGAATCTAATGAGTTAATGTGAAATACCCCACACCCCAACCCCGAGTGAAAAAAAAATTAAGAGAAAAGTATAGACATAACCGATTTTCATGCATACTGTTCACATGATGTTAGCTATCGGCCTTTCACTAACTGTGTCCCCATTACTGAGGTGTCCAGCTTAGGAAAGTGTGTCTACTATACAATAAACAGAGGGTGAGAATGTGCTCTAAATTATGGTGTCCGCTTTGCGAGGTTTTACTGTACGCAGATAATCAGCGATTAGCCCCCAAAAAAGTGACCATTCGCAGGTAGCAATCTTCCGGTCAGTGTCACACTGACCATTCAGTGACCATCTGTACGTCCACCCCCTTAATGACCACTGTCCAGCTGAATTAGACGTATCGCGGTGGTCAGTCCAATTACCAATGGTCAACTGGTCAGCCATCAGCCACCTCAGCTGACCGCTTGTATTACAAGTGGCCAGTCTAATTGTGGGGTGCTACGAATGATTATTAATGGCTTAAGTGTAACCCATAGAAATCATTGAAGTGTGATTGACATCAAAATTCATTCTAGAATAGGCCATAACATAACTTGTATTACAGTGACTAGTCACAATCAAGTATCATTCACAGCAGAGATGGGGAAAATGCATTATAACTGTATTAACTTTTACTAACCAAAGGTTAGGTTGTCACATAACTTTGTTCTGTTCACAAAACCAGAGGTTAGGTGGTCACATCACTTCTTTGTGTACTAAAAAAATAAATGTGGTGCCTCTATGGTCTGACGAGACCACTTCAGGAGGTCTTACTGCAGAGGTGGTCCTAGCTGAGGGCTGGTGATAGTGCTGGGAACAATACAGTGCAGTAGAGGGGGTGATGATGAGACATGAGTGAAAAGAACATTCTCATCAGCCTAGGCGTCCAGCGGCAGTAGTTGGGACCCCTTTAGCTTCGTAACGTCAATGGATATAGTATCAACTGACAATCCAACCCCCTCCCCTCTCCACCTCCCCACTCGCCCCTATTCAGACCAAATGACACTTAAGCCTCATCGTCAATGCCTGACGTCAATGGACAAAGTATCAGCCGAAATTCCGATCTAGCCCTGCCCCTATTTCGACCAAATGACGCTAATCGGACATAATAAAACAATTAGCCAGAGCAACATTGTATTATCTACATGAGCGTTACAATGCGACCTCTATATCACGTCAGCACAGCCATAAAAAGTGATGGTCTCTTTACTGAAATTCGGGGGTCCATTTCTCACTCTATGGGACTATCACAAATTGCATTAATATTAAAGAGGTGTTCTCAGTATACAGGTGGTCCACACTGCAGCATTAACACTGTAATCGCCTAACATAATGCGCCCGTATTAAGCCATTTGCGGGCACTAAGTGAATTATCCGTATCAGCAGTAACCTAATTGCGGCACATCCACTGACCCGCCTCAGGTTACAGAAGGACGCCTCTCTGGAGACCTCAAAAGAGAGGGTCTGTCCCATGGGGGTCTCTTTTTGAGGGCTTGAGACCAAGAGAAATGCTCTCATTATAGAGGTGGTCTCTCCACAAAGAGAGAAATGCTCTCATTATAGAGGTGGTCTCTCCATAAAGAGAGAAATGCTCTCACTATAGAGGTGGTCTCAGTAGAACCTCGCTGGTAAGACCACCCTGAGTGGAGCCTCAGCAGTTCTCTGTGGAGTCTGAGATGGTGGTCTGTTGATCAAAGTGCAAGGGACCACGTAATAAGGCTATGTCCGGAGGTCCCCAACCCTCATATAAAGGTGGTCTCTTTATGAAGAGAGCTTATAGAGGTGGTACCTGCCGGGGTGTATGCTGTACCATGGAGGCTGACCCCTATAATAGCTGACAAGTCCACACAATTAGCTGATGACTGACAGTGTCCAGATGGCGACCAAGGAGCAAACAGTAATAAAACTATTACTGGCGCCGGTGGTTGGGGGGGGGGGCGGGGGCAGGCTTGGATACACTCTCATTTAAATCCACTGTCTTTTCAGTTGTATGCAATCTCCTACTCTTTTCCCTTCCATGTCTCACATCCCACAGCAAAGGCTAACTAGTACACGTAGGTTGGTGATGAACATTCGCGGCGTATCACTGCATGCTAGCGTATGTTTCACTAAAGGCTGAATGAAATTCATGGAAATATTGTCACTTTACGATCTACTCCCCAGGGGGAGTTGAGAAATGCACTATAGAATTTCAAAGATGCTGCAATTTATCTGGTGTGAATACAAAGTTAATAGAACACCCAATCAGTGAATTGCGACTATGAATAAGAACATTCCATTTTTACATTGCCATAATGACTACATGAGAGCAAACTACAACGCCTACTACTGAAACATCGGACGATGGAGCGATACCAGCATAATGACTGTAATAACGATCTGATGCACCCAGCCACCCAAATATCTCAACGGCGGCATCTCGTGGTGCAATAGTCAGCCTCAGATAGCAAAAACTCCACTGAATGGACACGTTTCCTCGACTGAAGCAACAGTTGGTGTAAGTTTGCGTACTATGTAGATAGAAACACACAAAAAAGCAAATACAGAGAATGACAACTGGCTATTAAGTCTGTGACTGGCATAGAACATGTGAGAACACAGGAAATGTAGCTGTCACAGAAACTATTATGCAACATCAATCTATGCACTATATCTATCGCAACACATGCTTTTGAATAGAAAAAAAAACTGAAATAAAACTGCAAAACGGTGGGCTATACAAGTTTGGTTTGAAAAAAAAGAGGTGAAAAAGCCAGCGTGTGATAGATCTGTGCAATAGAAATCTATTCAGCCTCAGATAGCAAAGACTCCAGTGAAAGGACATGTTTTCCAACACAGGCACAATCGGTGTAATCTTACACAGTATGTTGTAGATAGAAACTCATAAAGTGTTTAAACATTCCCATGTTTATATTGCAAAATATGGATCTTTTAGCTTATGAGAAGGGCTAATGTCAGTTTTGATGATCTAGGCATTTCCGAAGGACCTATTTTCAAGCTTATCAAAATGAGGTTAAAGCCCTATTTGGAATACCACATTTTTGTCTATATTTGGTCTCGATCAACCAGACGCACGTGCATCAAACTAGTGACATAGGCAGATCCAGGGGGTTGCCCCCTGCCCCACCTTTCCCACCAAAATACTTCATTTTCATTGGTTTGTCATAAGATCCCGTAAGTGCCCCCCCTTTCTTCCTCACGTGCGCCCCCCACCCCCTTTCCAAAAACCTGGATCTGCCTTTCAGTGACCACCTCAGTAGTGTGTATGTCTGTCTGTAGAACCGGCAATAATACATCAAATGGTACTATTTTAGTAGAAGAAAGTATCACCTCAGTATTAATGAAACGTGCTGTTTTTCGTATTTGCCAACCTTAGGTTCACCGTTCTACAAACACTTGACGAGACCGTTCAAAAGGCGCAGTGGACGAGAAGGGTCTTGTCACGTGAAGAATGTGTGGATACAACTTACAAAAACAACCATTCAGTTTGTCACTTCCAGGGAGACCAGTGAAAAGGTCCTCCAATATATTTTATTTTCTATTTTTATACTTGGGGTTGGACTGAAGGGTGTGTGTGTGTGCGTGCGTGCGTGCGTGCGCGCTCACGCGTGCGTGCGTGCGTGCGTGCGCGCTCACGCGTGTGTGTGAATTTGGGGTGCAATTAAAAGGGGGCGGGAGCAGGAAATTTGAAGTAATTGTAGGGGGGGGGTCAATGAAAATTATAGCCAAGTGTCTGAAAATCATACCATAATGGTTTAAATTTTAATACCCACCCTCGCCAACATTACATCGCTGTCTAGACATTAGCCTTTGTGCACTTAATTAATGTGTCTTTTGAAATTAAAAACAAGATGGTTTCAGAGACATAAATATAAAAGCCTGTTGATTTGATATACAGCATATAGCCTGGTTTGATTTGTCTAGTTTTCCTGTTTGAAACTTTGACTGCATAAATAGATAAATCAAACTAAACCCAGGCATAAAAAACACTATAAATGCCCGGTCTGTCTATAAGAGTTCTCCTGTATCCTTCTTTCATCGTTGTTTACCCTCGGCATTCCATCAATGTACTTAATGTGTCTTTGCCAATTAAAAAACCTGATGGTTTTACCAGTATACCATATCCACGCCTGTCTAGTTCCTCTGTACCTCTCTGTTACCGTTGTTTACCCTTGAAAGGAACAGCCATTAAATAGAGATACAAATCAGAGTGTTGGTCTATGGACATTACACGCTGAATCAGACTGCTTCAATGGAATAGGGAAACTTTGTACTTATTAAATATTGACACTTGGGTGCATACAATTTATCCGGCGTATTTTCATAGTAAGCAGATATCCATATCAGACTAGTTGAGACAAGTGTTATTGAGAATCCGTGAGGTATTGTCATCCTTTCATGCATGTTATGTCAGAATGAACAAGTATACTATGCATGGTTAAATTAAAGGGCCTCTACTGCTATCCACACCACACACACGCACACGAATACATATAAAAATACTTATATTGTATTTACGGACTTGATTTTGTATAAACATTGACATACTATTAATAGAGCATAATTTCTATAAGGCTATATCACATAGCCTCTGCCGGGAATCGAACCCTGCACCAGCACCACCACTGTGGTATATATTCACCATATGTGATACATACCCTACATGTTTAAAATAGAAAGCCTGCACTACGTTAAATCATCACTCTTATACGTATCATGCTCCCATACCTGACAGTAATTATTCTGTTTTGTCAGACCAATTAGCCCAGTGTAATGTGATGCTTGTTGCCATCTCATGCAATCTCCACCACTATAATTATAGTGTAAAACCTCATGTATCTCTGTCTTATGGTGTTTATGCACCCATATTATATGCTTGTGAGAGTTTATACAACAAATTAATGTTAATAGTTTTAACTCTCTGCACGTGTGTGCTTTGTCATTACAGATGACAATGTGTTTTTGCATTCATAGACTTTTGGTTTATGTGATAGAATATTCCCACGAGTGAACCTCTCTATTAAGACCACCCGGGAGAGTGCCTCAAGTGGTCTCAATGGACAGGTGGTCATGGCATCTTGATCTCCTTGTGGAGGTCACGGGACATGGTCTCACTATAGAGGTGGTCTCTTTTTAGAGGTGGTGTCGTTATGGAGGTTTCACTATAGAGGTGGTCTCTTTATGGTTCACGAGACATGTATATCTTTCTTAAATGAAAATAAGTGGATATTACGTTTTACCGTTCATGACGTTTTGGGTTATTAGATGAGGAAATACTTGTGAGTGCCCAGATCTGGCACAATAAAGTATGTCTAATAGGCTGTTTAACTTCATTGTCAGTGTATGTGAACATGACATAATGTTATTACTGCATATTTCTATGGCCAATGTGTGTAAGTGCAATACGGTATTACTTCTGGCTGCTTTCAATACAGAGCTAGTCTCACTGTGGAGATATATTGTGTCCTGTTGAGAGCTATGTGACCACAAACGTCAGAGAAAACATTCTATATAATACCGGGCCATGTCACATAAACCTCTATGTTCTTCCAAAGTGTGACCTAGAAAGCTAGCCAATCAGCTTAAAGCTCTCCCTTAAATTTCGAGATACCTTTGACTTGTAAATATCACCCGATGCATTATGAATAGTTTGACCATTTTGGAAAGATGTCAACGGCTATTTGAAAGCAAGTTTTGAGCATTAAAGTGAAACCTTGATATTCTAAGTGCGTCCAAGATGATGTATTTTTGCCCGTACTCCTCAAGGAGGTTGTGACTTATAGAGTGGGTGCTATTTGCAGTCCATTTCTCTACAAAAACACACTCAAACCTTCTGCAAATGGAGCTGTGTTTTAATATGCAGCAGTAACCTTTTTATCCTGCAAACGAGCAGCCGAGGGGGAATAGTCCGTCCAGGGTAGGTCAATAGGGGGAACATACGGCAGTTTTCTAGGCTGTGTCAATATAAACAGCTGCGTGAAGGTTCGGGAACACAGACCATGGTTTTTATTACAGAGGTGGTCTCTTGAAAGAATTTGTTTTATTACAATTTACAGTATATATCTGCGTGCGTTCAGTGGACATTACATGACGGTTTGAGACATCAGAAAAGAGTCCTAAAGTAAAGTAGAGGTGGTCTTTCTCTAGAAGCCGTCTTACAGTGCGGTTCTACTCTATACCCTGTATCTATACTATATTTCACACATCACCAGGGTGTAAACCCTGTGAATACTTGATTAGGAGGGAAGAAAAAAGCTCACATTGCGGTATGCTGCTCTCTGGTGATTGAATTTACACTTTATTATGGAAATGTTTATGGAAATAGAGGTGGATAACGTGATTTCCTACTGAGGCCCTGGTCTTATTATAGAGGTGGCCCTCCTACATAGGTTGTCTACTAGGTAGGTGTACACCCTATATATATATATACGAATGCAACCCCATAAGAGGGAAATATGCAAGAAAAAAGCTCAGCCCCCGGTATTGCAGCATCTGTGTATATTCACTCAACCCAACATGCACCTGTTTGCTATTGAGGACGTCCCCCATAAAAGTTATATCAATCAAACCTACAGTGCAATGTGGGGAGATAGCATTATGAGGTAACGCCAGTAGTGTAGCGTGTTTACATCCAATATACCCCTGCACGCACCTGCCCCCCCCCCCGCCTGAGCAGCCCTCCACACCCAGCAATGAGCTGAGTAACGGCGACTCAACAGGTGGGTAGTGCTCAGTCAGCAGTATTACACCCGGGTTGCTCTCTCCTTGTAGAGAAGTATACATGATGAAGGGTATGTGTGGGTCTGCATACATGGTGGGGCTTTTCACCGTTGTGTAGTTGTTGCACTCTGTTGATATTAAATAATAAAGGGGTAATCCTGTTTTACTATGTGCATGCCTCCCTCCACATTGAGAAGTATGGTGTCCTCTTCTGCGTTTAGAAATATATATGGTGGTTTTCACCACTGTGTAGTTGTTGAAGTGAGCGGGTATTGAAATAGTCAAGAGGTTACATGGTGATTGGACATAAAACTGACATACCCAGGTGCTCGGAAATAGAGGGGACATTTCATGGGTTTCGTATGCGGAAATGCTGCAATGCAACAATACAGGACCCCATGCAAAATATACCTTTGTGTGTAGGTGGGAAGTATGTGGTCCGGGGCATTCACACGATTCATGAGCATATTTGTGTGAGGATTCTTGCTTGTGATTGCTGTAACCATTTGCTTTAGTTGTAGACCATACTATCTCTATAAAGCTGACCGGCCAAACCAGCTGCCCCGTAGGGCCCGTGTCACACCATGTCGACAACTGGGTTTAACCATCGTCTTGGCACATGTACGCTGCTCCGTCTTGCCGTATACGAGGAGCTGATGAGTTATAGCCCCGGGTATGGCGAGAATTACTCACATATGCTCATTGCCATGGCTTAATATGCTGCTGCCGGTCGTGCAGGGGTTTATTCACCAGTTTAAACACCACTTTATACATGGTGCAGGGGCTGTGTATCTTCTAAATGGGTTTACAAGCCAGGCATAGGTAATATCTGCATTAATTAGAGTTGAAATATCATCGGAAGGTATATTTTTCAAATTCTGAACGTTACATAGAATCAGGCATTGAATCTTGCAGTAAAACTCTCAGCTCTAAACCCGACATTTTACACGTATAAACCAGAAGATGTTGACCAGGGACAGTGATAGTGACGGATTTGTATGAAATACAACACAGCCCAAGGGCTGACAGGATAATACGTGTATTATCAATCGATGTATCAATCGATGTCTACATACAACATCATACTTGAGCCCATTGACATTCAATGACCATGATTACGTTCTAATACATCAGTCAGCATGGCTGATTTTGCCACAGCCCAAGTAATATGTGTGTGCGTGGACATAATTGTGTACGATTCAATGGTTTCTGTATAGAGGTTGTCTCAATTGGAAACTGACCCTAGTTTAACTGACCACTTCAGTCCATAGCCCGGGGGTGACAAAAATACGTGTGTAGACATATGTACGTATCAATGTCTACACACAATAACATGGCTGTTTAATGATCTGCCTCATTAACATATAATTAACATGATTAAAGTGATTAACATCTCATTAAGCATCATTAGAGCCGGGGATGTAGTTACATGGTGACCAGATATGGACATCTGGGGATGCTGCGGGCAGTTACATTGTGTTTGACAACGCAGTATATATTACTGTGACCAGATATGGACATTCTGTGATTCTCATTTGACCAATTTCTGCTGGATGAATTTTCTCTTAAATTGTAAATAGTTTCACGGCATTATTTACTCAGGGTTTTTATATAAAGTTATTGCTATGTAAAAATGAAACTATAGCTGTATTGTTAGAACAGTTTGTCTGTAGATTCTCATAATGTTAGCATAATTACTGCTTGAAAACTCATTATTTAGGTGCCAAATACCTCGATAATGTCTACAGATTTAAATAGTAAGGAGGGGGGCATTCACTTTGGTAGAAAAGGGCAAAATTATTTTTTCATGATGCTGTGTAGGTTTATTGTAACTATTATTTTATGGGATTTTGTTTCTAAGCTGTATTGTTAAGAAATGTATTATTGCAAAGGTAAAGTCTATAAAACTTTTCATTTTACATTAGATTTAAATGATGTATAAATATATGGCAGCCATTTTGAATTCAAAATGGCGACTGAAATAATGATCGGCTGTAAAATGAAACTCATAATAGAATTACCAAAAACAGAAATAATGTTGATATCTATAGACATTTCTTTAGTACACAACACGCATTGACTTACAAATATCATTGACAGATGGTCATTCAGACGATGTCAACTCTATCTGTACATTACCAACAAAATGAATGTGATCAAGGATTGAAAATTTGGAGTTCCGGTATCAGAGTAAGTGATTGTTCAAAATTCTGACCCTACCAGTCCCTACTACTGCAGTGGCACTGTATTAGTTAAATAGATTATCATGTCACCACCAATCACTCTGTCAATGAAGCCGACATTGACACCGACATTGAACCAGCATCTAATTAGGCGACCTAATTAGCAGCGCGTTCTCATCGCGAGTGCTAATGATGATGTCCTCATTAGCGGCTTAATGAACGCGCCCCGGGCAGTAGGCGGTGGATTAATGGATGAATAAGGAGTTCAGCTCTCACAGTCACAATCAGAAGTACATTTGAAATTATTACAGTTTTGAAAGTGCCTGCCTGATAGCAACAGTATAATAATGTATTATGGTCAATGATTGAACGATTCGATTCAGAGACCTCCTCCACAATAAGAGAATTTTCAGTCACAATTCTCTAAAAAGAGACCACATCTATAACAAGACCATTTTTCAGATTTAAACCTCGATAAACGGAACCTCCAGCGCATCACTATTGGTGTATGGGCACCTTTACACTATGGGCCAATCCAAGGTGTGGTTTTCATCACAAATTATAATTCTCCTGCTGTAACAACTATACAAATGGCAGTCATATTTGTAATTTAGTTTCCACCTGATCGTATATTTAAATGAATAGAATGTTGGTCTATGCTATTAAAAACAATCTATGTATGTGTAGTTTCAGCACTTGATTTTAACTCATGTTTCATATTGTGAGAACAAAACTTCAGGGGACATTGCTATGGACCAAACATAGTGAAATGAGAATTGTAATATGAACAGTGTATAACTTACTCACGCCCCGGCAGCAATGATTGGAGACACTACATACCTGCAAGACACACACAGAACATTAGACATTATCTCATGTTGATGCACCTGAGGTGAGCTGAGTTAGTCACACAGTCTGCTATATAAAGCCATTGTACAAGGAAGACATACATGTATGGCATGGATTCTAGGTCAATATGCATGAATTGAATGATTCCATATATAGATATAGAGTCCAACAATGCTGTATGGTTCTTGGGGTCAGAGACCACGCCATGGTGAACAGCAGTGAGCAGCATTCAGTCAGCAAGACCAGCTGAACCATGGTGTTCACCCGCATCCCCCATACCCACTTTTCAACCAAACATTTCATTTCTATGTTGTTGTTGTTTTCTTCCATCTCCACCATCCATGGCGTATGAGACCCCTGAGATCCCGGGGGCGCCCCCTCCCACCCCCACACCACCATCCACGTGCCAATGGACGCTATAAATGAGAGTTTGTGCCAAGTGGAGCCGCATAGAGCCGTATAGAGGTGATGTATGCCTGCTATCAGAGCTCACAGAGGAGCTGATATTGATTGGATTTTTCTTCCAGGACAAAACTCTGACCTTGTCTTTTTGCGGTGCTTCGCGATGCGTTATGAAGGCTTGAGACCGCGAGGAATTGTCCTATTGTAGAGGTGGTCTCTTTATGAAGGCTTGGGACCACGTAAAATTGTCCTATTATAGAGGTGGTCTCTTTACAGAGGCTTAAGACCGCAAGAAATTGTTCTATTTTAGAGGTGGTCTCTTCTCTTTACAAAGGCATGGAGCCGCGAGAGAGTTTGGGGATGTTACATCAGGCTACATACCGCAATGAGTCTTATTGTTGCGATCGAAAGATACCAGGTGAAATAAATCATATGTCAGATAGTATCCACGCTACTGATTGAAAGATGAAATTTCTGCATCTCAAGATATCTCCAATCTTCCTATTCTACCACACAGCGAGAAGCAAGAAAAATGATCATGTGTGGCAAAATGTGCCTGTAAGCCATGTTAATTAAGCCGTTTTGCCCCATGTCTCATTCTGAGGTGTATTTTTAGCTCCCACACAAACGGGGTTATAAAACAGCAGCATACAGCTGTGTGGGGAAAGTGCTCATTTGCCAGCTAGTGCATATTGCAGTGACACAGAAATGCAGTTCATTCTGCTTAGCTCGGATTATACAGTACCGAATACTGAACCAGGAACAGTCGCCACAACTCATCACTGCATATTAGTAAATTTCACATCCATCCTATTAATTGGGCTTATTACTTATTGCATGAACATGGACTTTGAAGGAGGCTATGTGAATTGGAAAGCCGTGAAACCCACGATGTTTCCCATTGAAAAGGTTCATCTAGGATAGTGGCAGAGTAAATGCAGTCCATTCTGCTTAGCTGGGGTGAGACAGTTCAGAATACGGTATCATAATCACTAGTGATATAAATACAACAAACTAGTGCATATTAGTGCAGTTTCACATTGAGATGGCCCAATCAATGGCGGGGCGACATGGTGGACTTTCTGACCCCAGCTTTAGAAGCCCCCATTGGCGCCTACACCAGGCTATTTCTGGCCGTCATGTTGACACAGGGAGGGCAGTGAGGGGGGCACTGCGGGAATTATAGTCTGCTGGGTGCTGTTTTAGTCCACCACTCGTTTTACGCACAATCCGACAGCACAATTTAATTAGGTCACAGCCTCAAACTGACTCAGCATTGCACGAGACCGTTATGATATGATTTATTTAAAAATAAAAACGGAACATACACTTGTTTCGTGTGCATTCTTTTTCATGATAGAATGGTATTCGACCACGAGATTTCGAGTGTCAGTTGTAAAATTTAGCATGCTGATGCTTGATTGAAACTCATTTCATTCCTACATTAGACCATAGTTATTTTAGTTCTTTGATTGGACCCGGGCCATCACTAAGGGTGGAGTGTGGTATTGGACATTGGCATGGAATAATGCGATTGATGTTCAAATGTGAATGGAGCAATAACTAACCATAGAGGCGTCTTCATTATAGTGTGGCACACACTTTGTCTCAATTTACTTCATCAAACTTTGAAACTGGTTGAGGGTTTACAAGTGCCAGTGATCTTCATCTGAATAAATGTCCACGGGTGAAATAAGCTGGAATACTGGTCAATGCACTGTTTATACATCAATAATTGATGTGTGTTTGTGCTACCCCAAGGTCACAGCGACCTCCCCAGTGACCTTGGGCTCTGAGTCTTACTTGATTACGTGTAATTAACAGCGGTGGTGGCGCAGACATCCATCAATGATTGAGCACCAGTATGTGTGGCAATGTGGGGGTTCCGTATACTAGCGTATACAATGTGTACAGTCTATGCACGTAGACCCCAGGTCTGAAGGTCTCCATTCATTAGGTATTAAATAAGTACATTGTAATTGGATCGGCTGAGTCCTATGTAATAAACAGCGTGCATAGACTTTGTATGGGATCCCATACATTACAAATACACACTGTACACACCACACATTGACAGAGAACAGCCGTACTCATCGAATCACAAAGCGTATACAAAACAGACTAGAACACGGCCACCATGACAGAGAACAGGCTTACATGTGTGTAGGAACATCCACACACTGACAGAGAACACATCTCATCACATCCCCCGCCAGCCCCATTAGTATCGACCGGGGTGAGGGAAACGGGCGCTCGCCAGTAAACAGGGTACAGAAGAACCTGTTAAGAGGCAACATTTGTTAGAGAGCACCTCTGCAGGGAGACCATCTCTATACAGAGACCACCTCTATACAGAGACCACCTCCATACAGAGACCATCTCTATACAGAGACCATCTCTATACAGAGACCACCTCTATACAGAGACCATCTCTATACAGAGACCACCTCTATAAAGAGACCATCTCTATACATAGACCATCTCTATACACAGACCACCTCTCTACAAAGACCACCTCTATAATAACACCATTTCTCTTGGTCCAACACTTCATTATGAGAGCTCCTAAGAGAGACCCCCTCTCTATTGAGTGCGGTCAGTCTGGGAAGTTCTGCTGGAGCCTCAGATATTGACTTGGGAGACTTCTGAGGGTGAGTAAGTGCTCACTTGTCAATAGAGGACTCGGGGGGACGCTGTCGGTGTTGCCAGAACCAATACAGTGTAGAATCAGTGGAATGTGTGCCTGATATGACACACAACAGACGGCATGGGGAGTAGTAGTCACTATTGTAATTGTGTCTAATGCTTGGTCTGTAGTTATGGCCAGCATCTACCAGATTCGCTTGTGTAGCCGCCAGTGTCTATCATTCCTTTGTCAGTTCATGGGAGTTTTGTGATTCTGTCTGCTTGTTTATGTCCTTTGTTCAACAAAATAAACAACAAAAATGGAGGAAAGATGATTCTCCCTGTGAAAACACGTCTGTGATCAAATAACACACCGGCACATCCATGTTTTGGGGCAACAGAAGTAAACCCAAGAACAAGAAAAGGACATTTTAGAAGATGAAAAATGAGTTGCGTGCGCTGCCTGCCATGTCACGGGCAGTTATTACAAGCTGCAGCCACCAAACTCCATCACCTAATCACGTAAAGGGGACATCCCTCCCAGTAATCACATCGCCACTGCCCCCCACGTCAGGGCTACAGATACAGATTGGTGGCGAGCCTTTATCTCATTACCCCGCCCGCGCTGGCAGCAGAGAGGTGACGTGACCCAGGCTGCCGCCGTCGCCATCTAATCTCTTTTGAACACGATAATCCGAGTTGTGAGAGGCGCGGATTTTACGGGGCTACCGACAAATGGGGCTGAGAGTTTATGGGGCTCCCATGATAAAAGGTGTGCATAGCTAATATAATGTGAAGAGCATGCATCTTACTTGCGATGGAAAAGACATTGTTTATTGATACAAGTGATTACAGAAGGAATGCTTTTTTGAGCGAGCATTATTTTTAACCCTTTGCTGTCCGGGTCGCCATTGGTGACGCGACTGTTACTAGGTGGAATTAAACATAAAATAAACTCAAAAACTTAACCAAAATGATCATAAAAAATAAAATAGAAAATAATGAAAAACTATAAAAAAGTTATATTTACCAGTCTAAAACATTGAATGTTTTTTATGAATGCAGTGAGGGTGATTTGGACATCCATTGTGGTCAACTTGAGTTTATTTTAGGCTATAATCTAGCCTGCAACATTCATATAAAATTTCTTGAGCACTTGTCTCTGCACTGTGCTGAATAATTGATGTATGCTTGTGCCACCACAAGGTCACCGCGACCTCCCAAATGACCTTGGGCTCTAAGTCTACATGGGGAGAGTGATTGGAAGACTTGAGCCATCGAAGAGGCGGTGTATATCCCAACATACAGGCATATATAAGAAATAGTTTGTGTTTATTTATAAAGATTCAAAACTGTTCTGATTGAACTGAAGTGTGCCGGCTGACAATATCGAGTTATCGCACTGGAGCAGCCATTTGCCAGGAAAGCTGGGGTTCGATCAATAGTGGAGAGACATCTCCAAAATCTACATGTTGTCTGAGTGCTAGGTGAGGTGATAACTGGCCAAGAATGTAGGCTGGGGGTTGCAGAGACAATGGTTCGTCCGTGTAACCTTTTAACGGACTGCTGCTTGGGATGCTGGTATCGTTCTGGTCTCACAACGTTGGGGCCGTGTGTTCGAATTCCGTCAATGCCACTTCATATAGTCAAATGCGAGCTGTCTTCAGCTATGTCATTATAGTGGTAGGAGCTTGCTTGGTATAACAGTGAGAGTAGAATTGAATTCACAAGCAAACGTGGGGAAAATATACATACAGTTGTTCATTTAGTACTAAGAACATTCAAGCGCCTGTCTCAGTCACCAATGGGCTACACACATCATAATATAAAACAGAGTCTATTCAGCTGCCCCGTGCTGGTTGATTTTAGCAAGGGCCGACTGGTTTCATGGCCTGATGGGTAGGTTACTTTCCTAGGGCTCTCATAAATGGGACAAAGGTAATTATAATGTTAAAATACACATCATTGGTCCCTGGCAGATATTGTATGGGCCTCGTGTGTGACTGTAGATTCTAAAGAATGTTTCAATATTTGTATCATCTTGCGTATATGCCTATACAATAAACATGCCTAACATGCCTATACACTACATGTGCAACAGCTTGTACTCAACAGTGTCGACGCCTTACTTCTGCGGGATTAAATGTAAGCCACATATGCGGGAGGCCTAATATGGGGTCTCATTAACAGAACAAGTCGCGTTTTAAAATCTATATGGTTTAAGGTTGATATTTCAAAGAAACCCCACACCTAGCCCCAAATGCATGCATGCGCGGTTCATGTCAAGCATTTTGGTACACAGGCGTGACATGCGAACAGCCATGTGCAGCCTATGTCTATAAAACAGGAACTGGCACTGAGTCTTCCATTTTCTGGTTATGTTATCCGCTAATCCTCATTTCTCTGCGTTCCACCTCTCCGCCGTGCCCGCGTTATCACCCACAAGAGACGTCCCCCACCGGCCCTGAGCAACACAGTCACCCTCTCAGCGGCTCCATGATAAGCCCTAACAAATGTGACCGACGTCCTTCCTTGGCTTTGCCTCTTTACCAACGCCGATGTTCATCATGACTATTACAGATATAACAGTGTAATCTCATCTGTCCTGGTACAGCAGAACCTCTCTGTCAGGACCATCTTTGGGACCAGTGTTCTCAGGTGGTCTCAGTATAGAGGTGGTATCTATATTGAGGATCACTTTATGAACGTCGTCTAGAACCATGGAAATCGGTCCTATTACAGAGGTGCTCTCAATATAGAGGTGGTCTTAATTTGAGATTCTACTGTAGTCCCATCTATCCTGGTGTGATACACCACCATACAGTTTGTCACTGTAAACCAAGGATGTGACGGGCATGTTTGATTATATTGACAGCCTGGTGAAGCCCTGAGTAACAAATGCGTCCAGCATCCTTCCTCATTTCAGTCTCTTTTCCAGCCACATGAGAGTTATAGACGTTCACTGTGTGGTTGAAGCGAAGTCCAGCAAGCAAAAGATGATTCCACATTTTAAAAACCAGTGAGAACATGACCCAAAGTGGTCTCAGAGAAGAGAAGGTCATCTGATGAAGCGGTCTCTTTAGGAGAGTTGTCTTTTGAAAAAATGCTACTAGTATTGGGGCGGCATCGATTCGAGCATTGTCATATCTGACGGCTATATACGCAATATATAGTTGAAATGGACATGGACTTGTAAAGGCCGGTTGAGTGATCAAGCCGTGAAAACCCACGATGGGATCGGAGGTACTGCACCAATAGAGAGTGAAGATCTCCGTGCGTGTGTTGGGACCACGGCAGCACACGCCATCCTCCCATCTCTGTCCCGCGTGGTGCAGGGCGATCGGTTCCCGTCGACCCGAGTATTGCACAACCCACGCTTTCTACTGCACCATTCACATGACAGTGCAACCTCTTTAGTGAGACATCATGTGCAGGTATGACAGGACAGTGCAATCCCTCTATGACAATATCACCGGGATTTACCTCATATGGACTGACGAGAGAGATGGTCTCTTATGCAGGTCTTATTATCGTTAGGGTGGTCTGCATAGGTTTATTATAGGTTATCGATAGCAGGCATTAAACCATAGCTAGAAATATGATAACAAACATGAAAATTGAATATTTATGTTGAACATCTGTGGGCTACATATACTATAGCAGTACTGGCTTTGTACTCTGTGCTGTAGAATTCTAACCATACTCCAGTAGTACTGGAGTGTATACGTGTATAATGGACAGTATTTGTTGCTTGCACCACTTAGGTTAGCCTATCACAAGGCCTTCAAATGCTAGGACATGAAGGCCTCTTCTAACAGCTTCTCTATGATCCAAAACTAGCAAGTATTTGTTGGTTGCACCACTCAGGTATGTGTCACTGTATGATTTAGTGTATCGCAAATACCACAGCCAGCCTTTACAGACACAAAACATATCACATATGCCTGATCTTGAGGTGTAATAATAACGGGATTATGCAAATAATTGATCTTGCCCTGGAAGTGGTAAAGTAAAACTGCCCTCCAACATGATCTAACAATAGACATATGGGGCTTACAGGAACCATTAAAGTAGTGGCTGATTATGAATGCTGGCTAAATAATGCCGTAATAACAGCTATTTCCTAGGAAGTGGTTGGGTCATAAAGTCTGAATTGCCTCAATATGAACTGCTGGAAACCGCGTGTAAATTAAGCTAAACCACCTACAGTGAAGTCTATAGTATAGAGCAATGTGAAAGTGTGTGATTTTCTTTTTCTTCTTTACTGTTGTTTTAAAGTAATGAAAACAAATTGTATGCATATGTGTATGGGTATGTATATAGATATGTGTGTGTATTGGTCTCTGTATACATATGTGCATTAAGTATTTTTTCTCTAAATCCTTACAATACTTAAACCCTGGACACAGGCGCACTTTCTTCACAGAAGAGACCACCTCTCTATTGAGAACCCTTGAATCCCTTGCCTCAGTGGTCTCAGTAAGGAACTTCTCTGTAACACACCCGTGCACACCTCCTCCATTTCAAAGCTACACTTCTTTTCAAATCAAACCAAAACACAAATTGAGAGCCCCTGAACCCATTGCCTGTGTGGTCTCGGACGTTCCCAGCGTGCCTGTATACCAGCAAACCCCCGGCAGCACACTTCCCCCATTACAGACTATCGGTTTCACCCATTACAGTGATTTACTGCCGCCGGCCGCCATTGCACAGTTTGCGCACGCGCACAGAGCGTTTGGGAGCACTTCCGGTTGATGCAAACGGGCGGTGTAGTTAACTGTGTGGTAAATTTAAAGAGCATGTACTTGCAGTGACTTCGGGTCTTCTCGAGTTTACTATAAACACCAGTACTTAATTAAGATACTCATAGGCAGATCCAGGGTTTTGGAAAGGGGGGGCGCACTTAAGGAAAAGAGGGGGAGCACTTACGGGATTTCATGAAAAACCCTATGAAAATGAAGTATTTTGGTGGGAAAAGGGCGCCCCCCCCCCCTGGATTTGCCTATGAATACTAGACCGTTGTTACAGCTGAAGAGCAGAACCCTTAGTTGGATCTCTTGCCTGACTTCTTAGCCATTGCAAAGGTCAATATACAAGGGGACATTGTGGTATAAAGTACATCTCTTTCTCAATTATCCACCTGTGGTCTTTTAGGGTTCTGAACATCTCCATCTCAGTATCACACTTGATACATCGAAGCAGTAAAAGTTTGTTCCAGCGTTTTTGTATCTTATTTACAGCATAAGAGTAGCAGTTTCAATATTTGACATAATACTTGATACAGACTGAGATATACGTTGTATGCGCCAGTATGAACCTAGAACCACTTGGAAAATAACCACTATCCACGTGAGTTAACTTCTTAACCTATGACGCAAATTAACACATTCAATGATATAAATGTTTGAAAAGTAAATTTTACATTTTGACAACACGTACGTGGGATTGCCGAAGAGGCAATAAATTTGTTATCAAATCATAAACCTTACATATATGTTTTGGAAAGAAATAACTTTTAGCACTTCACTAAATCAGCAGGTAAATAGAAGTGTTTGTTTTGACTTTTATCATGTGGTATAATCTTAATTCGTGACTCACGTGATATCACTATTCTGTCTCCTGCACCAATAGGCAGACCTTACCTGCAAATAAAGAAAGTAAAACAATAAGAGCATTGAACAAGTAACCACGAGTGCTATAGTAAGAAAAGTAATCAGAATAATAACTGTCACTCATGAATTATTCAGCATACATCAGCAATTTGTGATGCTAATAATGACTAGGTTTTATTAGTTTGCAACAATGCAGTTCACACTAACTTAAATTATTGCATGCATACATGTATAAAAATATACATTTGATTCTATCAGTCTTTAAGCAGCAAACCCGATATTATGTTTATTACAACAACTACTCTATCAAACCATGAATTAATGAACACACATCAGCAATTTTCACCCTCATAATATATCAAGTTTTACAACATGTATTTTGCAACACTTGGAAGTCCACACTAACTTAAATTATTAGGCATTTGTTTCTGCCAATCTTTAAGCCCAACCCCAATATTATGTTTACTACTATAGTTTCTGCCATTCACTACAATTGGCAGCAGAAAAGTGCCTGAAACCCTCATTGTGGATAATGAGCCATTAGACAGTTAAACTGCAAATCAAACAAGTCCATGGCTAGAGGTTTATGGCCGTTTATGACGGTAATAACGCGACTTGGGGCATAGAGGGTTAAATTGTGGTGAAAGTGAGAGTACTGAACTCAAGGCTAATGGTACTTTGTCATGCAATACCCAGGTAGTACAGTGCAACCTACTGGTTTGGCCTCCACAGATATGTGGGGGAACCCTTTAACGTGAATCATGGGTTATAGATAGGTAGGTTATAAATGATAGATTATAAAAAATGTATGTGTTTCCCAATGTTTGTAAAACTGTCATGTTGATGTGTATGATAGCTAAATGTTTAGAAATTTCATTTAAAAAATTATCTTTTTTGAAAAGCATTTTACCAGCAGTTACGACAAAAAGACAACAATAATTAGGCAAATAGCTAATCTAGAATGTTTTGAACTTTTCTGTATTACATGTACTTTATGTAATGTACGCAGGCCACAATGGTGATTGTTTTGCTGGGAGTACCACCTACATATGGGAGGAAATGGCCATAGTGACATGATTCATACAACACAAACGCAATGTCATGTCCTCACTCATAGAGGATATAGATACTGCCTTGTACGTAGAACATAGAATAACTGTTGTGCAGAGGATACTGAGCTAGAGTGGTGTCACCTATATGGGAGGACATGTCGCTATTGCTATTGGGAGTTCTATTGTATTACTGTTTTGTTTGACCATATCATAGCTACATTCTAGTATTAACACACCTATAGAGAATCAAGCCCACCAATAGCCCCATCTGCATGTCGCCGTTACCCACCCTTTATAGATTAACTATGTGTTATTTGGGAGGTCATAACGTATCCAAACATCATCCATGTACCAGCTCACAAAAGCTACTTGAATAATACACAGCCATATTCTAACAATACCCTCTCTACAAAACACCACAACCAACCAGCCTTACAAAGGACGGGACCCACTATGGTCCCACCCCGTAGGTCGCCCCGTACGCTATACCAGCCGTCCCCCCTGCGAGCCCCCTCTCCTCCTCTAGCTGTGAGGTCCGCCACCACTAATGCCTCTCCGGCACGCCACAACCTAATCAGGACGTGCCGCCGTCCACTCTGAGGGAAGCTGGCAAAGGTGGATTTACTATAGACTGGTGGCCACTGATTTAATGTCCAAATAGTCCAAATATGTGAGGCCAGACTTTTTCCTTTGGTGTATGCCGTGTCTTACACACATCCTCAGCAAATGTGACTTTATGTCCAAATTTATATAAAAGTTACTTTTAGCATCAAGGATTGTTGGTCTTTTGCACTGAATGCATGCAGTACTAGAGTGTTTTACACCGCCTCTCATATGTAGAAGCTGTTGTCATGGTTTCGGGAGCTATGGCTTCCTCTAATTTTATACCAGCTAACTATACCAGCTAAAGTCACTCGAGCTCGGTTTTAAACAGTGAATTGTGACTGTACACAACACGTCTACACGTACATAATTACATGTACTCGGCAATGATTGCACTCTATGACAATGTCTTTTAGAGAGGCTACAAACTCTCCTATTCAGTATGCACTACACTTTGTCAATCACTCGCCATGTCGCCCAACTTAAAGTCATTATGTGTCGGAATACTGAAGAAATAAATATCCACTTGTTTTGAGTGCAATGTTGTGGAGTTCAGAGCCCGAATTTGGTGAATACTACACAACCTTGCGATGTCAATATTCACCAATTTCGGACAGATGATCATACGATAGTGTACGAAAAACAAGTAAATATATTCTGTTCGTGTACAGACAGCCCATTGTACTCTGCAATATAAAACTAATCATGCATAACAGAAATAACAAAGCATAGATTCGGGTGAACAAAAATGTATCTAACTTACTTAATATATACAATATTGTTAATACTTCGCAAGAGGCTCCCCACACTCCACACAAGAGGCTACTAAGGGATTTACAACTCGCTTGTCATATGTTTATGGCCTCAGTGCAGCATGTCTAATGATTACACAATCAATGATGGAAGATTGATCAGGGTCATTGGGTTCTGTGTAATATATGCTAACAGCAAAGGTCCGTATACTCGTACAATGGTGAAGGGGTTATGGCAAAATAAACCATTACATCAGCTTGTAAAGCTGCTCCCCATATATCATATAAAATTGCCATCCCCCTATCATTACAGTTGCTATTAGTATGCCTAAATTCAGCATAAATGCATCCATATCACACATGTTTCAAGCTGAGAAAACACAAAAGCAAAAGACATGATGAATTTTCCTTTCAGGACTCCGGCTTTAGTTTTGATCTCCCCCCTCAGGACTCTAAGCGACCACATTTACAATTACTTGTCCAAAGAGCCCACCACTTCACCACATGGACAACCCACCAATAAACCCGTCCACAGTCCACAGTTTGTCGCAGCCTGATGACAGATGTAGAACATACATGGATAGGGACGGCAATTGGTGTACGTGATTCTATGTGTAAAACCTAATGTAAAAACCTCCAGCATTCCATACTGAGATAGCCAGTTGTAAACACCATTGCTGTGGTTTTAAGTGGGTTGCTCCAATGAGGGAGGTGGATATGTACAGTATAACCTCAGATTGATGCCACATCTATATCATGACCATTTCTCGTAGTGCCCCAAAGATTGTCTTCATGGAATGGTTCTACTGTATAAAATTATTGCATTGGAATTCGTATACTTGATATTATATAAAAAGTCATTTGGATCACAGTTTAATTTGAAAACCAATGTCTTTTACTATCACATATGTCAAAATTAAAATTGCTTTTATAACTCATATAACCCTAAAACGTGTAGGGGACGACGAGCATATTTTGCAACTGTTTATAGTTATCAAATATCTTATTCGATGAAGACTCTCAAGGTCTTGGACATTTTATCTTTTGTCTACCGTTTTATTTGTTTATCTAAATTGGAGCTTCTTTTTTTGTTCGCTCGTCAATTTTAAAATCACATCAAATTATTTGTAAGAAAAACAGAAGTCTGTACAATATGCATATACATGTAAATGTGTTGAGCAAAAACGATAAACTGAAAAAAAAAATAGTAGAATCGACTGAGATTACCTCTTAAACATGTTGCATGTCACAATGTATGGGACTTGTGGGTTACGTGGTAAACGCCCTTATACAGTAGAACTTCTCTATTGTGACTTCCCTGTGCACTGTTCTCCAGTGGACTCAATACAGGCTTTTTATGGTGGCTCATGGTGGTCTCTTTACAAAGGCCAAAAGTGGCCTTATTATACAGGTGGTCACAGAGAGATTGTCGTATTCTGAGGTCCAACCGTGCAACGGTTGTTTGTAACACTAATGCAATACACATTCCAAAGATAGCAATACATAGCCAATCTTCCAACGGTACCTCCAGATAAGCCCCACTCTGTTCTGTGTCTTACTCTAACTGCACCATCCGTCTCACTTAGCCCGCATAATCTGTCACACGCACTTGAGCTGTATCTTTAAAGCTGAAGTTTATCTCTCATGCTGTAGATCCAGCAGAGTGACAGGTCCCGGCCGTCAACACGGGATTCTGGAGAGTCTGGATATGTCATTGGTCTCTGGATCTGGTATTGTTCACTTGAAAAGAATGCAGGGATCCTGTTTCATAAACTGTATCACCGTGTGTGTGTGTATACAGTGAAATAATTGGGTCAAAGCACATGTTTTTGGGCATTTGAAACAGCCTATAGTGAGCAATGTTCACACAAGACGATGATCCCTTGTCTATGTTGGAAGGAATGCGTAGATCCTGATGACGTCACTGCCAGATCCAGGTTTTTAGCGATCAGAGAGGGGGTGTTGGCCTCGGAAAATGTCATGTATATGGCAAGTTGTGCGATTATTCAGAGAACCCATATAAAGTGGTGTTAATGTGATCTGACAGTGGTTTACACCAGGGCCTATGAAAGGGAAACTACTGGCCTAAAGTGGCCCCAATACAGGCTTGATCGGCACCCCTATACGCGTCCTTGACTTTTTTGCCCTTCAACCAGATTCTAATCACCAAAGTCATCTACTGTCGTCCTCTCTCCTTGTCTGTCTATCTGGTTAACTGACACCGCTTTACGGTGACTGTAGGCAGCGCTTGTGGTTATTTAAGAGATGTCTGAAGATTTGATGATGTATAGAGAGTTTTTGCTGCATCTTAAACACGGTTATGTTGGATCAGTCAAACTTTACAGCAAAATTGTAAATGTTTTCTTATGCAATTTCAATTTCAATTGAATCATCAACACATCTATTGAAAAAGAAATCCAACCATCAGGCTCCTTTTCAACACTGTTTTCAAACTAAATTTAAACTTACTGGTTTGAAAACTGTTAATAAAGCTCTATCTGCCATATCACACCCAGTTGCTATGGTATCAAGCAGAAAGTTCATCTAGATAACACGGACCCTAATGAAGGGAACTTAAGGCCTAACCGTCCGTGTTGCGTTCTAATAAAGCGGACGTTGTGATAAAAACTACGGTGACTACACAGAGGCATCGCACCGGAAAATAATTAATCACGGGAAGTTTCAGATTTTCCTCAATAGCTGTACAGATTGGGAGCTAATTTGAACCATTTATTAAACATTAGATCATGTGCAGCTTACTTTGATATGGTTTATCGTTGTTATGACTATATTAGATGCAACTTTTGACTCTGACTCATACTTTTATTTACAGTTAGTTCATTTTCTGTTCTATTTACTTATCACCATATCATAGGGGTCGGTCATTTCATACACAGGGTTCCCAGTAACAATATGTTTGTCACATACATTTTCTGTAGCAACATGTCAGTAAAAAATGAAGTTTTAAATAAAATGTTACCAACGTAAAGCAATGTAAATTTCATGCTAAAAGTGTTTATAATGTGTCGTTTGAACAGTGTGAAAAAATATGTATGAATCTGAAAGTTCGAATCCAGAAAAGAAAAGACATGTCTCCTTCACTTAATTATTTTGTGAATATGTCTTGATATTTTTGGTTTCATACATGGAGTGGTATTTGTATTATGTTTGAAATAAAGTCATATTACTATTATTCAATGACTGGCCACTTATGGACTGTTCCATTGACTACCCAGACGACTTTACACCTGTAACACACAGGTGCTAATAGTTTGATTGGCTTCAACCAGCCGCATTATAAACCCCAAAACTCCTCATTCAGTGCTAACCACACTTGGTTCTCGCCTTCAAAGGCACCACGCTGTTTACAAGAAAAACCTAACATTCTGTTTACTTTACAAAAACAACAAAGAAACCCAGAGAATGGAGTCGGTATTCGGTGTTTATGTTGAATGCCGTCTCACAGTCAAACCTCCATATTGGGAGAATCACGTTAAACGTGCGTCTGATACGTTACTCGTATGAAAGTGAACACTGGATGTCACTGTTAACGTCACTCTTAGCCCTCGCCTTCAAAGGCACCACGCTGTTTACTAGAAAAACCTAGCATTATGTTTACTTTACAAAAACAGCAAAGAACCCAGAGAATGGAGCAGACGTCCCACAATACACCGGACAAAATGGCGGCGTTTGTCAAAGCAGCAGGCGAATAACGGTCAAAAAAGGCCGACGCTGCCAAATTGGCAAGTTTTATGTGCAGGTCTTTCCTTATTTCGCACTTGCTCTGTCATTTTTTGGTTCTTGCACATTTCTTGCAGTCGATTCTGCTGATGTTAGACTGTTCTGGAATTGGACTGCCAGATTAATTACAGTCATTTAGATCATTTTCTGTTCTACTTACACGTACATATAAATGTAAATATAGGAGTTTATAGTCTACTATCCAGCAGTACTTCTCAGTCGACTCATGTACACACCATAGTCATACTTATGATTCTTTTACTCCTATAATTATTATGCTATCATCTGCTTTAATTTGGTCCAATCATAATATAATGATGAGACCCGCTGCTTTTTACCACATAGCAAGGATCAACTGGGCACATGCAATAAAACCTCTCTATTAGGACCACCGTGGGGACCAGTGCTAGGTGGTCTCAATAGAGAGGTGGCCTCTATACAGAGGTTCACGTCGGTAGCTTTATGAAGATTTAGGACTGTGCAAAGTGGTCTTACTATAGAGGTGGTCTCAGTATAGAGGTGGTCTTAATGAAAGGTTCTACTGTATACTAAAATTCATACTTAGATCATTCGCTGTTCTATGGTTTCAGTGTTGGTTTTTTGTGAAGCATAAATTCGCAAATGCATATTATGTAATTCAATTATGTTTATTGATTGAGGTCCATAATTGAATAACTTGTGCAGCTACTGTTTTATGTCATTGTGTGTGAGTGTGTTTTTTTCATATTGAACGTCACCATAATACTTATTGTGCAACTCCTAAATGCATGTCTATAGCTGTTGGCAGAGCAATGTCCCTTTTCCGATCTCCCACAGTGAGGACAACGGCTGAAATGTCACTATTGCAGCCACAGAGAAGCCTAAACTAAACTAAGTTTACCAAAACGGGTGTCCTCTTCACAACTGTCGTGGTAAATTAGTGCTTATTTTGGGGTTTCTTCACCAAGGACTAACCGACAACTAAAGGGTTAAAAGTACTGCTACTCCAGCACAGAAAGGCTTAAAGTATTGTATCTCTCTCCAGTACATAATTAACGTCTCTCCCGTTTGTGTCATTTACAACATATTTGTTTAAGAAATGCACTATGGAGTCTCTCTTTGTAACTCGACGAATCACATCATGCAATTTTATCTTAAAGTTTAAACTGATAGCGGTGTTTGCTCCTATCCCCAACAAGGACTCTCCAGTCAGTAAAGGTTTAAAAGTACTATATTCACAGTACAAAAAGGGTTAAATGTACTGTATCTCAAGTAACGAAAGGGTTTGAAGTACTGAATCTCCAGCTTAGAACGGGTTAAATGTACTGTATCTCCAGTACAATAAGGGTTAAAAGTAATGTACATCCACTACAGAAGGGGTTAAAGCTACTGTATCTCCAGAAGAGAAAGGATTAAAAGTACTGTATCTTCTGTACAAAACAGGTTGAAAGTAATGTATCTTCAGTACAGAAAAGGTTAAAAGTACTGCATATCCAGTACAGAAAAGGTTAAAAAATACTGTATCTTCTGTACAGAAAGGGTAAAAAGTACTGTATCTTCAGTAAAGAAGGGGTTAAACATTTTGTATCTCCAGCAAAAAGGCGGTTTAAAGTACTGTATCTCCAGTACAAAAAAGGTTAAAAGTGCTGTATCCTGTGTACAGAAAGGGTCGAAAAGTACTGTATCTGCAGTACAAAACCCCCTTGCGTCACCCTTCTGTTTGTGGTTTTTCCGCCCAGTACTCGCCGTGAACAGAGTCACGCTCCACTGAACACTGTCAATGTTGTCCCATTATTAACCTCTATAGGACGCATCGATCTCTGTGTGCTGTTCCTATAAAAACGCTATGGAGTTTGCCAAAATACACAGTAGAACCTCTTTATCAAGACCACTCAAGGGGATGGCCTCAAGTTTTCTCAGTACAGAGGTGGTCGGTTAAAGGAGGTGGTCATTCTATCAAGTTTTAGTATGCAAGAAATGGTCTCACTGTTATAAAGGTGGTCCTAATTAAAGGTTTTCCAGTCCGTTCTTTGGTCAATATGTTTGTAAAAAAAACTTATTGGAATATGCAGAATATGAGGGTGATGGTTTGTGTAGTTGTTATATCCTTTTCGTTCATTGGGTGAATCATTTATAAACTTGGTGTCTATGATAATGTATTTTCCCTTCTTTTTAGACAGACATGTTGAATGGCTATCAGCTAGCCGATTGTGAATTCTTAGCTAAACAAATGTATATTTGTGCTGGGTTCCATTATTCAAATCATGATCAAGTATATAGCTGCCTATTGAAAAAGACAAATATGACAGCTTCCAGTAGTTGATTTTAAGATTAGCCTTTAAGGCTATTTAAGATATTTAATACTCTTAGAACAAATTTTCTGAAATACAGAATGCATGTTCATTTTCATTCATCTATTTTCGTCTTACTTTACTGTTTATATATAGTATTACCAAATGTACTTGAAGCATCATTATGGCAAAAACAAAATTGAAAGATAAAATGAGATCCACTTTCTGCACTAGATTCTAAAACTAGATTGCCATGATCAAAATTCAAGGTATAAGAGATACCAAAAAGACTGCCATTAAAGCAAAATGGTGCATTTTCAGACACCAGCTATGTATGTTGCCATATTCACCTGCACCTGCCTTCACGTAAACCAGCCAAATGACCCGGGGCAAAGCAAATAACAGGTCTCAATGCCTCTTACGGTACGGCGCACGCGGGTGTATATTTGTAAATATCCAAACTAAATAAGCCCCTTTGTGGAATTTAAATGTATTGTGATTTGTGATTCTTGGTGCTTTCCTTAGGCATTAAAACTGGCTACGACCATGATGTAAAATATGGTCTGGATAGGTCGTAGATTCATGGTACCATATACCAACTCTATTGAGACCCATTGAAAACAGGCTTCGGCTGGTCCTAATAGAGAGGTTGTACAGTATATGTTAGTGTACACTCATATATCCTGGCATATAATACACAAATACACTCTAAACCTTTTTGTTGGGAACATATTATTCAGTGTTACTTCACATAATACTATTTACTACTTTACAACAACGATATTCACAATTTAAACTGTTTTCGAACAAGTTTCTCTTGTGAATATCCTTGGTGTAAAGTAGGCTAATAAACTGTATATTTGATGTTGCACTGTGCATGATGTTCCTAATATAGACGTTGTACTGTATGACAGAGCCACTTTCGCCACAGTTTACGCCATCCCTGTGGAACTCTCCTGCGCATGATTGAGAGGTTTTTGATGTCCAAAATGACACTGCAAGGTCAAGGTCACTGTCTGATTGGGCAGATGGTGGAAAATAGTGTGAAATAATGTCTAAAGTGGTCTCTCATAAGTCATGCATAGATACTTTTTTTTTTGCATAGTTGAACAACAGAGGAGTAAGAATTGTGGTTTTATTATGTATTTTATCGTTGTCATTTCAATTTATAACTCTACAGTGTGTATTAAGCATATTAAATAACTAAATTCATTACAAACTATTAGGAAGTTTATTGAGGATGTAATCATACTTGTAAAAATACATAAACACTATAAACGTCACAGTGTACCACTTGAACAACTAAAAACGATTATTTATGCCTCATAGAGATTTTATATCCAAGGTTGATGGTACGTGAACAATTTCAATCAAACTACTGCATCTTAATTGGATTTAAACGAAGCAAAAACCCTATGGAGTGGTGTAGGATAATATAAGTTAATTACAATTATATTCTTAACTTGTTTTCTATCTAACTTTGTTATTGCTAGTACTAATTTGTGATGTTATATAAAACAGTTCTTTCTGTACTAATGCTTTGTCACTACATTGGTACTTTATTGACGTTGTGATGTACAATACTATGCTACCTTACAGAGATTGTACTGTACTCTACAAGCCCTCGTCTTTCAAACTGTTTGCCCGGCACTTATGAGGCCAATATTGTTCAAGGTTGTATATTGTGGTGTGTAGACACTGCATCAAGTTACATCTGTCTCTGTCACTGTGATGTTGATAGAGGGAAGAATCGGCTTGAATGGGGTATTTTCATACACAATGTGTTTTGATGATCGTTGGTGATTTGCTTCGGTATTGACATTGCGGTATTTTGCACATTTGGTGTATAGAAAACACAGAATAGGAGTAAAATATAAAGATTATGTTACTAATAGATAGCTACTGTATTGTCATTAATGAACGTGGATGCAAGTATTGACATAGGTGGTGTGCGATAGTTCTGAAGACTTGAAGAAATACTCGTCGATGTCAATTATATTGTCTCAGTGTTGGTTGTATTATGTATTTGGGAACTTGATTTGGAGTTTAAAATATACTTTAGAGAGTAATTTGATTTCTTAGGTTGTTTCTTGATTAATTAAAAATTATCAATGCATGTCCCCGATGGGGACACTTATGTGTTGAAACGTTGGAAAAATCATTTAATAAATTACATTATTCTTCAAAGCTTAAATTCAAAATTCTCCAGAGACTAAGATGAAACAACCAACCATGAGACATCCAAATCAAACAAAAGCTATATTGCCATTAATGAATTTGAGTGCAAGTATTGACACGGGTTATGTGCGCTTTCTCTATAGACTTGGGAAAAGAATCCTCTGTGTCAACCATACTGAAGTTTAGTACGTGCTTGTTAAGGGGAGGCCGGAAATCTCAACAGGCCTGTTTTACTATGAATGACCCTAAAAATAGCCTAGCAGAAACAGACATTGCCATGCCACGGTATTCTGCTATATATGTTTGACATACTGCTTAATTTCCGTTTTGGTTTCTGCAGCTATTTCTAGTGGAGTTTTGACAGCTCTATAAATGCTCACTAGTACAAAGAATGCCCTTTTACTTACTATGATTTACCCATTGGAAGCTATACCATATAAGCAACAACTACCATATATGTGTCCCCCTCTCTCAGCGTGACCTTTACAGGACGCCCGTCACCATAGCAACCCGCCATAGGCGGCAGCATGCGGGCGGCAGTTAAAACATGTGGCCTAGTTCTCTCAGCAACAGTGTGGTCGTTAAAGGGTCAGTTTGGAAACAATACGCGAGGGATTGGTTCATAATTGCTTCAATTCTAAATAGGTTATTCTTGCCAGGGTTTTAACAACGAGACGTGTCAATATCATAGTGCTTATAGAGCACGGAATTATGGAAGAGGAGCATCATTCTATGCTGGGTTCTTTTGCCATACGGAACGTTCATATTCATTTTCTGACACCATAAGTTTATTTGCTACCATCATCTCTATTTCGTGCAGTAGGTCACCTTCCACGTTCATTCAAACATTGTATATCCATACCGTTTCACCAGTCTGTGCTAACCTTGCTTTCTACTTATGTTTGTTGAACAGAGCTCTGGTAGAAACCTCTGTGAACATGGATATTTGGGCAGTCAGATAATCTCTATGTAATATTACCATAGTCATAGAAACAAGGCAGCGATATAGTGCGCCAGTGACAGAATATCACAGACAGGTGCATTCCCAACGTGTGGCAGACACGTAAATCTCAAACCATACTCTTTATGGACCGACTTGTGACATTGCAGCATGCCTGGTGCCTATTCAAAATCAAATATTTTTCAAAGGTAACGGTTATTTGCATTGCTATTACTTCAAATCACGGCTGACGGTGTAGAAATAAGTGTGGCTTTGTATGCAAATTAGCAGACTTTTTGCTGACCCCCATTGAAGGTAAATCACTAACGCAAACAGTGAATATTCCCTGCTATAAATGGTGACTTTGTTAGAGACCCCTAAATACACAGCCCCGTGCCTCTTGTATACTGAATAGTAACCACAGTTAGAGACGTCGCTTTCGTCCAAGGGCATCAGAGAGTGGCTACAAGGTATTTGACCTTCTGATGTCCGCTTCGTGAATAAATGATACGTTTATGTTGAATGTCATCTCACGGTGAAACCTCTATATGGGAAAATCACGTTTTGCGTGCTGTTTGCTACGTCACTCGTATGCACGTGTACGTTGTACGTCACTGTTAAAGTTACACGTTCTGTTTTACGTTCATGGGGAATGTTAGCTCACAGCAGAACCTCCACATTCAGACAATTTTTGGCAGAACTAAAGCACGTGGTCTCAGTTTATGTAATGGTTTTATTGCAAGCTACTATTTCAATTGATGTACAAGTTTTATTATGTCGCATGATTTTCGCTGTGGATAATTAGTTTGTTTTGATAATTTACAATAGTAAAAACAGTCTTATGTATTATTAACAGGTGTGTTGAACATATAAAATGCACTTGCTGTTATATCAATACTTGATGTAGTTGAAGCGGAGGCTTCTGCTATGTCTGTCATGTGGGTAGAGAGGTACTTTAATATCCCAGGGAGAGAGAGAAGAGTAAAATCTTTTCAATACTGAAGAAAACATTTTTATCAAAGTCTCCTTCTAGAATGCTTAGACCATTGACGATGCAAAAAGACCAATTCAAGTGGTTTCTTTGTAGGTATGGTCTCCATCAGTGGTTCTACTGCATACTTTCTGTCATATGAATAAATTATATGTTTATCATGCTTGGCATATTACAGTACACCGTCTATATAAATACAACCCCCTGGTTTGGGGATGGTGGCAGAACTTTAGTAGTCTCAACCCTGAAGTAGAACTCTTAACTGAGTTTCAAGGTGCTCTTATGCAAGCTTTGGAACAATGAAATGATTTTGCGAAGAGTGTGGTCTGTTTGTAGAGGTAGGCTGTATTTGACCTTCCATTCTTCTCCATGAATACCTGATGAGGTGTGATAGATGTTTGTTTATCATGTGTTGACGGCGGCTGGCAGTAGCCAGTCCTCATGCATATTCCGGATATAGCTACAGTGACGCTACAATATCACACAATGGTTTATGATGAAAGCACAGCCAAATTTTAAGTACATGTGAGACCTCTCTGTTATTAGAGGAAGGAGTTTGCTACTATGACTTATGAACGCTATAGCATGATTGTATAGTGTAACATATATGATAGATGGTCCCAACAAAATGAGAGGGGAAGGAAACATCACACAACACACATATCTTTGTACTTGTTACACACACTTCTGCGCCGCTTCAAGCTTTAACACCAACAAAGTGAAACTTTACAAGACTCTTTTGGGCACTGTCTGACCAAGAGCCACGTTGTAACACCTTACGTAAGGTAGAACCTGAACCTGTACTTAAAGCCCACTCACACATTCCAGGCGATGTTGTGCTATTCAGACACTAAGTACGTTACCCCGAGTTACCATTCATTAATGCACAGTACGACCTCTCTATTGAGACCACCTGGTGAATTGCTCTCAAGGGTTCTCAACACACAGGGGTGTTCTTATGGAAATTCACGCATTCTCTTCATATAGTTTAGGGACAATGCAAAATGGTCCTATTACAGAGGTAGTCTCAATAAAGAGGTGTTGTTAGTTACAAGGTTCTGCCATTCAGCACAATAGCCCTGATTTAAGGCCTATTCACAAGAAATACATGTGGTGACATCACGTGCCTTAATGGTTACCTTAAGTATGTTCACATCAGCCTTAATTATTACCTTCAGCACCAGCCTTTATTAAAGGCTGTACACACTAAGATTGATGTCGGTTTCATCGCGGCCTCTGAACCCACATCACATTCTCACAATATACACGTTATAAGGCAGGACTAATGTGTTTTTGATGGCGGGCTGGGCTAATTGATTATTGTCCATAACGTGCTCTCACCAGGGGCGCGTTGTGTCAATGGGAACTGCTGGACCATGGAGACGTTATGTGAGAGCAGTGCTGAAAAGACAAGGTACGGGGGACTTTGTTGACAGATATTATATGTGAATTTTTCTTTTCTCTTCTCTTGTTGTTTTCTTGTTTTGCACATGCCACCCCAGTGTACTGAGCCATTTATCAATGCCACAGTCAAAATGCGCACAATCAATCAAAAACAAGCTAATTTACATGTTATTTGTAAACATAAAGTTGCACCAAGTCATTGCTTAAAGATACCATATGGTTGGAGATTTGCCAGGTCACCTCCTCTTCACGATAACAAATTATAAAATAAATCATCTCTTAAAGATCATATCTGGGTGACCTGTTCATTATATGAACAGCTAACAGTTTCATATTTTCAAGTATAAAAGAAAGTGTTTTTAATGTTAGGCAAGTCACATTTGGAGGCTTAATATCCAATAAGTTGTAACTGTCTAACCATCAAACTGTCCACAGAAGTACAACAGAAAGGTATGTGGAGGAGTTTTATTTTAAATAAATCGTTAATGTGTTGTCATCAAGTTGTCCTTGTCACTGTGATTAAAAAAACTTGGAAAGTTTGAAGCCGTCAAAAACTGATACATCTACATGTTGACAGTTTTCATTTTTTTCTCACAAGGTTACAAGGTTGGACAATAAACGTGTTTCTGAAGACACGTATCATTTTACACTGACTGTGTTTTGGGGAGTGTTAACATTATAAACCTTACATTGCCATTTCAAATTGTAAACCTTGCCATATCATTAGAATGTAAATACACAGGGATGTTTTTACCTATATACTTTTAAAAACTATATTTGTAACACTGCATTGTGATATTGTATTATGCATTCTTCGTTAATGTTATTAGCACATCTCTGTCAACCTTCAGGGGGTCCACAGGGAGGTGGTCTCCTGAATGAGGTTAACGGTGGTGTCTTTTAATTTGAAGATTCTGTGTTCCAAATGTTCTTCTTATTAAGGTTTTGTCATACTATAGAGGTGGTCTCCATCAGAGGTTATATTGTGTTACTGAAAAGTCTGTTAAAAATCACGCCTGTTTACGGAGATTGCAGATTTACACAAAATAGTTCATTATACTGAAAATACATAAATTTACATACTAATATCAGTGTGCTGATATGTAATCTGTTTGCCCTATACATGTCCTACCATTACGTCATAGGTGATATTGTAAGTCCAAATCAGGAAATGAAACATGTTTTTTTTCTGCCCGATTGAGACATTGTGTTTATAATCTTGGTTCTTTTAAAGCTAAATCTGCCACTGAACTTGTTATCAGCAAAGTCGCATGTATATGTAAGGTTGTAAAATATATACCCCCACGCATATACATATGTAAATCAGCCTGCATATTCAACAGAGTTTTTGTAGCCTCCGTTTAGGACCACATATATTTAAGAGCATATTTGCAGCTCGAACCTCAAACCTCCATCGCATGACCACCTCAATAATAAGAGCATTTACGACCACATTCCAAACCTTTATATATGCGAGACTACCACATCTCTCCAATGCGCAGTCAAGAGAGAGAGGTTCCTCTGTATCATGATTAATAGCAGGCTTATACTGTATATGCAAATCTGCATGAATACTACTACCTATACTAGCCCCTTCTGACTCTCAATTTGCCCTCTTCTACCCTCTAATCTCCCGCGATACCACCGCCAGTATTTGCACACGAAGTAATCAAAAAACAATCTGAAACAAGATTGGGGTACCTTCCTTTTGAAACCAAAATTCACCAACATTTTTTTCTGAAATCAGTTTTTTACACGTCCGCCATTGATCACGCGCAATTAAAAAGGTTCCATGATTTCACACATTTAAATACGCCCCCAATTAAAAAAACCTGGAAATGCCAATCACATTTTTGCTATTTGACCCCTGTAACATGACTGAAAAAACCCAAATGTGCTGCTAAACTGGTGAAACGCCATGTTTGTGGACACATTAGTGGTGGTCATCGCCGACGGTCTACCGTGGTACTACAGTGACCAAGGTCTTCACATTGACACGTAAGAACATTCAATTAGCAGCACAAACTTTGCCCCAGGAGCCCAATGCTTCCCCCAACTGGGCTCATTCTCCCTCTGTCCACCCGGCGGCGCCTGTAGAGGTGTTTGTAGCGACCCCGGACAGCCCGTGCTAACACCCTGGGTCCTATGGGGGTGCTCGGTTGTAACACCTTTCATTCAGGGTCTTTGCACGCACGGACGTCTGTGGTGCTTGAGTGTGGCGTGGTTAATAGGGTCTGCTAGATACTCCCATTGAGACCAATTCTCCACAGAGACCACCTCTACGATTAGGCCATTTCTCGTGGTTTCAACCCTCCATAAGGAGAACAACTAACACCACTTGATGCCAGCCTTAGCTGATAAGTTCTCCTGTACTCTGTATGTCTTAACAGACCCCCTGAGACCATTCACAACACACGACTTGGCGGGAATGTGTGCTACACAAGCCAGAGGTGCTGACACCCCAGTGGGGGAGAAAGCCCGAATTTGCCATGTCTGGTCTACAGCATCACACATCGTGGTCGATTGTGCCAGTCCAACACAGTCAGTTATGGTGAAGTGTTATTTGTATGGGGGCTTTAAGCTTGTCCACTATACAACATAGGCAGATACCCCATACATATGTTTGTCTAAAAAAGAAAGAAAATCAGGTTTTTTACAAGTCCGCCATCGATCGCGCATATACACCCCAAATCTCTTAACTGTGCCCCCCCCCCCCATTCCAAAAGCCTGGATCTGCCTGTGTTACAACCACCAAATGTAGCTGGGCAGAGACTGTTCGTCGCCATAGTAACTCAGTGTTACAGTTGGTGTCCTAGCATCACCAGATATCAGAAAACAAGGTACAATTATTGCACAGTACTTATACGGAATCACACAACCCAGGAAAAAACTTTCATTTCCCGAATCACCGGTCCCCTAACACAAACCAAAGTCCAACACATACAGCTATGGGTTTGATGTTCTATGTTATTGCCGCAATATGAGCCCTGCCCAGGTCGTTACTAGGTAACGGGCCATAAAGCCAGAACGAGGCTTTGGGTGAGGCGGTGCACGGGTGTAAACCCCACTATACAGCGCAGTGTCACTTATTTCCTGTATGTCATGGCAGATCCAGCTCTTCACCCCACCAAAGAGTGCATCATATAGCAGTTAACGTTGTTTACCAAAGTCAGAAACATACCCATTGTACGTGTACAGCTTTGTATAGTGATACAGTCTGCATGGCGTGAATGTAGTAAAATATAAGTTGAATCTAAAAAATCAAAACACAAAACATCAGTTTCAACCCCCAACCTCGTTATTCTGAAAACCTGCATCTGCCAGTTCAATGCCTATACAGTTTTAGTTCCATTTGTCCCATCTCAGTGTCAGTACAACTGTAAGACCCTGGACAGAGACTCCAATACATGAATTAACAACATACGGAGCTAGCAGTCCCCGGTCATCATATATCAAACCAGAGGCAGAGACACAAACATTGTAGGACCGTTACGTGACTGAGTTGAATTTGAGTATAAAGTGGCGTATGATTTAGTGGTGCAGTAACACTCCTGTAATGTGGTAATGGAGCTGTCATTATGGGCCACATTGGGAGGTGCGGGCACATTCAACATGGCTATAGCCGTATATATACTTTATTATAAAGGTTTGTCATAGAGGTGGTCTCTTTATGGAGGTTTCAGACCTCAATAAATTGTCCTATCATAGAGGTGGTCTCTCTATGAAGGCTTTTGGAAATGGTCTTATCAGAGAAGTGGTCCCTTTATTAAGGCTTATCATAGAGGTGGTATTTTTATGAAGGTTTGAGAAATGGTTTTATGATAGAGGTGGTCTCTTTGAAGAGGTGCCATTAATTGTACTGATGATGCTGTCACGAACTGGACATTTAGTGTGTGATATTTCTATTGCAGAGCCGTTATAACAGCAAGCTGTATTGTCTACAGGGCTAAACCAGATTTATGCTGACACCCCAAACACCCAGATCCTATAAATGGAATGTGAAATCCCATAAGGACATTGTGTTTCGGCCTAATCCCCCCTAATGCCCGGCTGACAATGTCACATCACTCTCACCAGCACAGCATCACATCAAAGACAGGGCCTATTGAGGACCCCTTTTCACTTTCTTTTCATCCTTTCTTCTGATTGTATGACAAAAAGTCATCAGAAGCTCGTTAATTTCTTACCTACACTGACATATAGGACACATACAGTAGAACCTCTCTAAGAACCTCTCTAAAACGATCAACCGGTCACTGGCATCAGGTGGCAGCATAACAGAGGTGGTCGCTTATTAAGCATCTGTTTATGAAGGTTTAGAATGTTCTTATTCTAGAGGTGGTCACATTACACAGATGCTGTGATGGTGATTACACATTAAGACACACATATCACCAGCCTACAAGGCCCCATGTCTGTACTAATGTGTCTATGATGGAAACTGATGGCTCTCTGTAAGTGCATATTGGACACTAGCCCTCTTGGCTCTTGGGAACGCGTAAGTTTCTGCCTCTGTAATTCTCCCCTCTGACCACAAACACGACTGGATACATTAACCAAGTCTTTGTAGCTTTATTCCAGGCTCAGTGCCATCGAGAGCTCGAGCACAATAGGTTGTGGGAACGCGCGTGCACGCACAATTGTGTTGTGAGGATGCACGTGCACGCACAATAGTGCACGTATCCTGTTGTTACCGTGCGGCGGCGTTGATTAAAAGGCGTATTATACATAGGTGCAGTGTCCAACTCTCTATTGAGACCAAACGCATGTTGGTTCCCTGATAGGAAAAGTGTCCATTTCTGCCTCTATAATTTACCTAATGGGAGACTTTGTAGTGTTCTGCTAAGATTTGTACCTTGTAGCGCCTTGCTCGGTCACCCACTCACACTGGGTTTGTGGGAACGCACGTGCACGCACAATAGACTGTGGGAACGCACGTGCACGCACAATAGTGCACTTGCGCCATTGTTATCATGCGGTGTGCCCTGGTAACTAGGCGTATTAGGTACAGTGGATCTTCCACGTAAGTCTACTTCTCTATTGACACCCCGGGATTGAGACCTGTATATTATATTGGGGCAACATTTCGCAGTCAAGCCTTTACATGACATAAACCTCCATACAGAGACCACCTCTATATTAAGACCAAATTGAAGCACATCCTCTGATGGTCTCGTTAAAACGGTTCCACTGTTCGTTTGCGCAACCACCACAGATAGCATCAGTAAGTTTTGTTTCTTAACCATTTCCTGCCTATAGACTACTACAATGTTGCCTAGAGAACTCCTTTGAAGGCCTCTGCGGTCGCCTGCATGTTAATTAAGGAGCCGTGATGTCCCTGAGAATGTGCATTCACGCACACGCACATTATTGTGCCACGCATGTTTCTTGGAATACAGAGCGACCGACGTAAAACACCGTGCGCCCGACGTATGCTCAAACTTCATCCGTGGACATCCTAAAGTGACGCGCTTCTTTCCAAACGTCACGTGCACGCAACACGCAATGCTGTGTACGTTGTAGTAATGCATACATTATGCTAATGGGCATCTGACGTCACTGTTCTCCATTCACCAAGTGTTGAGTTTCCGCTTGGTTACTCACGGAGTATGCCCATTGTGGCATTTTACGCCCTGTCGCCTTCATTGATTTGTATTTGGTACTTGTTATTTAAAAAAAGTGTCCTGATAGAAGAATAGTCACAAATGTTTCTTTATCCGTTACCAGCATAAAGTAAGTACTATGTGAACATTTATAATAGGCCTACAGTGATTGAATAAGCTAGATATAATTTTCAGAGAACGTCTGATTTTTTAAAGATAGGTCGTGCCTTGGACACATCTTCAACATTATTACAAAAAATATTACATGGAATAAAGTACAAGATATGCCAGTGTTGAGATATACATATAAATTTCTATATAAATTTCTATATAGATAGTTAAAGTACAATTTAAAAAAAACATACAAATTCAAGTATAATTTAGCTGATTTATACAAGCATACTCCTGTATGGTGAGAGGAACGGATGACAGACGTGTACACAAAGTCACAGATGACCAGGGGCCAGTCTTGTGACCATTGACTTTAACTGACCGTAGCATCTATCATCTGTAGGTATCTCTTAGGACCACAATGAAAGTCTGTACAAGACAATCCCGGTACCACAGATTGTCACGCTTGGTTAAGGAATTCTGACGGAATGAAGCACAGTTGGTTCTTGTTCAATTCATGGCCACTGGAAAGTTAGACAAGAGGGGGTCTCTCATGGGTTTTGTATATGCGCAATTGATAGTGGACATGCCAAAAGCCGGATGAAATGACATATTTTGATGTTAAGGGGGATCTGCCAATCAGAGCCTGTCCATAGTGATTCCTTGGTCCTGTACTTACATACTGGAGTCAGGAAGGAAAAGCAAGCCACCAACCTGGAACAGAGAGAAATCACATTAGACAATGATTCCACAGTATGAGACTGAGATTAATAATGTCAATAGTGTTACGGTGCTCGTGGTCACCACGCAGGGAGATCAGGAAAGTTTCTGAAATGGCCGCCCACTTTATAGGAAGTTCGCCCTTGCTGAAGTGGTCAGTATAAACCACCCGAGTGTCCGGCAAACGGCTCGTTTCCGCCGCTGTCAAGAGCTTCTCCTCTCTCCAATAATGCAGAGCATCTATTGCACACTCTCGAAACTGCCTGTTTTAGTATCAAGACCACACAAGGGCTGGCGTCAAGTTGTCTCAGTATAGAGGTGGTCTGTGTAAGGAAGTTGATTTTGTTCTATTTTTGAAAACTTGTGACCAATGTTCTTCTTATACAGGTGGTCTTTATAGACGTGGTCTCAAATGGATGGTCTACTGTATATGCTTTAGATAACTCATTGGTTCCTACTGGGATCAAATATACAAATCTGATATGTTTTTTGAACATTTGACTTCCGTACTATAAAGTGGTCGTCCTAATTTTCCAGTTGTCAGACTTAGAATTGCCAACTTTTTAAGCAATGACTTATGCTCTACTACTTGGGTAAAACATGAACAGACGTTATTTGACTGACAAGTACACACTTGATCGAGTGTCTTCAGTTAAGAGTTATTGAGAAGGATACTTGTGTATTTAGCAAACTGTTGTAGCTACGACAGTACCACCAGCCACTGTTTGACCAAGTCCATACCGTGCCCACAGGCTGTTGTCAGAGCCTTTGTTCCTCTAGTGGAGCCTGTTGTTGCCAGTAATGGTGTTTGTGTTCAGCCAACGGGCCCAGTATTTATAACAGGGGAGGACAGTGAGGGTGAAGTTCTTCTTACATTGGGCACAGAACGTCTGGTTTCGAATGTCTTTTATTTCCTTATGTTTATCGCATTTCCTGATAGCCAAGTTTGTGATAGGCATTGCTATAAAACAAATGGAGTGTTTTGGTATTGCTGCTACATCCATAGTCATGAGTGCACAGTTACATATGGGCCAGTGACTCCGTTATAACAGCCTCACTGTACCGAGTACACCATTGGCATAGATATTGTGCCTCATATTTGATTATCAAATACATGAATATGCATTTTGTAAGTGTAGATCTATAGCTTTTTGTTGCTTTGTGTTGTGTTTGTCCGCAGGAGTTGAATCTAAGAAATCAAAACACACCATCAGTTTTCACAGAGAGCAATCCACGATAAGATAACAAGACTATAGTTCTTTGTTATTTTAGATTTGAGAATGTTGAAGTGCCCATGCCAGTAAACATATACAGTCCTACACAGATATATTGCCGCACTTAGAAGCACTTTGCGTGGACCAATTACTTGTGGCTGGAGGGCCAGGAGGTTTGCCAAAGGGACAAATTGCTGATCTGCATACATACAGAGGAACCTCTACGTTGAACACTGGCTATAAGTGGTCTCAACAAGGCAGGCTACATTAAACAGGTATTTTTATACAGGTATTACACAGGTATTATCGAATTACACAGGTTGTCTCAAAAGTGAGCTGGTTTAATTACGGCTGATGATGGCTTGAGAACTCGTCTGCCTACAGAGGTGGTCTTACAACTATAGGCGGTAGTTATTGGGGGTTGCACTGTACCCGCATAAATATGTGTCTATGCTATAGGCTCCTAGTGAGGCCACCTCTACCGAGGCCACCTGTATGATAAGACCATTTCGTGGGGTCCCAAACTCCCATGAAGAGACCAGTTCAGTCCGGTCTCGATTGAGAGGTTCTACTGTAAGTGTGTTTGCCAAAAGAACAGGAGACAGAGGAATAATTGGCAACAACGGCGTGTTCTTGGAAAGTTTACCAGCTTTGATTCTTGGGTCACCCGCCGTCAGTACACCGTTATTTAACGACTCCCTCCACAGAGAGACTCTCTACACCGAGAATGTCGTCAGACACAGGTATTAAGACAGGCCACGGGACTTGCATCAAGTGGTCTCAATAGAGGGGTGGTCTCATTGCCATTGATCAGCAATGTGTGTATAAAAGATGGTCTTATTATATGGGTGGTCTGCTGAGGTGGTTTTATGTTGGTGTACCAAGGCTGCTTAGAAAAACCACTATAAAGTTTTTAAAAGAAAACTCTGTGGTGACGTCTTTTTTTTACCAGAGAGAGGTTGCACTGTAGAGGGAGTTTGAGGAACTGTTGGACAAACACAAATATAGTGTGAACAAATGTTGGCCGGTGTTTGTGAAGATTCTCCGATGGTTTGTCCCTCACTGTGTAAACGGATTCTCTTCACACGGACAGAACACACAGGTAGAACTATCACTCCCTCGCAGACGTAAGCATGCTTTACTCTAGGTTCTTCACAAGTTCACACCAGAGAGTGTCACACTCTCTCACAGAGGATAACATGCGTCACACACTTTCCCAGAGGTAACTCCTGTTCTGTCACATGCTGCTGACTTGTCATGTTCTTATTTGTGGAATCCTGCTTTTTGGTGAAATCCTATTCAGCAGATGCTAATAACTCTGTGTGTAACTTTATCGAAACCATGCACAAGTCAGCAGAAGCTATCAGGAGTTGGTGAAACATGTATCCGTTATCAACAAACACCTACATGTACGGGTGTGCGGAAAACTACGGTATTTTATTTCAAAGCCTCAAATTCATGCCCCAAAGTAGACAGGATAACACTTTTGAACATTTTCATTCACCATTACAAATAGATCAATCCACTACGCTGTTTATGTTTGGTATTAGGCCATTACGTGACGTAACAAACCCAATAAGGTAAGTGTGACCTGGTCAGCCAGCAATTCTGACCACAAAGGAACCTTTATTCCTCCATCTAAATGCCAAACAAAGCATATTTAGTGTTCTTGAACAAAGTGATTCATGGAGCTTCTTCTTGCTTTGCTTTGGTGACTTCAATAGAATCAAGCAAACGTCAAACGTAACAGAACGAGTGACGTCAAACGTATCGGGCTTTTCCAATCAATTAGATGACGTCACAGCGACCACGTGATTTTGTTTACACGCGGGTACTTGAGGTCAGTTGTCCCCCGTGAGAGCGGTCATCAGTATTCACGGTCACTTTGCCGCGTTATTCGGCATGAATTATGCATGTGACAGTCAAGAGGCTGACTTAAGCTGGAGTAAAATTGAAATCACAGCGAGATATCACCCTGCGCGTGTGTGGTTTGAAAATGAAATGACATTGAATGGAAAGTTCAACTATTCACGCGTTGACTAAATTGATAAACGACTAGTAGGTGTAATGTATTCATTATTCTTACGTGTATAAAAGCACTAGTTGATGACTGTCTCATAAACTTTTATCCGGTGTTCTTGGGGATTCTTATTTAATGTTGGTTAACACAAGAAGTAGGGGAAAAACTACAAAACCACTGCACTGCATACCAGATACTTAAGAAGTACAAAACAAAACAAAACAAACGCACACAGTAATAACCAACTATGCTATACAGAACCAGAACAAACAATCCCCCACAACACCCCGGCTCTCTGACACATGCGCAATGTTTGACATAATCCAATACACTTACACCCCCCACCCCACCCCCCCACCCACACTGACCTTGCAAGTGATAAACAAGCATTGTTTTTGGAACTATCCCCCATAACACCACAGTCCATAACACCACACCCCAGCTCTGTGCCGTACCCAGCTGACATCATCCTCACACAGACTGCCCCATAACACCCACATAGCTGCCCCTGCAAGTAATCACCAACCATGCTGTACAGAACAGACAGTCCCCCACAACACCCGGACATACGCAGCTGACATAATCCAATACACTGACCCAGCAGACTATTACTGTGTCTATTGCTGCTGTACCGTCCTTGGCCAGGCCTCTCTATTAGATCTCACACAGGGTGGGGGGGGGGTCTGGCGGTGATTGGATTAACACAATGGTGCATAGATGCGGGGTTTCCCCAGGGAGGGGGTGGTCCAGACGGCCTTGGTGGTCAGTACTAGAGTGACCAGTGGGGGTGTTGTGACGCTGAGAAGGACGCATGGATGGGTGGTTTAGACACAGAGCAGATGGGGATGGCCTTGATGGTCAATTGGTCAGTGCTGCAGGGACAATGTATTCACTGACCTGTTAGAACAGTGGGCACATTCAACTACAGTAGAACCTTACATTACGACCACCTCTCTATTGAGACCACCTATATAACAAGAGCACTTTTCAGGGTCCCAAACCTTCATAAAGCTACCAAAAACAACCTCTGTATAGAGACCGCCTCTCTCTTGAGACCACATCCCAAAGAAGATCATAACAGAGAGGTTTTACTGTGTAACAGTTTGGTTGAGGTGGTGGGTGTTGAGGTAACTCACATTAGCTGGTCACGCTGCCCTACACGTTAATAGGTACCGGCCAGGCGAGTGAACGCTAATGTGAAGGCAGTATGAATTACGGTAGCAAGTGCTGTGTCCTTCCCAGGGAGTTGAAGAAGGCAGTGTAGCGTGAAAATGGTGCCAATGAGCTGGTGTGAAGTCTTCCAAACTGCTGCAAGCAATATACAGAGTACCACTCCGCACACCACGTTCAAGTTGTAATCTTCTCATGTAACACTCACAGCAAAAACCAATCTGATCCCTGAATCACAGAGATAACCCAGGAGCAGCAATAACCGGCATACTTGTGTGCAGGGGCCAAAGGTTAATACTGCTCTTTGGCCACTTGATGTAGTCAAATGGAAGCTTAGCGTTATAAAACCTGTCGTCACCTATGTCAATACAGTGGTAGGAGCCTGGTTACTATACAGAACCGAGAGAGAGAAGGGAAGAGGTCTATGGTGGAATTGAATTCACATGCAAGATTGGGGAAATTCATCAGAAAAGTTAACAATATTTTTGGCCAAACACCAGATTTGACTTCAGTACACCCAAAATATACTGAAATATCTGCTTGAACACTGCATTCGCAACTACAAATGCCTGTAACTGCTCATTCCAAGTTAGAATCATCTTTGTAACAGCTTGTTATGAGTCCAGACTATTAACAAACCAACCACAACACTGTTAAACCCAATCTGAGTCTGTATCTGTCCGAGATAAACCCACGAGAACAACTACCATGATCTGGTGTCAATTACCGCACTTCAAACGCTCAGCCCATAATCCAAGGATAATCCAGAGATAATCTGCCGATATAATCCCACGATAATCCCAGCGGGGGCTCAAATGAGCATCGTGGCGGCGGCTGTGAGCCGTGAAATGAGTAAATCACTAATTACGGGTAATTAGGCGTGTTAATTAGAGACCAGATGGCGGCAAATTGGGGGACAATGGAGGAGATTTGGGAGAGCTTTTTGTATGCTGTAGTTGTAATTTGAAGTGAATGTTTTAGCGTTTTAGATATTTTGATTGTAGTTACAATATTGACAGCCATTTTGAACATGAAAATTGGTACAAAATAGGGAGAATTCCAATGAGGGAGATTGGGAGGTCTTTGTTGGACATTGATGTTTTTTGTATGATGTATTTTGTGTTTAAAAAGTGTCCGTTTGAACGTTTTGACATTTTGGTCGTAGCGGCCATCTTGTCAGCCATCTTGTTTGCCATGTTGAATATAAAAATGTAATATAATAATAAAAAATAAAAAATAAATCATTCTATCATTCTCTCTTTGATTGTATGGGTCAAATTTAATATGAATAGTGTAAAAAAGTGATTCTTTGTTTTTATTCTTCTTCGTGTATTGTATCTCGTGAACATAGGTGGCCATCTTGGCGGCCATTTTGGATTTTGTCAAAACTTAATCAACAACATTTAACCTTTAGTATAAAATGTCAAGGACCGTACCGTGAGACACAAAGAAGCCGACAATATGATGTTAGCGACAAAGAAAAGGTCACGCTGCCCCTAGAGTGGACATGTGCATTTACCGACGACGTCTGTAGCCTCATATTTGTGTGAATTATTAACGAGAACATAGGGTTATATGGAGACAGGGCAGGAAGAGTGCAGATTTTTCATTCTTAAATTTTACTGTATAATAGCAGATGGGGAAGGAAATAGAACCTGTGTAGTAAGAACACACATGATCTGGATTCAGGTGGTTTATTTGAAGAGGTGATTTCTTTATGGAGTCTCATGGATGTCTGTTTATAAAGGTTTGAGACTGCCGAGTATGGTCTTATTTTAGAGGTGGTCAATTTACACAGCTGACCCAGTTGGGGGAGTACTACTTTGAATCTCTGGTTCATAAAGTTTATTAATGAAGCATGGAAAATAAGAAGTAATATTTTAGGTTGATAACTTATAAATATGATATTCTGGTTGTATTTTAGTTTATGTACTGCCCGCAACAAGGGGTTTTTACTGCATTTGCAAATCTATTAATAAATGATGTTAAATCTAAATATAATTTGGCCTAACAATGCCTAAAATACCACAACAAATTGGGTTTCATTAATATTGGGGACTGGGTGCCTTATTCAGCCATCAACAGGATATTGGTGAAGATTCAGTAATAAATTTTATACTGTTGAATAGATCTGCCCACCTGCCTGGTGCCATGGTCATTGCTCGTTAATGAGCTTACACTGATGAGGGTGACCGTCTAATTAACATGGCGCCCGCTGTAATGCGTGTTTGATAAGTCGGCCATAATAAAATGGCTGTGTGAGGAAGCTATAAGTGGGCGAGGCAGCTGCTACATCATTGTGTTGTACTAACAAGGGAAGTGATGGGTTTATTGCTGTGGACATGTGCAGGCGTAATGTGCCAGTGCATCATTTTGATTGTTAACTGATGAGTTGAACTGATTCCTCATGTTAGTTGTGATTAGGAAAATGGGGACTTCTTATGGGGAGTGTGCAACACGACATGCTCAGAGATCACCTCTTTAGAAGACCAACATTGTCATAAAACCCGTTTGGTATTAAATCCCCATAAATAGAATATCTGTCTATTAAGGGTGCTTGAGCCTAGCTTGGTTCCACTGTGTCAATACAGAGGAACAACTGTAATGGGTCACTTCTTGGGATCTCTGAACGTATTCACGGTGCACATTTGACTGACCAGTACTGACCAGGGCCGTTAGATGGTCACTTCATAAGGTCAGAGGCTTGCTGGCGATGGTGGACAATGGCCAGGTGGTCATCTGGTCACTACAAAGGGAGGGTTGACCCCCAGGGGGTGTGGGGTCGTGACAACACATACACGTGCTCACTCCCTTGGTTGTGTTTTGATTTGATTTCTATGGCACTTCCTTTATTGGCAAAAGCATTGGTGCCTAGAATATAGCAGCCTAGAATAAAGTCTAAACTGAGCTAAAGTTAATCACGATGGAGTTCTTGCTGACGTGCACGCAATGATTGACTTGAGATACCCACTGTGGTGGAGTGTACGTTATTTTACACTTTACGTTGTAGTAGCATCATTCACATGAAAGAGTTCAGAGTTAATGTGGTGGTTTTGTAAACCTACGTTCGTTGTTCTTAAGCAGTAAAAGATTCCTTCATTGTGTATGTTGGCACCCATTGTATTGGCCCAAATACACAGTGTTTAAAACTAAGCGAGTACTAGTACTCATTGTTGCTAGATTAATAACCGTCCATTGTCATGAAGTGTACTTTGTATAGGCTATGTATGTTAAATTGTTAAATTGCAGTACATGGACTATTGCAGACACAAAGAATTGTTAACAGGTAATTGTAATGGAAACATTTATCGAATGGATAAAACAAGCATGCACTAGTGATAATCTCACTGATAATCTGAGATTATCACTAATCCTTTGTTCGGCTCTATCATGACCCGTCGTAAACTGTGAGGTCTGCACTCGAGGCGGCAGCTGTCCAAACACTGGAGACCCCGCCCCGGCAGAGAGCCTCTCAACAACACGCACGGAGGGCCCTTGTCATGTTATATTGACTTTTATTGGGTTTCACATGCTTCCAAGGCTTCATATTGCTTCAGTGTGCGTGCCCCTCGCCAACAATAGTGAACACCTTGCTCACAGTAAACACTGCAGAGAGGCTTGGTAAGGCATGAATGTTCTATACTTACCATAATACACAAGACACTGGACACACCTGGCAGAGTCAGACCCTTGTGAGGTTTCTGTGTGATTTTATTAGGCTTCACTTGTTTCATTCCTCATATCGCTTTATTGTGGGCCGCCTCATGCGTGGTACTGTTTAGCTAGTACTGCTCTAAATGCAGTATTCAGCACATATAAGGGGTGTCACTGTTTAGGTCAGCACATTATTTCATTTATTTTATTTCATTTTTTATTTGGTTTTTTTTTTTCATTATTATTATTGTTTTTTTTGTTTTTGGTTTTTTTTTTATGTTATAAGGAAGTTGGAATTTGGGGAAACATGTGACACATTGTAGAATGTGGGGAAATGTGAGAAAAAAGATGTGGCCGATAGGATCAAACACGCCATTGATTTGGCCTTCTTGACCCTTATGCCGTCCTTTCATAACTAGTTCAGAAGAATCATCCATCGTGTAGCCAGATTCGTGCAAAGGCGGAGCTGCCACACGCATGGTCAATTCCAATTGCTCCCGGTTGACCACTTTGGTGCAGTGTCACTCGTAAGTCATCTCTGATTAGCGTCGCGCTGCGAGAGGAGACAGCCATTGTGGACGTTTTGGCCCTCAGGAGAAAGACACTCCAGTTCGTCATATTATAAAGTTATGGCAAGGGAGCTTATTATTATTACAATTACAACACATCTCTAGAACACCTCTAATAGAGTCCACCATTTGGTTTTATCCCAAACCTCCCTCTCACATGCCCCCAGCAAGAAGGCATGTTGTGGCCATTAAGCATACACTATCACACGACCCTCTCTGTAATTGGATGCTCATAGACAAGGGATTATCCGATAATCCGCTAATCTCACGACCCCATCTCCTAATCCGTTACCCGAGTTGCCGCCACATGACTCACAGAGTAATGGTCACTTCATACTGACCGCATGGAGTTCTTGGAAACAAAGGGTCGTTAAATATAAAACCCTCATGATCCATATACAGCCATATAAGCTAACAGCCTACATGTGATGAATTTTTTGTTTAGATTACACTGAAGGACACACTAGTTCCTTTGGTGCTCACACCGTTAATGGCAATTAACTTCCATTTAATATTACTACAAAGCTATTTGGTGTTTACTGGGATACTAATACATATTCTTGCGTGATGCTTGTAGAGAACTCCTCTACAGAAAAATGGCAGATCCAGGTTTTTGGAAGGGGGGGGCGCACTTAAGGGGTTTCATGGCTTTCGATCACGCGATCGATGGTGGACTCGTAAAAAATATGAAAATGGAGTATTTTTATGGGAAAATGGGTGCGTACCCTGCGCCCCCTGGATCTGCCTATGACAGAAAACATTCTGCCAGTCCTCTGTTTATGAGTTTATGGGTTTATCTCTATCGTCTCCCTCCACCCCAACCCCCAGCCTATGTCTCCCTGAGGCTTGATGAATGAACAGACACACGGTATTGACATGTACAGTCTCCGCGGACGCAGCAATCTGTGTGTACATGTGTAGTGACATCAGAGGACGGGGTGGGGGGTGGGGGGTATGAGTTATGCTCAGTCACTTCTGGTGCTGTTTTTGTTTGTTTGTATTGTAAAAAAAAGTTTCCCAGGGGACAACTCTGCCACTTGTTATTTCTATTTCTGTCTTGATAGCCCGGCTTCAAAATCATACCATCAGTGCTGGGTCAATATTGGTGACTGTGTGAGCCTTGCTGCATTGGCATTATGCTACTCAATTATGTGACTTTCGTATGCATGTATATTTGCGGTGTATAAATTGTGTGTACGTTTATTCATGAAAGGTACTATAGTGGTGTATGTGATTATTGTAATTCGATTGTGCAGTTCAGTATTACAGAGAAACCTAAGGAATTTCACCGTGAACCAAGTCTTATTTTGATAATGGTAATTCTCTATATGTTCAGTTGCATACATACAAAGCTGATTCCCGAATAACAAGTATAGTATTATATAATAATTTTATTTATTAATCGATAATAACACACGCATGTATTGCTGAACCCCCCCAACACACACACTAACCGTCCAGACCCTCCTGATGGCTCACTGGGGGATAAGCGCCATTTACGGCATCAGTAATAGACACCACTCACTCAACCCGGACCCGGAAGTGGAGCAAATCCAGCAACATCCGGCACAGATCCGGACAATCAAGTAATGGCCGAGTGACCAGTGTGGTCACTGATTAAGTGACCATTCCACGAACTGACCACAGTGGTCAATGTACAGGGATTAAGCGACCATTCAATAGTGGTCACTTTATGGGCATGGGTGGAGATTAAATCACCGTTGTGCTGCATTGAGTCATGGTATTGAGTAAATGCACAAGACATTTTCTGCAATCAAGCGATTGTCAATATCTTGACCCAAAATCAGCAATATTGCACCAGCCACATCTCTGACTAATCCCGCAATATTAGACTGAGATGATATAATCCCCATATTGAGTCTGATATGAGTGGAGACATAAACCCGCATACTGCCTCTATCATGATACTATAGTGGCAGCCAAATCAGACTATATTAATATTATTCACAGCCAAATTAAGCTGGTGTGTAATGACCTGATGACGTGACCGGCGCGGGAATGACCATCTGCTCGCTAATTATACTGACCACTCAGTGACCATTCACTGACCTCTCACTGGCCACATACTGACCATATCAGTCTCCCACAGTCGCCTATGCTGTAATCTGCATTTAGAGATTGTATTGCCAATTATTGGTGCCAGCATGCAACAGGACCGGCTTGCTGACCACACACACTGACCGCTCACTGACCGCTCACAATGGCAGACTGATGACCGTTTAAACTGACCGCTGGAGTGACCATTCCAAAAGTGAGAGGAACTAATGTCTGTAATCATAGTGATTATTGGACATTTTCAATGCGGTAAACGTTGGTGTTTGTGTAAGATGATTACTGTTTCATTCACCTATTTGAGTGACCACAACTGACCATTCAGTAACCTCGCGTCAATACAGTTCTGATTGTCCCAATGCGATGTGTTTAAACGCGAGGAAATGGTCACTTCTATTGTTAGCTAATCTCATTGTATATGGACCACAGTCTGAATGACCACTCACTGACCACTCACTGACCACCACAAACTTGATAATGCCACGACCACTCAGTGGTGCCTATTTAGGTACTGCAGTGGACCTCCTATTAAGACCACCTATATAAAGAGACCACCTCTATAATAAGACCATTTTTGTAATCGCAAACCTTCCTTACCACAACTGACCACACCCAGTGTCAATACAGTAATCAGAATAGTTTAAAGGAGGAAATGGTCACTTCTTTTGTTTGCGCACCTCATTGAATTTCAATGCAACAGTCTCAATGACCACTCACTGACCGCCATAAAGCCTGATAACGTCATGAGCACTTGACAGCGTATTTCACTGCAGCAAACCTCCAATGATGAGCACCTATGTAAAGAGACCACCTCCATAAAGGGCAATTTCTCGTAGTATCAACCGTTCCTGAAAAGATAGTCAGGGACTTTAAAAACAAAACAAAACAGAGAGCACCTTTTTAATGAAACCAGGAGGAGGCCCAAGGCCAGCTCCTCTGTTTTTGTGTTTTTAGCTTTAGCTGTATACAGTTGTTCACGGAATCAACAGAGTAACTATAGTATGTTTTCTATTGACAAATACACACTATAATGTGTCAATGATTACCATTACATGAACTAATAATCTTTGTGATAATATTGTTTGCTGAATTGAGTCTAAGAACACTTGCTAGATGACAACGTGTTGGTGAGATTTGAATGTCCCAGCACAAAGGCCCGCCTATACTATTTGATAACTGTCATTTCTGATATCAATGACCGTCACACTTCTCTCATGACCCTGAGAGCACTTCAGTTCCCTGCACAGAGCACTCCCCAGACCCCCCCCCCACCCCAAGGCCAGCCTCCCACTGACCATCTGTGACGTGACCCACTTCCCCCAGTTACTGTAGTGTAATTGGACTCCCCCATCCGGGTCCCAAATGTCCATCTCCAAACGTTTATCGACCTATATACGGGATGAGAGACGCTGGGAAACAGGATTCTACATCAAGTGTTAAGGTCAGTAGTTGGTTATATTACCCAGTGGCTCAGCTTGCTAGTCATATATTGTTACAGATGTGATCTTCCAGCCATCTACCCCTCGTGTCCTCTGGTGTTTGCCCGGCACTCCCCTCACAACAGCAGCCCAGGCCTTCTTCTTAGCCGTCTCCAAGCAGTCAGAGGATACGTCCTTGGCACGTTTGCCTTCTTTATGCCACCCAACCAAAGGGTCCATGGCAGCATGCCTGGGTGATACGATCAAAGGACCTACCATAATACGGCAGCTGTTCAGCATTACCATATAATCACCCAGGGAATCCCCAAGAGTGATGTTGTGTTTTCCTTCTGACATCCTCATATTGTTACATCAGCAACCGCCCCCTATCTTATACTTTAATCCTGTCCCCAGGGGCTGGGTGGTCAGTGGGCGGCCACTGCGTGGTCAGCACAACTAATTAGCAGCTATAATTGAATCTCCATTGCAAAAGAGAGCCTATAACACAGAAGCGTACCCCGGGGGTGAATTGTTACGTCACTGTTATGCCAAGTAGGCAGGTGCAAGATACAGAGGGGGCCAGGTAGGCAGTACGGGAGGTGCACACTGCACTAGACATTTAGGGACTATTCAGTATTTATGACAGGTTGGGGTAGGAGGACTTTCCAAAAATGACGTTAAAAAATAATAGCCCCCCCCCTCAAATCTCTGTGAAAAAATTTGGTAACCCCCTTGATTTCATGTGACAGAAATTGATGACCCCCCTTACAATTTACGCATTCATTGTAAGCTAACTCAAATGTCATTTGATCGATATCCATAATATAAAAAAACAATAAATTTTAGTACAGAATCTAAAAATAGGGGTAATTTTTCTGTGAAAAAAATGATAGCCCCCCTCAAAAGTGTGTGAAAAAATTGATAGCTCCCCTCCAAACATTGTGACAAAAGTCACTAAATTCCTCCTACCCCACCCTGTCATAAATACTGAATGGTTACTTAGCACCGTCTGGCTCTACAGTTACTCACCTGCCCGGGGGGTGGGGTGGGGTGGGGGCACATTAAGCATGGGCACAACCGACAGTACGACCAATCTACTGACAGAACCCGCGACAGGGCGTGTCCAGTGAGGTGACAGTACTTCTTGAGGCAGTATGTAGACAGTATGGTGGCATGAACAAACCTTTCTCTATGATCAATGGATGTGCTGTCACAATGTCGCCACTGCCAAGTTTGTCCTATATACAGTTTTACAATTTTACAGTATACTAGACATTTAGTCATATCATAGTAAGCAATTTGTTGGGTTTAACAAACCTTAATGTTGAGCTGCATAAGTTTAGTCAGCACTAGTGAAATTCACACATCAGACAGTACAGCTAATATGTGAGATATGGCAAACAGTTAAAGACGGCTATTCACAAAGGGAGTTTTCGCCAATATACATGTAGGTGTGGTCTCTTTAAGTATCTTGTCTTTACCAAGAGTTCCCCCGTACTACCATGTACTGTAAGATGTTATCTGTGGCGATCCATCATTCAGTGACGTGTAACTCAAAGCCTCTGTTTTACCAGCAGAGATCGTGAAGATTAAAAAATCAATAAAGTATTAACTAAGGTCGCCACTTGTGTCTCTGTGGCAGCCAACCAAGGGTTAGGTCGTTTTCCGTGTAGCGCTTCTATATTTAAACGGAAAAACGGGAAAACGACCCATGTATAGATCTTTAAAGTGCCCACCTCATTAAAAAGCTAAGAGCACTTCTATATATAAACACACAGCCTGTATAATAAGAGCAACTCTATAAAAGACAACCTCTAAAATAAGACCACTTCTCACCGTCCCAAGCCTTCACAAAGAGACCTGTGAAAACATCCATAAAGGTATGGTCTTTAGGAAGACGTTCAACTGTAGTGGCTGTACAGGTTTTTTGTTTTTGTTTTTTGGAGTCAACTACTCCAATCTCTCAAGACTGATCTTGTAGGAAAAAAAACATGACTGATAAATGTTCCACTCGCCACAAGTGGTGGTTGCAATTTCTCTGTCAGTTCTTGGACGTCAGTGTTACAGTTTCTATGGCTGTTTTTTGTTGGTTTATTCAAATGACAATGTCACGTAAATTTGAATACGTGTAGCCTAAAATATCAAACACAAGACATACTACAGACCAAAGTCAGGCCTGCCCTTTGGCTTAAACAGTCAATGGTTAAGTCTATCAAACCTTTTTTTTAACTGGATGCAATATTGTAAGATTTACATCACATTGAACCACAAACTTCCTTTCTCCCAGTAACAGCGTAACACAATACACATTAATCTCTACACTTCACAAGTGATTGGCAATTTTAGCCCAAAACAGCTGGCCACTTTTCAAGAGGGACAAACTGACTGTAGAGAGAGAGGTGACTCAGAAAAAAAACAGCCGTGAAACAGTCTATAAGAGGCAGGTGCAAGCGATCTGATAACATTTAAGGTATAGAGGGAGATAACATCAGTGTTAGTGCACTGGCCCATTCCACAGATGTATTGAGATATTATAGACTTTACCCAATATTCTGCTATTGCGTTATTAGGGCAACAATGGATTTGGCGCCAGTTTTAGGCACCATTTAGTGTTATAGCGGAATTTGGTGAATTGTAAAACCTATTCTATATAAAGAAGAATGTAGCTGACAACAAAAAAGAGAGTTGGACGCAAACCACACTATAACAAGACCACCTTTATAGTAAAACATTTTAGTGCGATAGGCAGATCCAGGTTTTTGGAAAGGGGGCGCGCCAAGGAAAAGGGGGAGGGGGGCGCACTTTGGGATTTCATGCAAAACCCTATGAAAATGAAGTATTTTGGTGGGAATTGGTACCTGAATATATGCTATTCCAGGTTGTATTGTATCGTGAGGCATCTGGTCTGGTCCAATACGTTCTGAGCATCAGCTAGCCTCGGCTCAAGGCGTTGTGAGCCTCATCTGAAGCACCACTCGAGTGGCTGTCTCATAAAGCACCGGTAATGGCGGCAGCCAGGCTGATAGTGCTGATAAGGGGGGCTCAGACACGTGATGGGTAATGATGGTTCTTATGGCAAGCCCTTTTTTAAAAGATAATTATTTTCTAATCCAGATTTTGCTTTCTTTTCTGCTATAATGCAGTAGAACCTCTTATTAAGACCACTTCTCCAATTAGGCCAACTCTATAATAAGACAAAGATAAGATTAAATTAATAAGATTAAAAAAGAAAATTATGCTCTAATCCAGTAATCCAGATTTCTGTTCTATTTTGCTTTCTGTTCTGCTATAATACAGTAGAACCTCTTATTAAGACCACCTCTCTATTTAGACCACCTCTATCATAAGACCACAATACACGGCCCCACATACCTCTTAACCGCTGCATTAGAACACAGACCAGACCCCCCTAGCACAGATATCTGCTGGGTGGAGTTACTTCGCTATCCACCGTGTATCCAGCTTATCAGCAAAAACCTTCACATGCACCCCCATGGGTTAACAGCGACACGGACATTTTGTAGCCTGGTAGACGTGTAAGAAGGACACTTTTGAGATCCTTGTCTACAAAGACTCCTCTAAGCAGACCACCTCTATGATAAAGCCATGTTTGCGAGCCCACAAAGAGACCGCATGTATGCATATCGTTCAGTACAATACCCCCATATAAGAAACCATAGCGATCCCTCATTCAGAGACCAGCTGTTTATTGAGCCCAAGACTGGGACGTCGTATTGAGGGATTGAGTGCAGACCTCCCTGTCACCCCATGTATGTGCGCTGTTTATACGTAGCTGTTTACGTCGCTCTTTGACACGCGACGTCCGCTGATAGAGAGACGTAAACATGGTGATAAGGAGGGGAGGTGTGTGTGTGTGTGTGTGTGTGTGTGTGTGTGTGTGTGTGTGTGTGTGTGTGTGTGTGTGTGTGTGTGTGTGTGTGTGTGTGTGTGTGTGTGTGTGTGTGTGTGTGTGTGTGTGTGTGTGTGTGACCATGTGTGTGTGAGCGGGTATCTATACAGAGCACGTCTATACAGAGAGACCACCTCTATACAGAGACCATGTATGGGGGACCACCTCTATACAGAGACCACCTCTATACAGAGACCAACTCTATAATAAGACACATTGGATCTGTCATTGATTCTTCTTCTGAGCCACAAACCATATAACAGCCATATTCTGTCTGGCTAAGAGGTAAATCTACTGACAGACTATTTGAGAGGTTGTTTGAGAGGTGGATTGAGAGGGCCCGTGATATAGAATCTCTAGCAGCTCTATAGAGACTGTGCCACTCCAGATTACAGAGATTACATACAAATCCTGGTGTTCACACTTGTCCGTATCTAAGCCTCTGTCACACAGCGCCGAATGTAGTGAGATGACGTGAAGGGGCAAGATAGTTCTACCCCAATGGGGGGTGGGGTGGGGTGGATAGGCCCCTTTCACCACCAAAATACTATATTACATGTTCACCAAAACCCATAGCGTGTAGAAAACCCTAGAGATCCCTCTTCTGAAAACCAGGATCTGCCAGCGATACTAAAGTATGTGCATCCAGGTGGTCTTAAGGCAGGTTATGCCACATAATCACAAAGTCATGGTGCATTTAAAAACAGGCGCGCTTATGAAGGTATTTGCTGCCAAAAGTGCTTGGTTTAAGTGATGCTGTTTTTACTCGAGTGCTACAATGAAACTGTACACATGGCGGCAATTTGTGAGATAGGAAACTTGGTGGTGTGTGGCTCCTGGGTACAGGGGAACCACGGTATCCAGACAGGAAGGACCTGTCCAACTCAACGTGTTAGACAAACAACAAAAGCACGTGTCTTTACAATGAATTGTGGGTATATTTAGACAAACATTGAGATAGTCTTTATCATATCCTTATGGTTTATCGAGATTAACAAGTTTCTAGCCACCTAGCGGTGAAAAGAACAGTACAATATGTTTTTTATTTATTTATTTGTGTGTTACTTTTTATTCCATCTACTATCTATTTATGTCTTTAGTTTGTGAACTGTGATATATAATATATGATCAATCCATTTCTCGTCTTCCAATGGAAGTTTCACTGAACATTTCCATCTGCACCACTAATCAGGTTAATCCTGTAACAGTAGCGGTCAGTGACCAGCAGATAATCGCACTGACCACACGGGATAATCCCTGATTGCCGACCGCTCACGTGTAAACAAATACACGTGGCCTCGGGGATTAGCGAACCGAGAGCTAATTACTGGGTAATCTCAGTTAATTACTAGTTAATCCCTGGTAATTATTAGTTAATCTGTATTTATTTGTTCACACAGAAACTCTTAGGGGGCTAGCGTTTATCATGGTTCACAGAATATGGAAAAAAAATACATTATTCAGTATCCCGACAGTATCTATTGCATTGTCACTGAATAGAAAATGCAGCTAGGAGTGCGAATGTGGAGAAATATACTCCATTTGTTTTTGTCTTTAAACCAGTCAGAATGTAGTATTCAGGGGCGTGTCTTATAAGCTGTGTCATGTCAACATGATGGCATTATATCTCCCAAGCTTCTGAGCATGGAAAATAAGCCATCAAACCGATGCACGTACATCCTACCTGAGGTCACCCGAGGTCAACAAGCGCACAAACCACCCACCTGCAACAGAGAAACAAGAATTAGTCATAATGTACCCCAAATGAAAGTTTCAGTTTCCTAGTAAATAGCTGAACGTCAAATAAGTCAAACGTCAAATGCGTAATACGTTAAACGTCAAATATGTCATGTGTCATACGCTATACGTCAAAACACCGGATTGGGTCTGAAAGAGTCATTTACAGTAATGTACCTTGCATTGTTGCTATTCTGACTGTTCAATGTCGGTTTGAGCTTACATCATCACATCAAGCGTTTTCCTATCAAATGACGAGTCTGCATAACGTCTCCTACTAGCCAGCAGCACCTCTCTAGAGAGACCACACGCCAGCTGGCTTCAAGTGGTCGCAATAGAGGAGTTTTTAAGACGATTCAAATGTAGTCTCTTGTATTTAAAACCCGTAGGGGACTGGACAGTGGTCTTATTAAAGAGGTGGTCGTTTTATATGAGAGGTCTCAAGTGGAGTTTTTTTCTGTACGATTCCCATCTAAATTATCCAGAAATTGATCTAATATAAACTGTTTGATGTGTGGATTATAAGATCCAGACAACATGGAAAGTGTATCCGCGGATTACGGATCTGGATCACTGTGCATACTGGATCTGACAAAGTGATGGATTCGCGGGAGCTAGTTCTTTGTTTATCTCTGGTATTTTCACTATGAAATTTACATTCAATTAAGAACTTGACGGTGTTTACTTTTGTAGCCATTCAGTTTGGAGACTCCCTTGGATGTTTATAGAAGAAACTGGCCATGATTTTTCTGAGACAATAGACGTAGATTCTTTGTTGGTTTTTAAAGAATTCTCACGTCTTCTACTTGATGTTTTTGTTTTACGTTTGCCTCTGTGGCCGAATGGTGAGTGTTGAGCAAACCTACCTCTAACAGGTTACACACTGCTCCGTGGCACCTACATGTTAAATAGGTACAGGACAGGCGAGTGAACGCTAATGTGAGTAATGAATACTGTGACAATTGTAGGCCTACTGTACAATCCCCAGGGAGTTGAGAAAGGTGGTATAGAGTGATAAGGATGCTGCCAATGACCTGGTGTAAATTGCATGAATTCAATTGGGCCTACGGATAGTAGACTGTAACACTCCTTTACATTTAATGTTTCCAAACTAGTCACTTGAACAATGGTTGACACTTTCCTCCCTATGTCCACATTAGCGAGTTATACTGTACTGGTAATCTCCGTGTCAAACGCTGTAATACTGTAATCATATTGTAAACACAGGCACTTGGGAGTTACATATGTGTGTATTTGGAGGATGGAATGCCACTTTTTCACATTGTGTAATCACCTATTGGTGCTTCTGTAGTGGGAAAGTCAGACTTATGTTTAAATGTAGCATTTTAATTGTTATCGCGGTTTGCCCATTACTGCCAGCAACAGTACATGTATGTCACAACCACCACAAGTGTTACACTTCTCTGCCTTGCTTACACCCTGTTCTTCCTTTGCATCATCATCTATTTTAGGCGTGTTATACAAATTAAAAATGGTTGAAAATAGCATTCAATGATTGATTCTGTTCAGTGGTCTTAATAGAGAGATGATCTCTTTAATGGAGGTTTGCAATGTTTGTTTGATGAAATGTATGAAGCAATGGCAGTTCCTGGTTTTTGGAAAAAAAAGGTGGGGAGGGGGGGCGCACTTCAGGGATTTCATGGGTTTCTTACGTGCGATCGATGGCGGGCATGTAAAAAAAACTATGAAATATTGTGGTGGGACAGGAGGGGGGAGGGGGGGCGCCCGCTGCAACTACCTGGATCTGCCTATGCGAAATGCGGTTGTAATCCCTATTATTTGTATTAGGGACATTGGCTAATTAATATTTGAACCGAAGTGATGCCTTTCTTAACGCCATTGACGACAAAATGGCACCCATCGTCTGCAAGATTTGTTACAGAATCACCAATAGGTAGCCAAAGGCATCACGTTTAGCATCAAAAGTATAAACTTTTATGGTATGGTACCCAGTACGATGAACATTCTCCCGTAGACATATGCACCTACCTAGTCACGTTTGGGAAGAGCCAAATCCACCTTATTAAATAACCAACCGCATGGACACGAGTCCACAAATTATATATTTGAAATCAGAAAGTTAGCAGCAGTGCACCGTGGTTTACTTCACAGGCTGTCGCAACTTAATCGCGTAGTATAAACAGCGATAAAATGACGACTGCTGTTTTTACTTCACACTTCACAAAGGGCATCTTTGGGGCGACATCATTTACAGAAGCAGCGGTTAAAGTGATAAAAACCAGCGCAAGTTATCGCGGAGTATAAACACAGGCTGCGTTGGTGGGACTTTGAGACGTTGGTTGTATCCAACAGCTTACTATTTGTGGGTGTTAATGTGCATTTACAACCCGCTAAAACATAATGAACGTCCACGTAAAGTATGAATATTATCGACACTAGATTCTGACTTGAACAAAACCTGCATATATGAGTTTATAAGCCGCCAAAACTTAATGAACGTCTACATAATGTGTGCAATATAACTATATATAAACTATATAACTATATAAACTATATAAACGATATATGAGGAAACCATTGCAGTCTAAACCTAACCTGCTATTATATTAGTGATGACAAGTAGGGCACAGAAGCATTTCCCCGGAGCAGGTGACAAGTAAAAAAAACCACACACGCTTCTTTTTGCTTGCTGTTTTATTTAAATATTTCAAAATAATTTAGCCCAAATTATATATGATGGTTTGATGGCTTCTGAAGAGAATATTCTCTGTCGACCCATCAAACATGGCACGCGTAATTTGGAATAAACAATTTTGTAATTTTTGAGAAAGTTAAAAAAATAATAGGTGAGAAGAAGTGTGTTTGTGTTTTGACTTTTACTGAATCTGAGATTACTTTCTGCTGCTGCCGCTGTTGCTGCCGCCGCCGCCGCCGCTGCTGCTGCTGCTGCTGCTCGAATAATGAACGCAGCAAACAACAAGAACAAGTGTGACAGAGACCGCCGTAAACCGACCGTGGATGATATTCCATTGATGGAAAAAGAAAAGTCCAAGTCAGCATTATATGGTAATGTGGAGTAAGCACCAGCTCCATAAGCTGTCCCGTTACAGCAGCTATTCTTAGCTCCCCAATATCGATCCTTGCTCCTTAGCAACGGCCGCCGCCACTACAGCAGAGGACACGGTAAGGTGCTGCATTGTCATACATCACGGCAATAAGGGAATTTCATTTCAGAACTTGTATTAAAATTCATCCATTTATAAAACCAAATGTAAATACATATGTGTATGTACAGGTGCATAAACAACTTTAGACATTAAAAGCAGAACAACAACTGCCTAGTCCAGCTAATGCAGCATATAGATATATGGGTAAAATATGAAGAATTTAAAATGCTATTTTAGTATTTACGCAGCAATATAAAGAACATAGACTGGTAAAGGCAGTGTGAATGAGACAGTCGTGAAACCGACGATGTCAGTTCATACAGTTATCACTGTCACGGCCACACGGCATTTTTTGGACAGTGTCGCCCCGCACGCTGGATTTTACGACCTACTTTGAAACATTTTCAACATCAGGGTATATCTTAGAGAGACACGGAAAACTTTTCTTCTATCTTATAAGCCATGTCATCTTGGATTGTAATGTTGTACGTTTGGCATGGCTGACGCTAAAGTTTTCTGCTATACTCATTGGCTGATGCCGCGAATAGTTGTCACGCGGATTTTGGTCGTGGTGTGAGGGGTTAACCTGTGGTTTGGATAATAAGCCCGATGTAAATGAGGAGGATACAAGCTTAATCCATCCCAAAATCCACAGCAGTAAACACAAATTCACGGGCTATACTGTTCAACTGTTTAGTATTTGCAGTGTATAAACTGACCTGTGTAGTACTTATGTAGGTCAGTTTATACACTGCAAATACTATACACAAGTCTTGAGCCACCTTTACTGACACCTGGCAAGCTGTGTGTTTTTTGTTCCTGTCTCTGTCTTTTATTCTCTGCCATACTGTTCCATGTGTCACAAACACGTGTCCTAATTATGTCTATACTTCGGCTCTTTGTGAATTTGAAAAAAAAAGAAGTCAAAAGGAAAAAGTAGCATCTGTGAGCGTGTGAATGCTGCGCCTACTGAAGCGAGAGAACACAATGAAGTGGCCTTGGACTGGGGGTGACAGGAGGGCGGTTGCTAGGAGACAGGGCCAAACCAGGTCATCCAATAATGGCCGATGTATTCTGGCGGAGAAATCACACAGTTGTACTCAAAATCTAAGTTCTTATCATCCGATACCTTATTCGGTCATTTTAATTCTGTGATTGTAACATGTATAAACTATAGTTATATAGGCAGACTATTTAAAAATACTGAGATGGTTTATGCAATATAAAGAGGGTTATTGTCATTAGGTGTATATTCTCTTTCAACTATTCCATATAAGAAAACTACATTGTTGGTGATGTACTCTAAAATTTTGAATTATAACATTACACATCTTATCCTGTTTGATATTCCCTTTCAAATACATGTATATACTTCTGACGCCAAAATGACCGGGGCAAAACCTTGAGAGTAAAGTCGGGAGTTACCGCCAAACAAGATGGAGGCAAACCCTGTCGACTCATTTTTCTTCTATTGATATGCGTCAGACATCATACAAGCATGACGACGCCACACCCTCAATCACCCCACAATCAAACGATGCGATCAATACGTCATACGCCACACATACTACGTCAAACGTCACTATGTACGGCACACGTTTTACACAGTCCCCTGCTCCCATGATCAGTCAGTTGGCATCGCATGACATCTGACCCACCTGTCAATCAGTGCTAGTGATGACATCCGGGTATTCAAATAACGTACACTAATTTTGATGTATTTGTCAATTTTCCCAGCAGAACGGATTGTCTCAGATGATAAATACGCTTTTTACATATCTCAAGTTGCCGGCAGAATATATTTGTCACAGATGATATGTTCAAGAAATATGTTTCTCAACCATTCTAAAGCCCCGGTCTGACAGTCACGAATGTTCACCCCGATCAAAGATTTATTGTCTGTTATAAGATGAGAAATAGTTGTGGATGAAATGGTGAAATTATTCTGGGCTATTCTGCCCTTTACAAACACTACTCCGATTCAGTATATTAAGGGAGGAGGGGGGGGGGTATATAACCTTGATGAAAATCCATTCACTAACACCCCCACCCCCAAATCACCAATGTAGGTCATTGTCTTTCACCAATCACCAGGAATGTAATTGAACAGGTTACATCGCATGTCACACCCGTAATTACATTCAGTTCACACTTCACACTCAAGATGTATGGCAAATCACCAATCACATGTTTTGCTATATGACTTCTATATTCATTCTGACATCAGTTTAACACAGCATCTCTCATGACCACCACTGGGACACACATATCAATTATTCTGCTCTGGGGATTCAGTACCTAATGAAGTATTCAATGGTAGAAATGGCTAAATAACCATGCAAAACGGCGGTGTGTAAATAAGTTAATGGGGAAATCCATTTGCAAATTCAATCAGAATTCAGTTCAAGTTTAAACTTGTGACAGTTGCACTGAATGGAAGTGTTGGAAGTAGCACTTATTCTTGTAAATATGCATTTCCCAATATACAGTGTGTCTAACCAGATCTCTCGCAGGCACCCAAGACTGGGCATATCTGTAGCAAGTTAGACAGGGATTTGTGTTTGAGGAGGTTATAAAGAAATTCTCATCACAGAGTATATATAAACGATATATAATTCATTGTAGCCCCGTTCCAAATACGAACAAAATCATTTGCAAAATAAACTGGTGAAAAAGCGTTTTTGGCCACAACCTCACAGTTTTAACACCACCCATTGAAGTTGTAGCTGAAAACTTCAGACAGTCACCATTGGCTGTGTCAAGAGGCCCTTTATGACTGGAGGTATTTATTGAAGAACTTTCACGGGCTTTCAACTAATTCGGTTGGCCTCTTTCAAGGAGGCGGCGGAAAGTGACCGTGTGAGGGGTGCCCGCCCGCAGACTGACCATTGTGGTCACTGGCTTAAATACAACAGTGAAGGCCAACATGGTGGGTCGAGTCTCATAGTCGCCAATGTTCATCTAAAGCCCCAGTCTCATAGTCACCAATGTTCATCTAAAGCCCCAGTCTCACAGTCACCAATGTTCATCTAAAGCCCCAGTCTCACAGTCAAAAATGTTCATCTAAAGCCCCGGTCTCAGTCATGAATAACTAGTCATAGTGAGATGATCTATATATGGAAAAAAATTAATCTACTTTTCAAATACCCCTCCATGTACGATGTGACAATGCGTCACCTATCAATGGCTACAGTACTCGGCGTGATTTAACATTCCGCACTCTGACCCTAGCACAATGAACAATTACTACAAGACCAAGACTGATTTAATATTAGAGACTGTGGCACTACCTTTAAGCATTTTCATGAAAAATGTCTACTAAAATATCTACTAAAATCAAAGTAATGCCCACATGTTATGGTAGCACATAAATTAGAATACATTAAAGTGTCCATCACTTTAGTAACAACAGGTCACATTAAAACATTGACTTGTTTCAATGGCTGTGTGCTGTATGTTAAAGTACGAACGTGTGGGTGAGCCCCCATCCTACTAATCACTTCACTGACCACTGGGTCATTGTGCAGTGACCACTTCTCTACATTGGTCACCTTTAGCAAGACCATGTTTAAAAGTTCGCTGGTTTGGTTGATACATATGCATATATCCTATAAGGTGTGTTATAACTTATAAGGCAGTTTGAGATTCAAATGTGACAAGTTTCAAACCTCCGAATAAAAAAAATGACATATTAAAAGTACTATTTTTTTTATTTACAGGTGCACTTCGGTTTTTCATGTTACGCATGTTTTACAGGTGGCAATAACTAGTGGAAATGAAGGCCACATGAGAATTTAGCAATTTGCGTTTGAACAAAGCATGGTGCACGAAAATTAATTATGATGTTCACATGTAGAATTAACTGATGTGATTAACAAGCCATAGCTGCGAACTATTTCATGTATCAAAAGGGACAAACACAAAGTTTCTTTGCAGGTTCCTATTCACAGCCAAACCACACTTCACAATATGTAACCTCATGTTAATTTTGTGCGCGGAGTCGCTAATTATTATGCCACAGGCGTCTGTATTGAAAAAGGCGACACCAGCATTTCTGTGGACTTCAAAGTAGTGCAGAGTAAAAAAAAAAGGCCCAGCAGCTTCAACATTCAGTGAAGAATTCACACAAAATCACTGATGAGAAATAAGATATCATTGCCCACGTATAAGTACTTCATTATTTCATCAATAATTAGGATTTTCCATATTGGAGCACTTTATCATTTCATTTAGTAGGCACAAGAGCAGCTAAAACAGTTTTAAGTCAGTCATTCTTAGAGGAAAAATACGATTTTCCACGTAGGTTCTTTATTACATGTATTTCTTAAGTGCATGTATGTGCATTTTTTTTTTTTTGCTGTTGCTATATATCGTCCATAGAATGAAAATTTAAGCAAACAAATGAATATCTTTTGTGTTTAGATGTTTTAATATTTAGATAACAATGTATAGCAAAAAAATATATACACAAACAATCAAATAACCTCTATGCCATATAGGCCCTACCTAGTATTAGAACAGAACTTTGCATATGTAGTTCATTTATTAGGCAGGGTAACAGCTAAAACTGTTTTAAATCCAAGCCAGTCAAAGCGAAGCCTTGCCACCTCCAAGCAGCAAGCTCCTCCAGCCACACTACTGTGCAAGCCGCCTTATATGGCTCGGCGGCCGGCGGCCCGTTCATAGTAAACAGTGACAACCCCCGACTGACGCACGTCGTGCGTAACTCCGTGCACGTCCCGCGTACGCACCTGTAATAGCAGCCAGCGCAGCGAGATACAGTACTCCGTGCATGGTGAAATCCGACAGTGAAATCCGGGGGGAAAGTAGCCAAAATGCGACGGTTTCGCGGGTAGTTATCCGACCACAGTTGTAGCGCCACTGATCAGGTCTGTTTAACTTGGAGCAGACGACTGGTAGCTTCCACGTGTGGCCGTTAGGGGCGCTGTGACGGTCTGTTGTGAGGAGTGTGGGTGCGTTGTGAAAACTTGCACTGTCCTGGTGTGTTGCGACATTTTCAAACGCTAAATCCACTACAGCTCATTGCATGATGTGAGTTATGCTAGTTGTTAAAAATACAGCTTTACTTTCGACATACGAAGCTCACTGGCAGGTTTATACATGTATATTGTTAGCTTAAGAGGGTTTATAATATTATGTTTATCTAAGGATGGTATTCTCTAAGGTTTAAGCAAGACGAAGTACATTGTACAAAGACATGGCCGATAAGAATAAAATTCACATAGTCAATTCAAATAAGTTTTGAAAAATACTACCCAAGTTTTGTGGGAGCAATTTCTCCAATATTTTGTGTGTCATCACTATACCGGAATTTACACAGTAGTGACCATGGTGGATTACAGCCAGGGATAGTGTTATCAACATACACCAAGCGTAAATAAAGTAATTCATTTTTTTTAAAAACATGCAGCTATAAGTACTCAATGTTCATAACGGTATTTGGTTTAGCATTGCTTCTTTCAATCGTAATATTAGATTGCAAAATTTAACATCGCATTTTAAACTGGTGAATTGATCTTGAAAATATAACATTGCATTAGAAGAGAAATGTTGACCAATTTCAAGTGACGTCACACGCTATATGCGCGCGCAGCCTGGGCCCAGAATTCAATATACCAGTGTCACAAAACATCGTGTATATTAGTCATTTTGAAGATGGTATTATTGTGCTCTATGTTCATAATTAGGTATTGTGACACATCAACAAATGTTCGCATACTTCTCTAGTTTAATATATGAAACTTACATTTTATTTGGAGTTGTATTTAATGAGCTTTGTCCAGATTTCTAAGTTGTGTTTTGCCTCAAGCTCAAGCCAAGGCTGATTTTGACAGTCAGTGTGTTTGACAAGATTATTGATTAACGTTGCTTGTCTTTTCTAACTGTATACAATGCGTATGTTATCCTTGATATATACATGTCTTTCACGTATATATTCCATTGATAAAGTCCATATTTTGCTACAATTTCGATGTATAAAACACTCCATTCTACATTAGATGTACAAGTCTAGATAATCCAAGTACTAGATCTATATTTTTTCAAACGTCGAACGTAATATTCCTAAGTTGGCGTTATAAATCTAGCTAAAAGCAGCACGGACAGGTCAGATAAGTAGTTATACAACAAAATAAATGATTCCATTTATGACATGTATTTGAGAAAGAATGCTTAGATGGATAGAGACTTTATGCCTTTGTTATCGATACACCACGGTTTGGGATAACATGGATGAGTATTTCTTACAGAGAATACACCTCAAATGTCGGACTTTCTGGGTCGGTTTCCGTACAATTATAAGACAAATCGTGCCACGTGCTCAATGTTTTGAGTCCAACTTGCGCGCGCATCTGGCGACAGGTGCCCGTGTTTACAAACACTGAAAAAGGTTAATTGGTCACATACATTCTCTTATGTAAATGCCATCTTTAACTCTAAATGAGGATTTGGCTGATGGTCTACAACGTGGTTGAACAAGCTGTAATTCTGCTTATTAGTATTCATAAACACCAACATGTTATAAATTGCTTACTGTATATAGATGCATTTTGGATATTAGTATAGCTTTATTCACACATCAACTTGAACGACCAAAAATAAATATGTTTGAGAGATTTTTTTTTGTAAGTTACTATGCACTGGTGCAGTTTCTCCTACGCTGAATGAACAGAACCTTATGAAGAGCACACAGTGACAACAGTAACTGCATGGTCATTTCCAAGCAAATAATGGTTAAAGTATGTATGAAATAATTATATCACAAATGAATACATTCGAAATTGTGAAGAAATTATCCCTTAAAAAGCACTTTCCAGTAACAGAAAACAAACACCTTGGACACCTGTGTGTGTGTGGTGTGTGTGTGCTGTGTGTGTGTGTGTGTGTGTGTGTGTGTGTGTGTGTGTGTGTGTGTGTGTGTGTGGTGTGTGTGTGTGTGTGTAAATGTGTCTCTTAGATATCTTGAAATGGACCCTTGGCACACCACAATAAATGATAGGACAGATAAGACGTATGTGATGGAGAGAACCTTTCCATCACCACATGAAACCCGTTGCAAGACGTCTGCAAGTGGTCTTTAAAACTATTTCCAAACGGTTTCCTGCGGTGTGTGAAAAGGTTCGTAAACATCCTGAAGACATCTGTTTACTCTAAAATGGTGGTCCCTTACCTTTCTACAGCTCCATGTTATTAGTCTGCTGTGCACACGTTCACATAATGTCCACATAACGTCAATATCAGGCTCTCAGTACATCTTCCTCCAGTGCCCAGAAAGTTCGAATGACGTCCGTACGTCATACGTTTGGCCAAACGTATTCATCACTGTGTAATTTGTAAGCTTTTTCGGTTTTCCAAGCATCAATGGAACGTCTGTACAAACCTTCATATCAGACGTTCTTTGGACGTCCCAAAAACTTAAACGGTTCACTGGGTTGCATCTTTAGTCAGATGTAAGGGAATTTTCTTAAACTAATATGTTGAAAAAAGTTTAGGTTTCGGGGCTGTGGGTTTTTGCATGTAGATTAGGTAGCAGATTAAAACCAAAGTGTTAAAACTGGGAATGGTGTTCATAAAAATGTGACGTAGCCTTAATCGTCAAAAATGAGAGAATCGTTTGGAATTTCTTGGGCCATATAAAGGACTATCTCCGTAAATAAATAAAGATAAAGATGTACGTGAAGTTTTTTCTTGTTTGGCCACAATAGTACTCCATGGAATGCAATTTATAAGATTAATCCAATACAATTACAATATACTTTATGTAGCTAACCATCCTCCTAATTCATAGAAAATAAAGTTGCTCTCATATTTTAATGGAACACGCACAAAATCTCTTAAACATAATTTTCATCATGTCTTATACATGAAGATGGAACATAATGTTGGAGGTTAAATGATCCTAATACATTTGTGTATACCTTATATAATAAAACAAAAATTTTATTTAAACATAAGATTTGTCCAAAGTTTATTTTCATGGTTTTGTTATACAAACATTTCCGTGGGGAACAGTACCGTCTGCGTAGGAGGGCCACAGTTAATTATGTATATTTATTACTATTTTCTCTTCTGAATATAACTAATTCATGAATAATTAGGTTATTTATTTTCTGCACATTCATACTTTCGGATGTCCAATGAATTTGCCAAAGAAAGTACAGAAACTCACAAAATTAAAGTAAGATTCATTAACTATACAGCATTTTCCACAATTTCCAACTTTTGATACTTTTTTCAAGGCTAAAATGTGAACTGCAGTCAATATAGGAATAACAGTGTTTTCGGACATTTCTTCTTCAACTTGTTACACAAACTATGAATATTTCTTTTCTCAGATAAACAGTAATTTCTCAAAGTATCAAAAAAACGGTGGAGTTCAATGGAAGTACGGTCCTTCAAAAAATGTACTCATTCTCTTTGCACAAAGCTCTATACTTGAAAGTAAAATAACCAGAATTGGTTACTCATCAAAAGGATGAGTTGTCAAAAATTTTTACTCGCCCAACACAAGGTTTTACTTGTCAATACGAGGGGACGAGTGTCTAATCCTGTCCCTAGTATACGCGGACAGTACTGTATAAGGGTGGGGGTGTCTGCACATCAGATCTATTTACAATCAGACAAACATTTTTATGGCGAATATATCAACAATTTGCCAAACATTTGTGTATATATTAATAATCAGAATAACATTTTAGTGGCGTATATATTCACAATTGGATAAACATTTTCATGGCGTATACATCAACATTCTGCAAAACATTTCCGTGGCATGTATATTTACAATCAGTCAAACATTTTTATAATGTGTATATCAACAATTTGCCAAATGTTTGTGTATATATTAATAATCAGAAAAACATTTTAGTGGCGTATATATCAACAATAGGACAACATTTTCATGGCATATACATTTACAATAGGACAAACATTTTCCTGTAGTATACATTAACAATCGGACAAACTTTTTCATGGCGTATATATCAACATGGTGCCAAACATTTCCGTGGTGTACATATTCACAATCAGTCAAACATTTTCATGGTGTATATATCAACAATCGGACAAACATTTTCGTGGCAAATATATTTACAATCTGCCAAACATTGGTGTATATATTTACAATCAGAAAACATTTTCATGGTTTATATTCAAACAATTTTGTGTCATATCCATTTACAATCGGACAATCATTTCCGTGGATTAAGTCCGTCTATGCGCGCATCAGATCGTCTCATAGCGTGTCAGCCGTCGCCGGCGCCGCGCCTGGTCGGCAAGGTAGCCGATCGCCATGACAACCAGGATGGCGGGGACGCCGGCGCTCACCACCACGGTCATGAGGCGCGTGGGGCGCGTATCAGCAGGGCACGATGAGCCCTCGCCCCCCCACAGGGACGCCCCGGGGGGCAGGAACGCAGAGACGAGCTGGTCAGACAGAATCACAGACACCTGCAAGTGTGATGTCGGTTTCTTATAAATGTCTGCCAGTGATAAGATTTTATCATGATTGTCTACACACAGTAGTACTTGGTAGTTTTTTTATGAATGGTTGATGTTCCAGTAGTTTTCACCTACATATGAACTTCATAGCTTTGGGTCAAGTCATTAAGGAAAAAGTTATGAAACAAATATTTCCATTATTAATGATAATTTTGCTATATGCTTTTCAATCATATTTGCTAAATAAAACTTACCATGCTGTTTGAATAATCACACAATATTTGCACTATGTTTATATACTTGACAATATACTTGACCAACTTATTTACAACCCACTCGAACCCCAATTAAATGCCATTTTGTTACCTTTGATGCTGTATGATAGCCATGAACCACATATTTTGATAATAACACTCACCATCTACCATATTTGGCTATTGCACATGATGAAAACAATATATGAAATAACCTCTTATAAGTAAAAGTCTGTATGGATGCATTTTAGTACATTTGGGTCAAAATCGCAATTTAGGGGTAGGAGTAAACTATTAATCATAGCATCAATACTAGAAGGCCTACGGTAGTGAGGTGTATATCATTTTGTTTTTAAATGAATATGCTTTTCACTAAACACCATTGTAATTGATATATCAGCATACAAGCTTTTCAGTAAAAATTTTAATGTACTTGCCCAAAATTAATGCACCACGTTTTGTGTTACCATGCTGCTTTAGTGACCTCCCTCCAGCACTGTATGTATAGATTCCAACAGCAAATACTTTACATAAGAAGGCCAATTAATTAGCTTTAAAATGACACCATATAAGCCTGTGTTCACAGCTTAGTTTTCATATAAGCGATTTAATTAAATCAGTGGAAGTGTGTTTCAGTTTTTTCCATTTTTTCTCTGACACTTCAATACTAAAATATAAATTATTTTTTACTGTCAAGGTTGTAGAACATCCAACATTTCAAATATCAGGCTTTAATAATATATGGGTCTCCAAAAATTCTGAAGGGGGGAGGGGGGTTACGGAAGCCAGCGGTCTAACCTTGATGGAGTCAGGCAGCCCTGTGAACCCTGTTAGCGCCACCTCACTGCTGCACTTGAACACATGGCCGCTGATGACGTGGAACGGTCGGCGCGGCACCAGCAACCCTGTCTGCAGCCCCCCCGCGGAGGTGGCGTTAGGGAACGACTGCAGTGTATCACAGCTACATTACAAACGGAAGCCAAACGCAGTGTGCAGTGCAATAAATAAGGTGTTTGTGAGTTTACTTATTTCCATAGTGGACCTTAGATTGTAACAATAAACAACATGGGCTACCGACATGAATGATAAATAAATAAACATAACACACTCCATTCCAAACTGGAAACAATCAATAAATATAACACAAATCAATCACAGATATGGAAAACCATAGGCAGATCCAGGTTTTCGGAAAAGGGAGGGGGCGCACTTAAGGAAAAGAGTGGGCGCACTTACGGGATTTTATGAAAAACCCTATGAAAATGACGTATTTTGGTGGGAAAAGGCCCCTGCGCCCCCCTGGATCTGCCTATGAAAACAGACTGCACTAGACTGTCACATCATCAGCTTCATTGAGAACGATTTCAAGTAGCCACTTTTGCTTACCTCATCGCTGTAGTTGAAGTGGACATGGACACTCCTCATGTGCCATGTGTCGTTGTCTGTGTTGTACTTGTACTCCAAACTGAGCCGCCAGTCACGGAAGAAGTCGATCACCAGCCATTCTGGATCTTTCTTGGATCGTCCGCAGCTGGAGCGAGCTCCAGATGCTGTCGCAGGGAGCTGGTACGAGACCGTCTTGTTCACGTCATCTGAACATTTCAAATGTAGAAGTTTCAGTGCAAAACGTCAACGATAGATTCATGAACACAAGTTTTTTTTCAATAGGTTTGGCTTGAAATACGCTAGGCTTAAATATGCTGAAA
>CM032660.1:42470090-42482283 GCA_019095985.1 Streblospio benedicti
AGAAATGTCAGTTTGATGAACGTACTGGAATGGTCAGTTGCAAGAGTGACTGTCTTCTACTACATGCCTAAATCATAGGGCACCATGGAGGGCGGTGCGTTGTGACTCGAAATTGTAAATGTTAACTTTGGCTGCAAACTTCCATAGACAAGTAGGTTTTGATATACAAATATTATGATGAAACAAATAATTTTATTTCATATTTTAAATTACATTGATGTTAACGCAATTGTATTTTGTAATTAGCAATGTAGCAAAATTAGAACTAAATTAGATGAAGCGTTATGTTATAATGGTTTACATTTGCTGTAACAGACATTGTTGATGGATATATGAAGTTCATGTGGATATCTGATTGTGAACAAACTGCTTAAATATAATCCAGGGGAGACATTTTATTCAACTTTCAAGAGTAATTCATTGTTGTGGTTTGTTTTCCAAAAATAACTTACTTGAAAAGAAACTTGTGAACCATTCACATTTTAAAAATCAGATTGCAATGTCAAACCATAGTGATGTGAAAGTCCTCAAAGTGTGAAAAATCATTCTGCCAAACTAATGCTCTGAAATGACAGAAATAATTCCATAGTGGCGAGAAACCATATGAATGCACTGAATGTGGCAATGGTTTTAGTCACAGTGTTTCAGTGTCAGTAGCCACTTGACAAGACACATGAGAATTCACGCAGGAGAGAAAGAACATCAGTGTTCAGTATGTGAGAAAACATTCACTCGAAAGAGAAGTCTGAAGACCCACGTGAGAACTCACTTTGGTGAGAAACCTTATGAGTGTAGTCAATGTGGTAAGTGTTTTAGTGACACTAGCAACTTGACCAGCCACATGGAAATCCACACAGGAGAACATCAGTGTACAATGTGTGAGAAATCATTCGGTCAAAAGGGATCTCTGACTATACATATGAGAATCCATACCGGTGAGAAACCTTATAAGTGTAGTCAATGTGGCAAGTGTTTCAGTGTCAGTAGCCACTTGACCAGACACATGAAAATCCACACAGGAGAGAAAATACATCTGTGTACATTGTGTGAGAAAGCATTCAATCAAAGCGGACATCTGACAAGACATATGAGAATCCACACTGGCGTGAAACCTTATGAGTGTAGTCAATGTGGCAAGTTTTTTCGTGACAGTGGCCACTTGACCAGCCACATGAAAATTCACACTGGGGAGAAAGAACATCAGTGTACAGTGTGTGAGAAATCATTTAGTGATAAGGGAGATCTGAATAGACATATGAGAATCCACACTGGTGAGAAACCTTATGAGTGTAGTCAATGTGGCAAATGTTTTAGTGACAGTGGCCACTTAACCAGACACATGAAAATCCACACTGGTGAGAAAGAATATCAGTGTACAGTGTGTGAGAAATCATTCAGCCAAAAGGGACACCTGAAGATCCACACAAGAACTCACACTGGCAAGAAACCTTATGGGTGTGGAGTTTGTGATCAAAGTTTCTCTCACAGGTCTAATGTTGTTAGTCATATGCGCACTCACACGGGAGAGAAACCATACAAGTGTGATCAGTGTGGGAAATGTTTTACTACAAGTTCTAATCTGAAGAGGCACAAGCTCAGACACACTGGTGAGAAGCCATTTTACTGCCATATTTGCCACAAATCATTTACGCGAGGAGGCAGCTTGGAAAATCACCACATGACTGTGCATGCCAAGAAGTGAGCCGTTGTAACTCAACATCATCTTGTGTTAATAGTTATAGAATATTGTTGTAGTAATAGGTGAGTGTAATATGAAGCATGTATTAATTTGACATCATCCTTCGTAAATTGTTTGAGTGTACTGTAGGGACCATTCAGGAATAATGAGGGGGCTGGAGGCTTTCAAGTTGGTTTGTTATTAATTGTGGATGAAGTGGACTGGTCAGTTGAAAGAATGACAGCCTGTATGAAGTGGACTGGTCAGTTGAGGGAGTGACTGCCCGGTCTGACATCACCAGCAGCATCATTCCTGCAAACGGTCGTCACCCGGATTTAGCAGGTTCGATGCACAGAGTCGAACCATGAATTCTATGTGAGCAGACTCATACAGGAATAGATAATTATGAGTTTAGTGAGCAAATCACTTTCAGTGTTGAAATATAAGTTAAGGAACTTGATTTTACCTGAAGAACAAAAATAATGATGGATACTTTGTACTGTTTACTTTTGATAAGACAAGATTTTACTACTGTTCTAGATTCATCAAAATGTGTCTGGAAGAAAGGATTATATTGAACGGATTTAGTACGGGAATAGCTATGTTGCCAGCATAGGAGGAAAATATCATTATTGGGTCAGATGTTTCAGTTATGGTCTGTACAGAACGTACTCCAAACAAGACGACCCTCATCTCCAATGTCATAAGACGGCTTTTTGCAGTCTCACGGCTTCATAGAGACCGCCACTTGCGAACCTTCATAAAGTTTATAGCATTGTGTATATCTCAAACTGTATTTGTCTTAATACTCTTAAGATTCAATGTATTTGTATTTTTTCAATAACATTTTTAAAATTTGTCTCTTGATTATTTTATATTTTGTATATTTGGTGTTTGCTTAGTAAAATTTATAGAACGTTGATCACCTTTTTTTACAAATAATGCACATCAATCAATCAAATCATATCACATGCTTTCTTTAAATGTGTAATTGGTCAGAATGGTTCACACGTGTCACTAACATTATTTCATCGTTCACATCATATCGCTACAGTGTGTTTTTTAAAGTCTCAACTCCCCAGGCAGCATACACTTAAAGCAATATTTATTCTGTAAAGATACTGGTGTTTTTTCCATGAAGTTCCTCATGCTTTTGCCAGGTGTCTTGGAGAATTCCAGCGAAAAAGTTAAGAATATCAAGTTCTCAAATTTTACCCCACCCAGGACCTCATACCATCAAATTACAAAATGACAGAATGCTTTTGGTACTGAAATTCTGTTCCAAGATCGTCAAATATTTTGCCGTACTTCTGATCAAACCATTCATTTTGTGCTACACTAAAGTAGTCCTTCAATCCTCCGATTTTACCGTTGTGTATAAAATTCAAAGAGCTTGCGGTCACTGTAATTTGTTGCCGAATTTGTTTGCATTGCTGTAAAAGCCGAGTCGCAGAGAACCTTCTGGAAAGTCGCCTGGGTCAATGTGAGGTGGAGAAAGTGGGCGATTTTTGTGACTTACGTCTCCGTGTCGGTGACCAGGTCTTCGTACTGCACAATCAACAGGTTTTCTTCACTTCTTCGCCACCAGCTCTTTATGCAATATCACATTAAAATAAAATTAAAAAATTAAAGGGACATGAACAGCAACCACCTCCTCTGACAATTTCACTTAATAATTTTATTTTTCTGTTTTCTTGACATGTTGCACCTAATAACTTCCAATTTTACAATCATAAACACGTGTTTGATAGAAAATTATAAATAAATTAAAACAGAGAGAAAAATGAGTGGATTGACATTGGGAGGTTCCGTACTAATAACAGGACTGTAGCCTTTATCACTCGTGCGCCGCACGCCGAAATTCGCATGTCAGAAATAGTTATTAAGGCTGGATGTTATGGAATTCCTTCTTTGTTTACAAAACATTGGGCTGTGGGTACATTTCAAGAAACCGAAATAGGGAACTGATTAATTATGAAGAAATGAAAAGCTGCATATAAATAAAAATGTATATATTCAAATGGTTCAGCAAGTACTATTTATGTGGTATAAAAAGTTTATATGACATGAAATTCACCTGTTCATGTCTCTTTCAAAAAAACAACAAACTAAACTACCTTATTTAGATGACCACCTGTTATTGTATTGAGAAGAACCATAAGTTAATGGTAGGCAGATCCAGGGATTCAGGAGGCTAGATGAGCCTCCCTTTTTTCGCCCCTAAGGGCTGAGTCAATTTTTAAGTCATGGGGGAGGTTGGATAAAAAACTGGGGGGGATATGTTTGAATTTGAATGTGCCTGGTTGTGGTTCAAAAGTTTGAAAACATATGTTGTCGGGGGGTCAGAAGTTTCAAAAACGTATGTTGTAGGGGGGGTCAAAAGTTTGAATAGAACAATTGGGATGGTCATATCCAATATTTTAATATTTTCAATGAATCACAAATATAAAATAATAAAATATACAATCATGCAATTTGCTCTGGTGAACCTTCTAGATGGAAATCTCATTCCTTCACCAATAAATATACAGATTATTGACTTTCAAAATCATGTAATATTACATGCCAAATAGCAATAAATGTACAGTAGTTATTATAATAAGAGAGACTGTCTTTAGGACAATCTATTTTTTATAAAATCTTAAAATGGAGGAACGATATCTCATTCTCATTCATTTTCATATCATAAATGTACATTTTTGCATAAAGAATAAAAGTTTTCATGCAGTCTAAAGTTTGGTCATTGTTAAAAATTGGTATACCAAATATAATATCACATATATGTAACTCTGGTGAACTTCTAGATGGAAATATCATACCTTCACCAATAAATGGTTTGTTCAATCAGGTCAAGTATTGACTTTTTTGAGTAAATTTAAAAAGTGGTTAAAGAAAAGAAAAGAAGGGAGAAGATTGACCGAAAATATACAGATTATTGGCGTTCAAAATCATCTAATATTTCATGCCAAATAGCAATAAATGTATCATAGTTATTATTAATGAGAGAGAGTGTCTTGAGGACATCTATCTTTTTAAAAGAAATTCTTAAAATGGAGGAATGATATCTCATTCTCATTAATTTTCATATCATAAATGGACTTTTTTGCAAAAAGAATAAAAGTGTTCATGCAGTCATTAAAAATTTGTATACCAAATATAATGTCACGTATGTAACTTAATGATCACATAGCTAAAATTTCTCCACCAGGTTAAGAGGGAGGTGCAAAAATGCTGCAACTCATTGCATTGGTACAAATGATGCTCATGGTCATTTAATTCATATAATAACCTCCAATAAGACCACATGTATAAACCACCCCTATGATAGCATTTTCACAGCCCAAAGAGGGCATCTAACCACCATAAAAAGACATCTCTATTAAGACACCTGCAGCCACCCCCCACAGTGTGGTTCTAATACAGGGGTTCAGCTGAATATTTAAGGTTGTAATTTTTATTGTCCATTTATTATTAGGTTTGTATTATGATCAGTATCTAAGTGCCCGGTATATGCTTCCATGGGTATGCTTTAATCCGGGTTTTTTTTTTTTTTTTTTTTTTTTTTAATTTCAATATTTGACTAGTTATTGCCATAAATTAAACATGTAAATATCGGTTAAAATACTATGTGATTTGTGCTTGTAATCACCACGTGTGGTCAGTGTTGGAGAAATGTCAGTTTGATGAACATACTGGACTGATGAGTTGCAAGAGTGACTGTCATTTACCACATGGCTCAATCATAGGTCACCATTGGAGGGCGGTGCATTGTGACTAGAAATTGTAAATGTTAACTTTGGTGGCAAACTTTCATAGGCAAGTAGGTTTCGATATACAAATATTATGATGCAAAAAAATTTTTTTTTTCTATTTGAAATCACAATCATACTTTTGCAATTGTATTTTGTAATTTAGCAAATTAGCAAAATTAGAACAAAATTAGATGAAGCATTATGTTATAAGTATTTACATTTCCTGTAACAGACATTATTGATGGATATATCAAGTTCATGTGGATTGATGGTTGTGAACACACTGCTTAAATATAATCCAGGGGAAACATTTTATTCAACTTTCAAGGATAATTCATTGTTGTGATTTGTTTTACAAAATAATTTAGTTGAACAGAAACTTGTGGACCATTCACATTTTAAAAATCAGATTGCAATGGCAAACCATAGTGATGAGAAACTTAAGTCTACAAAGTGTGAAAAATCATTCTGCCGAACTAATGCTCTGAAATCACAGAAAGAATTCCATAGTGGTGAGAAACCATATGAATGCACTGAATGTGGCAAGTGTTTTAGTGACAGTAGCCACTTGACCAGACACATGAAAATTCATACAGGAGAGAAAGAATATCAGTGTTCAGTATGTAAGAAATCATTCAGGGAAAGTGGAAATCTGACAAAACATATGAGAACCCACACTGGTGAGAAACCTTATGAGTGTAGTCAATGTGGCAAGTGTTTTAGTGTCAGTAGCACCTTGACCAGCCACATGAGAATCCACACAGGAGAGAAAGAACATCAGTGTACAGTGTGTGAGAAATCATTCAGTCGAAAGGGAAGTCTGACAAAACATATGAGAATCCACACTGGCGAGAAACCTTATGAGTGTAGTCAATGTGGCAAGTGTTTTAATCAAAGGAGTAACTTGACCAGACACCTGATATTCCACACAGGACACAAAGAACATCAGTGTACAGGGTGTGAGAAATCATTCAGTCATAAAAAAGATCTCACAAGCCATATGAGAATCCACACTGGTGAGAAACCTTTTGAGTGTAGTCAATGTGGCAAGTGTTTTAGTGTCAGTAGCAACTTGACCAGCCACATGAAAATCCACACTGGTGAGAAAGAATATCAGTGTAAAATGTGTGAGAAATCATTCAGGAAAAGGGGAAATCTGACGATCCACACAAGAACACACACTGGTGATAAACCCTATGAGTGTGGAGTTTGTGACAAAAGTTTCTCTCACAGGTCTGATGTTGTTAGTCATATGCGCACTCACACGGGAGAGAAACCATATAAGTGTGATGAGTGTGGGAAATGTTTTTCTCAAAATTCTAGTCTGAAGATGCACATGCGCACACACTCTGGTGAGAAGCCATTTTACTGCCATATTTGTCACAAATCATTTACGCCGAGGAGGCAACTTGGAAAGGCACCATATGACTGTGCATGCCAAGAAGTGAACTGTTATAACTCAACATCATCTTGTGTTAATAGTTATAGAGTATTGTAGTAGTGATAGGTGAATGTAATATGAAGCATGTATTAATTGACATCATCTTTCATTAAAAAAAATTTAGTGTACTGTAGGGACCATTCAGGAATTATGAGGGGGGCGGAGGATTTCAAGTTGGTTGTTATTAATTGTGTATGAAGTGGACTGGTCAGTTGAGGGAGTGACCGCCTGTATGAAGTGGACTGGTCAGTTGAGGGAGTGACCGCCTGGTCTGACATCACCATGAAGTCAGTCCAGCAGCAACCTGCAAGTCATCACCAGGATTTAGCAGGTTCAATGCACGGAGAGTCCGAACCATGAATTCACAGTCAGCAGGCTCATATTATGCAGGAATAGATAATTATGAGGAGTTCAGTGAATAGTGATTATGAAATAAATCACTTTCAGCGAAATATGAAAAATACCAAAGAAAGAACTTGATTTTACCTGAAGAAAACAAGACATTGATGGATACGTTTTGCATTGTTGACTTTTGATAAGACAAGATTTTACTAGTATTTAAGATTCATCAAAATGTGTGTGAAAGAAAGGATTATATGGTGTGGATTTCATACGGGAATAGCCATGTTCCCAGCATAGGAAGAAAATATCATTATTGGGTCAGAGGTTTCAGTTATGGCCTGTACAGAATGAACTCCAAACAAGACGACCCTCATCTCCAATGTCATAAGACGGCTTTTTGCAGTCTCACTTCTTCATAGAGATAACAGCTTGTGAACCTTCATAAAATTATAAATAGCATTGTGTTTATCTCAAACTTTATTTGTGTTAAGATTCAATGGTTTTGTATTTTTTCAATAACACTTTCAAAAATTGTCGTTTGATTATTTTATATTTTGTATATTTGGTGTTTGCTTAATAAAATTTATAGAACGTTGATCACCTTTTTTTCCAAAGAATACACATCAATCAATCAAATCATATCAGATGCTTTCTTTTAATGTGCAATTGTCCATAAGGGTTCACATGTTTTACTTAACATTATTTCATTGTTCATGCATATTATCGCTACAGTTTTTATTAAAGTCTCAACTCCCCAGGTAGCATACACTTAAAGCAATAGTTTTTCTATAAAGATCCAGCTGTTTTTTCCATCAAGTTTTTCATGCTTTTGCCAGGTGCCATGGAGAATTCCAGTGAAAGTGAAATCCATCTTGCATATAAAAAATCATTTGAGATGTGTGTGGTAAAATACATTTTCAAGGCAAATTATTTGGTTTATTTGTCAGTAAATGAAAATATTTTAGTAAGGAAAATGTACTGGAAAATTCAGTGAATTAATTTTCTGAATCATATGGTTACGGTTTAAAATATATTCTCATGTAAAGGCTTTTCTATACATTGAGTTTAGTTATACTGCAAATCCAATATTTAGTCCTTCAAGCATCGCCTTGAAAATTAAACTTTATTGGTGAAAAATGGAGGCTCAACCAGCCACCTGAATCTTAGGTTTCTTCTCCATACAATAACACCTGATCATCAAAATAACGGAACGATCATAAATAATGATATAGGGGGGTGGGGTCATTGAAAAAGATGGGTGGGTCGTCCGACTTTCCTGATTGCTTTTAGGGGGGTCGCTGAACTTTTTTATCACGCTACGGTATATTTTTTCAAATATCTTTCGTTTTAGCAATGCAATGACTATATAGAGGACTTTTTCTCTAGCGGGTTGGATGGGGGTCACTCAACTTTTTTTAAATATTGATGTTTGGGCCGTTGAACTTTATCTTTGACCCCCAAAAATGGATGACCCCCCCCGTATCGTTATTTATGATCATTCAATGAGGTCTTTCAGTTTTTTTTTTTTTTTTTTTAAAATTATTTTTATTGTATCACAAATATGAAATAATAAAATATACAATCACACAATTTGCTCTGTAGTGACATAAATTGGGAAGTAGCCCAAATTGGCCAGAACCCGGACAAATAGGTATTAGGCTATATGTCCGGCTGGTGTTATGTACGGCGAGTGATAGGCTGTAAGTCCGGCGGCCGTCTCTAACTAATAAATCTGTAGTCTTTTTGTCCATCTAGGTTACTGTGTAATCAAATTAGTTTAGACATGACCTCACATGTGAAAAATAAACCCATACGCAAATTTTTAGCCATAAGGTTAATTAATGTAATCTAACTATATCTAACTAACTATATCTAACTAACTAATCTGAGATATAACACACATATGACTACAGTACAATAACATAATTGAATTCAAATAACGTATACAGATCCTAATAACATATTTCATATTAACATATTTTATTTATTTTACCAAAATACACATCCTTACAAGAAAAGTAGATATTATGTGATTTATTTTTTTAATAAAACTAAGCAGACGCACTTAGTGTTTGCGTCATATAGCCTTTGATAATTACTTTGAATCACACCATGCACTAACCAAGAAGTGAGTACCCAAGAACATGCATCATGCTAACTTAACTTTAAAGTAGTTGGTAATAAAGTGGTTGTTGATGGACAATATGTCATAAACTGCGACCACTGTTTAGAGTGGTACGATAGACGGTGTGTGGATTTTAAACCCAAAAACAAGATATGGATATGCCCATCATGTTTGACATAATTACATGTGCTAGATCTACTTGCATAATCATCTTGACATAAATTTAGTATACATGTATAACTTGTTTGCATTCAATTATATTATTGTAAAAAGCTTTGTAACTAAATAAAACCTTCACCCCCAAATCCCTCTTGTGTGTGTTTTTACTTGGTAACTAAAACATTAACTAAACTATTTTAATAAACAGTAACCCACACAGACACCCGCCGGACAAACGGCCGTCGTATATAAACACACGACGTACATAATAGTACATAATTGTACCCGCCGGACAAATAGACTCCTCCTTATTTGTCCGTCGTGGTCGCCGGACAAATAGACTACTGGTTATTTTTGGGTGTGCAGACATACCACTCACTTATAAACGTACTATATGTCCGCAACTTATAACCACGTTATTTAACTTTGCTATCTTTTCTTTGCACAATTTCTATCCACTGGTTTTCATTTTCATTCTCTCACACTTCTCTAATTTCGTCTACAAATTGTTGTATTGTATCAGTTTATTTCGCATAGAATGCATAGTAAAATATCACAGCCCATATCAAAGTTTAGTTACAGAGGGACTAGAATAAAACTTAAAAAATACACTTTGAACTATATCACGTGTAATAAAATTGTCACAACTAAGTATCCTACATCTACAGTTTCCAATAGCTTTTCTATATAGTACTTTAAAGTGGTCTACACCATTAAACATATACTATTGGGACATGCTAACACCCTTAGGAATAGCAAGAAGATGCCTAAAACATTATTATATGCTACAGAAGCTTTGTTAAAGACATTATCATTAAAAACAGTCCACATTTGACTACCATGCACACTACTAATAAAGGTCTTAAAAACATATTTTAACACTTTCAGAACAATATCTAAATTTACTAATCAAAATATTGCCTTGTGTATAGATACATTTTGTGTGACGTGCTATACCATCGTTACTATCTAGTTGTGAAGTAATAATCACCACAAGATACTAAACTTTTTCTACAATAGGTGCAATCTCACATAGGTACAATCTCACATCCAAGTTACATATTGGCAATGACTTTTTATGTAATTCCTCTGCAACTATATAGCACCTCTTGTCCATGTCTATGAGCATTTGAACCACTATATAACTCCAGTTCTTTACATTAATACCTTTTGACAACTTAAAAACTTTCCAGTTCAACCGATTATGTTCATATTGAAAATTACACACCTACACCATTGTCTAATTACTTGAAGTTTTTTGTGTTGGCTAGGTACCAACAGACCCACATCTCCTTTTGCATTTGGCGTAAATTTTGCAACCCTTAAGAAATGCCTACACATTTTGTTATGAACTGCATCAATACACGAATAACCAAATTGATGCACCATACCTTATTATTGGAATTACATAAATAATAGTTTTTCTTATATTAGATGGTCATGAAAAGCTTAGTGTATACATACTAAAGGATGACGGAATTGGACGTTCGGATTAATGCCGTAAAACGACTATGAACTTTAAAAAACGTCTCATTTGCAATGAAAAGCATTTGCTATAATATTCATCATATTTCCCACAAGTTTGGGGTCAGAATGAATTTCCAGATGGCCAGAAGAATCCAGATACAATCAGTATCGGCTACATTGTTAAAGAAGCTGCATACTACAATACGTTCAATGACAAGCACTGTCTGATAAAAAAAATACAATCTATTTTTTAGGATATGAAATCAAAATGTACTGTATTGCCAAGAAATAAGATGTGCATGTTATATAGAATTGTTTTGATGTTACTGTATTGAATACTCCTTGTTTTGAGTTGACAAACAAATTTCGGGCAGCACCTAAAATAGTTAATACCATCAGGTCTACAATGACATCAGCACCTCCCCACTAAAAACGTGTACATTCTTGTCTTTACAATTACAGAATGCACATAGACTACTAAGTATAAAAATGCAAACTTCCAAATTCATGATTTTGTTACAAGCATTAGCATGGTGTTCCGTCCTATCAAGTCCACATTAATGAGCCACAAACTTAATGCAATGTCCACTGCACCATCCTCACTCCCTCCTCAGATTGGCCCACATTGACTTTGCCCGGGTCAGCAGTGCCAAGACCAACACGTCCACGAACGTTACGATGGTGAGAAGCTGGCACCCAGCAAGAGGCCCAGGAAGCCGCCCAGATCCCCGAGAAGCGCTACGTAGGCAGGACGCTCCGTCAACAGCATGTACTTAGGCATGTCGGCTTGCTGAACATCAGTTGACAGTTGTTAATCGATCGTTTTATAGGCTTACCTTGTTATATTCGTGGCTGTGGTACATGGTCTACTCTTTTATAGCAGACATATCTCATCTCAACTGTGTGTCGATTAATATATAGCTAAATATAGAAATTTTCGAAAGTCAATTTATAAAAAAGGATTCGGTTTACTGACGTAACAGAGAGAACCCATTGAGGGGAATCTGTCTCACCTTAAAGGCAGCGTTCATCCATGCCAAATGCTTAAGCTTATGCTCCGCACTGCCTCCAGTTGGCCCTGGAGGCACACCCCAACACCGTCTACCGGCAGCCCTGGTAGGTAACAGCCCTGATGTGCTACAACAGCATCGCTTTTGCATTCTCTCAAACAGGCATGCAACGAGTGGTTGAGAAGATGAAGTGGGTTCCGAAAAGAAGGATGGTCAGTG
>CM032660.1:42488869-42508940 GCA_019095985.1 Streblospio benedicti
AAACTATTGAATCTTAAGACATATACAGTTAGAGATATACACAAAGCTATTCATAACTTTTTACATAATGTAAAATAATCAAGAGACAAATTTTGAAAATGCTATTGAAAAAATACAAAACCATTGAATCTTAAGAAAAATATAGTTTGCGCTATACACAATGCTATTTATAACTTTTTACAAAATGTAAAATAATCAAGAGAGAAATTTTGAAAATGTTATTGAGAAAATACAAAACCTTTGAATCTTAAGACAAATACAGTTTGAGATATACACAATGCTATTTATAACTTTATGAAGGTTCGCAAGTGGTCGTCTCTAGGAAGACGTGCGACTGCAAAAAGCCGTCTTATGACATTTGAGATGAGGGTCGTCTTGTTTGGAATACGTTCTGTACAGGCCATAACTGAAACCTCTGACCCAATAAAGATATTTTCCTCCTATGCTGGGTACATGGCTATTCCCATATAAAATCCATTCCATATAATCCTTTCTTCCAGACACGTTTTCATGAATCTTGTATGCTAGTAAAATCTTGTCTTTTTAAAAGTCAACAGTAGAATGAATCCATCATTATCTATGTTATTCAGGTAAAATCAAGTTCCTTAACGTATATTTCAACACTGAAAGTGATTTGCTTACTGAACTCCTCATAATTATCTATTCCTGTATGAGCCTGCTCACGTAGAATTCATGGTTCGACTCTCGATGCATTGAACCTGCTAAATCTGGGTGACAAATGTTTGCTGGACTGATGCTGCTGGTGATGTCAGACCAGGCGGTCACTCGCTCAACTGACCAGTCCACTTCATACAAAATTAATAACAACGAACTTGAAATCCTCCGGCCCTCTAAAAATTTATAATGGTCCCTACAATACACTAAAACAAGTTACGAAGGATGATGTCAATCAATACATGTTTCATATTACACTGACCAATCACTACTACAATACTCTATAGCTATTAAGGCAAGATGTGGTTGAGTTATGACAGTTCACTTCTTGGCATGCACAGTCATATGGTGCCTTTCCAAGCTGCCTCCTTGTGTAAATGATTTGTGACAAATACGGCAATAAAATGGCTTCTCACCAGTGTGTGTGCGCTTGTGCATCTTCAGACTAGAACTTTGAGAGAAACATTTCCCACACTCATCACACTTGTATGGGTTCTCTTCTGTGTGAGTGCGCATATGCCTAACAACAGCAGACCTATGCGAGAAACTTATGTCACATACTCCACACCCATAAGGTTTATCACCAGTGTGTGTTCTTGTGTGGGTCTTCAGACTGCTCTTTCGACTGAATGATTTCTCACACACTGAACACTGATGTTCTTTCTCTCCACTGTGGATTCTCATGTGTCTGGTCAAGTCGATACTTCAAATAAAACACTTGCCACATTGACTACACTCATAAGGCTTTCACCAGTGTGAATTCTCATATGTATTGTCAGAGTTCCACTTTACCTGAATGATTTCTCACACACTGTACACTGATGTTCTTTATCCCCAGTGTGAATTCTCATGTGGCTGTTAAAGGCGCTACGGAAACTAAAACACTTGCCACATTGACTACACTCATAAGGTTTCTCACCAGTATGGATTCTCATATGTTTTGTCAGATTTCCCTTAAGACTGAATGTTTTCTCGCACACTGTACACTGATGCTCCTTCTCTCCAATGTGGATTTTCATGTGGCAGGTCAAGGTGGCTTGTTGACTAAAACACTTGCCACATTGATTACACTCATAAGGTTTCTCACCAGTATGGATTCTCATATGTGTTGTCAGATGTCCACTTTCGACTGAATGATTTCTCACACACTGTACACTGATGTTCTTTCTCTCCTGTGTGAATTCTCATGTGTCTTGTTAAGTGGCTGCTGTGACTAAAACCATTGCCACATTCAGTGCAATCATATGGTTTCTCGCCACTATGGAACTTTTTCTGTGATTTCAGAGCATTAGTTCGCCAGAATGATTTTTCACACTTTGAGGACTTAAGTTTTCCATCGCTTTGGTTTGTCATTGCAATCTGATTTTTAAAATGTGAATGGTTCACAAGTTTCTGTTCAAGTAAATTACAAATCTGAATTTCCCACTCTGAAAATGACCATTATGACAACTTGTATGACATGCGTCATTTCTTGACAAAGATATCATTATGAGCATTGCACATTTGTTTGTTTTTTAAATTAATTTACACATATAACAAGGACTATTGTTTAAAAGTGAACCTTGTGTACAGTTTCTGTAGACATATAAAGTTAATCATTTTGTATGTCTCCTATCTTCTTCATGTAATATATTTAAATTTTGACCATCGTCTATAACATTTTAAAGAAAACCTTAACACTAGTGCTGGTTTTAGTGATATGATTCTTCTTTCTGTTTGCAGGATAACCTGACAACGATGGCTGCAAAACTAGATGACTTGAAGAGCGACATTTACAATGCAGCCAAATGCAACAATGTCTACGAATTGAAGATGTTGATAGAAGTGCAGCAAAAGCGATGATATCGCAGAAGTTGTTTCTTCAAAAATCAATGGTGCTACACCACTTATAGTAGCTTGTGTGAATGGCCACATTGAGGTAGTTCAATACCTAATTGATGAATGTGCTGCGGACATTGAACAGGTGGGATCGTTCATTTATGACCCTTTTGATATATATCCTAGAGGACCCGTAACCCCGCTTTTGTGTGCAGTGTTGAAAAACCGTATGAACATCGTGACATTCCTAATCTCAAGAGGAGCAGATGTCAGTAGTACAGTCAATAACACAACGCCTAAAAACACTAGTCCACTGGCGGCAGCATGTGAACAACGAAATCTTCTACTTGTCCAGTATCTTGTTGACAATAAAGCTGACGTCAACTTCACAAATAACCAAGGAATGACATGTTTAATGATATCATGTAGCAAATCTGACTACAAAAGTGTCCACTATCTTATTAAAAACGGGGCCGATGTCGATAGGAAAGATCTTGACGGAGATACTGCATTACACTGGTGTGTGATTTGTTGCCATAGCGCACATCCTGCTACAGACGCTATGATAGAGATTATGAAGCTTTTGTTGAAATATAAAGCTAAGATGCAAAAAAACTCCAACGGCATGACACCTTTGCTCTACGCAGCTGCCAATGCAAAAGCAAGGATTGTGGAGTATTTAATTGCCATTGATGAAAGTGGTAGAAGAGAGAAGATAGATGCACTCGAACTGCTTGGAGCAACGCTCCTGGCCAGAAACGAGAAAACGCTCGCTCTTACATACTGGAGGTGGGCGATGGAGGAGAGATGCAGAGACGGTTTTGATGTAATGCCAAAGCCGGTTAACCCAGAGCCTAATCCTGCCTATGATAATGCAGTTGAGGTAGAAACCCCAGATGAATTGGATGGCCTTATATCCGATCCAGATGCTATGTGTATGCAGGGGTTGCTAGCTAGAGAAAGAATATTAGGTCCTGCACATCCTGAGACTTTACAATACATAGTGGAGTGTGGGGGTTATTATCATGCTTTTAGGTTCAGATCAGATAAATGTTTACGCCTGTGGACTTATGCATTGGAATTGCACCAGAAGGCTAAAGAACCACTGCATTGGCGCACAAGAACCATGATGCAAAAATTGTATATCTTTTTTCATCTATGATGAAGCAAGAAGAATGCAATGTAGATTTTGAAAGTATCATGGTATACTGGATAAATCAGTTTATGAATTAGAAAGAAGCAAGCCACAAGAAGAAAAATTCAACGAGAACTCTGGTGAAGAGTCACACACTCCATTAGAAGATGGCCTGGTGATTACATTGAATATCATAGGCCTTATGTGCAAAATGCAGAGTAGATTTTCAGAAGAACAGGTTGATAGATTCAAAACGACCATATACAAATTCGTTCATCTGGATCTAAGAGGTTCTGATGGTGCGACCCCTCTCCACATTACTTGTGAAGGGGATATTCAAATTGAAGATTTCGAGTTTCCATACATAGACGTTGCTAAGATTTTAATTGAACTCAAGCATCAGTGCATACAAAGAACGATGCCAATGGATATACGCCACTACATGTAGCAGCAAATAGCTTGAAAGAGGATCTCATGAGAGTTCTTCTTGAGAAAGGAGCACATATTGATGCCCATGATTATTGGGCGGAGACGCCGATAGACTTGTTATGGGAACAAGGTGAAGAAGGTGGTAAAATAGCCATTGCTCTGCAGTCTCAGAGTCTGAAGTACACAACTTTACAATGCCTAGCAGCGAGGGTGATTGTTGACAATAATATACCTTATGAGGGTATTGTCAGCAAGAAAGTGGAAGACTTTGTAGCTTTGCATTAAAATCTTTATGGTCCCTGGCAGGCATCGTATTGGCTTCGTGTTTCCGTAGATTCTATAGATCAATTCAATATTTGTATCAGCTAATTTGTATCATGCAGTGTCAGACGTTTTGGCATGCAGGCGTGATTTGTAATGTGTGGAATTTGTATACTATATGAATAGTGTTTGTTTATATGATATGTATAGTAGAAAAAAACTATCATCCTATGAATAAGTTGTTCCTCATCTTGTTTGCTTAATATAGCTAAATCACATAAATTTCCCACAGTTAAGAATAGCAAATGTTTTATTCAAATTACAACACAACTGTATCCTTTGCAAATATTTACAGACAAAATTTGATTCACTAAAGAATCAGATTTAATATTTGTTCGGGGTGGCCACTGAATTTTTCATTTCAAATTACTATATATTTTACTTGAAATATCACAGAATTCTCTGCTATTTTTAGAGTCCTTGAGGAGAACAAATTCTTTTCTTGGTGCAAAGCTTGCAAGTGTCATAGTAGCATCCTCAGTGACAAACTGAATGGAGCTCAGTATCATACACACACCCAAGTTCTCCATCCAGGGTTTTAATGGCGAAGTTTCAAGCTCTGAACATCTCAGCAACCAACAGTCATGTATGAAAAGTGGTCAAAATTGACATCTTTAATATATCATGTGTATTAACATTGCTATTAAAATTTCTTATAACATCAAGGAAGCAATCTAATTTGGTTATTAAGTAATTAAACGACAACAATATGGTTGCACTATTTGTTCAGACAAAGAATGTGTTTATTAACGCCTCATACCACAGTACAACTATTAAAACATTTTGACATATATAAGTGGAAAGTCAAAAGCTGACCCATTTAGAGACTATTGCTTATTTCCTGTATAATATAACATAAAATATATAAGAATCTATTAGATATCTTGTACATGTACAATGTTTACTGAGTTCAAGTTGACCATATATAACAACTATATTAAAACACATTGAACATATAATACAGGTAGCTGATAAAACAAAATATAATGAGAATTACCCTTGATAACAATATAACATGACTAGCTCTAGATAAAACCTAGATAAAAATTCAAGTATAAAGCATTTGTCGCCTCCTTGAAAGTATTTCATGGCAGGCTTTTGAACATTTTTCACTAAACCTTCATCTTGGCAACCTAGGATGCACTTAAAGATTTCAACAGAGTTAATTATAATATCGGAATTATATTTTGCCCCGGAATATTACTGATTTTTCAGTTACTCTTATTACTGTATACTCAAACATTTGGGTGGGCATTGACAATATCTTTTAAAAGCTGAGCATGGATATCATTATAAGAATTACATTCTAACAGAACATGAATTTCATCCTCCACACACATGGGACAAATTCTCTCCTCTACCTTCAAGCACTCATATCTTCCAGTTTCCAATTTAATAGGGGCCATTCCACTACGAAACTTTGCATACGCGCTACGAAATAACTTTGGCATGGGTGTGTAGACATAACACTCACTCATAAACTTAGATTTAAACGTGCTATATGTCCGCAACTTATTACCACGTTTTTTCTAACTTTGCTCTCTTTTCTTTGCACAATTTCTAACCACTGGTCTTCATTTTCCTTCTCTAACACTTCTCTAATTTCGTCTAGAAATGACTTTTTATGTAATTCCTCTGCATCTATATAGCACCTCTTGTCCATGTCTATGAGCAGTTCTTTACATTAATACCTAATTATATGTAGAATTGTACAAGAAGTGCTATCGAGTGTCATGCACACACCTGGTGGCTTGTAAATGTCAAGCGTGGCAGTGCCTATTAAGAGGTAGGGGGATTTAAAAATGTGGATAGTAACCTAGTGTGCACAGGAATCACAGAAATAGAACTCCCCATACACCCCTATGGTCTGGTGTGCACAGGTGATCGTGAGTTCAATTCCACGACCTTATAAACCGTTACAAGGTCCCCAAATATTTCACAGAACAATTTTGAAGTTATAGATTATTGGCAATAGCCATTTAGTGCTTCCCATTTTCATCTACTTAGTAATTCACCTAGGGAATGTTCCAGATCGCAATGTAAAGTTTTGAAAAAAAGTAGTCAGTTCTCAGTCCGCTTTGGGCATGACGTCTTGACTATAATATAAAGTATTGTGTAACATGTATTGAGGCAGCATTGAACGTAGTAAAAACGCATGGTGCAACAATTTGCTGAGACACACGAAATGTTACTTATAATTGCTGAAGTTTTTAGATCCCCAGAAGCATCATAACTATGTGTAGCAACCTTTGACTAAACTGTATATAAGTCCAAATTGTTTTGACATGTTCAAAAATTCCTGAAGAATTTGCCAGTGCACGTTGAGCTGTGTAGACGGAATTCCCTAATGTGTAAACTAGACTTTAGATTATGCTACCATAATTGTAAGAAGGCGAAATCACACGGCTTCAGTTGCATCCAAGAATCGACTGGTCCCACACAGCTCCAGGTGGACAATCTCTCACCCAGCATTGTCCCCATACACTGCACTGCACATACTTGGTGTTAACATCATGTAGGAAGTAGAAGTTATGCTGAGCAGTGTTTTCTGGAGTGCAAGGATTATTGGCTCCACAGTCGTAGGTGCCTCTAGGTGCCTTGGTCGACGGTCCAGCTGAAAAGGCATTTACACATGAGCTACATCTGCTCTATTATGGGAACAATGGCTATGGTTCATGTTAGATAATGTATGCCCAGTACATCATAGCATATTCATAAGAATATATTGTGTTGGTTCAATCATATTGTATGATCATCATTCAACACTTTCTATGTATGAACAGTGAACGTTTGTGATGCTATTTGTTTAGAAAGATAACAGGAATATTTTAGAAAGAGTAGAAACTTCAGGTTGATATACAGATCCGATTATTTAGATTTAGCTATTTATTTAATATTGATAATTCACATACTACATATTATATAAATATATAAATTATACTACGAAGAAATAGACTCCATGTGTTTTCGACTGTCAAATATATACAAATGATGTATGTTGTACTCATGCAAAAATATTTATATTATCTTATTATTGTGTATTGTATGGTAAATGTAATGTTCATTTCAATAAAGAGACAAACCAATCTTTGCTTTTGGATGAAAGATTGAAATTACGGCAGCTTGACGGGCGACTTATGGCAATTTGCCCTTCGTGCCTGATTTGTGCCTGCGATCGCAGCCCGATTCAGACTGCATGCCTGCCCAAAGCCCACCCGAGTACGGATGAGTACAGGCGACTTGTTGAGTTTTCGTCTAAATGCGCAATCGGCCACAATTTGCGCTATGTTAATAAGCAATGAAACGGGGTGGTTAGGGCACAAAACGTGCGTTGCATAACTCTTTTCTTAAGGGGTCATTTCACTAGGCGATTTTGCCTCAAGAGTAAGCTGCGACCTGAGAGCGTATTATAGTCATCCCACAGCATACATAGTCGCCGTGTAGTTGAGGGTTAGTCTCAACATAGTCATCTATAGTCGCACAGATTCGAGAGATATTGTCTGCTGGATAAAAAGAGGTCGTACATCGGTTTTTTGAGCATGTTCAAAAACTGAGGTGGGACTCTGATCTTTATGCAACACTCACTGTATTTGCAAATAAACCGAAAATCGTTACATGAACAGATTTGTAGCTCAACGAATATATGAATAATATCGATTGCTGGTTGTGCAACTCACCCCCCTGGCGAGCCTTGCACATGACTTATTCGCCAATCCAAAACAGTTTTAATAGACTATATAGGTGGTCACGTTCTTTTATCACCCAGTGTTTCAAAAAGAAAGTACAGCTATTCTAAACAGGGTGTCTAAAATACTGAAAACGTTATTTTTCAACGTTATTTTCAATAACGTTTACATAGTAAAAATGAATACACTATACGGTCGAATTGTCAACAAAAGCAGATGGAATACCGGTATATGGTCTACACCATGGTCCAGCTTTCTGTATAGGCCTACGTCACAATTTAGGGTGCCAAATATCAGCCACCATGAGTGAAAAATAAACCCCTGTCCATCAACTGTTTACGCACTTCTTTGAATTTTAGAAACCCCATTTAGACCTCGTCCAAACTATCTTAGCAAAAACTTGCTTCCATGCGAAGCTGTACAGGATTATTGTATTTGCAGGCAGTAGGGGCACGGACGGCAATTATAAAATACAGTGTCTGCCTTATAATGTATATTATACATATATTTCGGATGAGTAATTTCATTTACGAATTTGCCAAATGCTAAAGGGGAAGGAAGCTGGTCTTACCTCTCTGCAAGGTGAGTTTGGCGGGTGTAGCAGTTTCTGTTTTCTTACAATCATCACCTTCTAGAGGTCTTCAGAAGACATGTGTATGCATTACAGTGTATGGCTTGATTCGATTGTTTAAGGGGAACGAACTCTTATCTTTTTATTTTATTAAACTTTGTTTTCTCACTGACCAATTCTTACGAACTTCATTTTGCAACATGCTAGGTGACAAACATGTTTTTAATAATATTTTTTTTATAAAACAACGCAAAAATTTAGTTTCATATCTGGAACTTATAAGAATAAAACAAAATTGACCAAATCAAATTCAGTTACAAAATTTGTGACTTTCAAAATCATAAATTTTTTTTTATTTTTTAACTTTTCATTTTGTTATTTAGTTGCTTTTCGAATGAACTCGTTTCAATTCAAAAAATATCATAATTCATAACGAACTCAAAAAATAATAAACAATAAAATTTCTTCCAGCATAATGTATATCGCCCTGTATACAAGTTGTGAATTATTTCACACACCCCTAAAAAAAAAATGCAAACTTCAAACGGAAAAAATGGAAATCAATTACTTTGAATAATTGCTGCCTATAAAATGTATCATATAAGAAAAAAATTGAGATAAAAGGTTAATTTTAAAAACATGTTGTTCTTTATAATTTATAAGCTACATATATTTCATTGAAAATTTCATTTACGAATTTTAGCCCAAATTATAAAGGGCAAAGAAAGCTGGTCTTTCTCTCTGCAAGGTGAGTTTGGCGGATGGGTTGCAGGGAAAACAACAACCATCACCTTCATAGAATGAATGAATTTTCACACTTCAGAAGAAATATTAAAAAGCTGCACAGTGTATGGCTTTAATGATTGTTTAAAGCCTTTTACATTTTTATTCAAAATGTACTGCGCCCGACGGACTTCACAACATGCTAGATTTAAAGTTATGATTATTAAGTAAACAGCGGTAAAAATGAGTTTCATATCTGGAGCTTGCATAATATCCAAAAATATCCACAAATTGTATATATTAGAATTGCCAGTGTTTTCACAAATCATAATAAATATTTTGTGTTGATTAACTTAGTCTAATGTGATGAGCAACTGAGGCAACTCGTTGCACTCTGCTTTTGATATAATCCTTAGGCGGAACTCAGGCAATATAGACAATGCAATGTCTAAAGTATATGTATATCACCCTGCCCCCTCAATCATCCACACACCCGTAAAAAGTAAAAAGGAAAAAAAAGACATAAATGGAACGCTTAATATAATTGGGTCAACCCAATAAAAAGTGTGTCTGTTAAAGTGGCTAATTGGGGTTAGAAGTTCACTGTTTGGCCCTTTTCACATCTTTCATTCTGTATCTTTTTGTTCACATTCCACTTTCTTAGTCCTTTTTCCAAACCCCTCGAAGGCATCAGTCAACAAATATTCAGAGGGGGTGCTTACTCTTCCATCTGCAAAAAACAACATTTTCTTCAGTTCACCTAACGTAAACATTTCTTTCACACTGTTATTGTACTAAGGTCTCCGTTTGTCTAGAATCTGTCTATCAGACACTGGACCTTCTTCACTCATAACTTCATTGCTGCAGTCTGTCATAACAAAACACGAGCATTTTCAGCATGTTTAAGTTTAGTACATGAATTCTTCGGGATGAAATTTGAAAGAAGACACTTGCAATGAGTGACGTCACGTTGCTCCAGACTCATTTTGGTGTTTACAGATGGCGCAGAACATTTGAAGTACTGAGCATGTGGACTGGAACGAAATTGTGCACATGTAGGTCTATATATTTCTCTCAAAACATAACTACGGTGTCTCTATGTTCCAGCTGGTATTTGTAATAGATTAACTGAATGAGATTGCTAAATGGACTATGCATTGAACTTTTTCTCATTAATTTCACCCAGCCAGTGGACAGTTTCAGAGCCAGCTGTCATCCTAAGAATCAAGCTATTTCAGTGTGGGCAAATACAGATTTTGTTGTTTTTTTATTGGCGAAAATGCAACAATACTACTTGGTATAGATCAAATTTGATTTTAGCAACACAACGAACATCATTTTTTTTTCATAATGAGTGGGTTCTCTATGGGAGTATGAGCTAAGTTTTTAGAACGCTAAACCCAATTGTTAAAACACAGAGTGTGCTTTTTCTTGCTATAGCTTTGATAATTAAGGGAAGAGTCGTTTCATGGCGCATTTGACTCTGTGTGGATTTTGCTGTGTTAAGTCACGAGAGCAAGACTTGGATCAGGACTATAAACCACCACATTTACATTTGCATTCTGTGTACACACACGGCAAATATTTGTTGGTCTACGCTTTCTTTTTGTAATCGTTTACACAATCTTCACCAGATCTACTTCAAATATTAGATTGCACCAGGGTTATAAATCAAATATTTACGGCTGGTTTAATAACTTTTTTCCTTGAGCTTTTAAAGGTTATGCTTAATGGCCAAATACGTATGCTTTTTTGCACAGAAACAATATGATGTGCTTTGTGTATTCTGTGATGTTCTTTTCATTTAAACGTCATATTAGGATAATATTGTCTAAAGCAATTTAAAAACTGGACGATATAGGAGAGGCCGTTAGGGGGAAAATCACCTCCATTAAGTCATTGGATATTGGATTTTCGGGCTGATGGACTATGGAAATTTCTTTTTCTAATATAAAAATTTCAACAAAAATCCGTAGGATACGGAGGAGGTAATATAGGGTCAAGAAATCTCTCTCCCATGTTTCAGTTTATGTACTTGAGGTCATCTACAAAACATTAGCCAATCACACAGACAGAAGATGAAAACCTTTTGTATAAAATATCCAAAAATCATTGGCAGTCAAATATTGTTCCAAAGTGGATATTTCCTGTAAATTGTAACTAATTAATTACTTAATCTAATTACTTAATCTAATTAATTTGTCACTAATAATGCCATCAACTATGATGATAAATTCAAGTACAAGGAAATTACTGCTGACAAATTGCTTTCAAAGTCTTCAAACATTGTAAAGTATTGTCATTTACATATCAAAGTGTTTGTTTCACATGAATGATTAAAATTAATTCCATCAAGTGGTAAAGCGTAACACAATCAAACCAGAGGGAGTGAGTAATTTTATTGAATCTCTTGTCCATAGAAAGATTCTTGATGTCTATATTTTGTTCATGTCACTGCACGGTGAGGAGCATACAAATGTGCATAGCGTTGTTCCTCACGTACGGATTTTCTCCGGACAAGACCCACTCTTTGCTGAAAATGTCGTCCCCCATTATTTTATCCATTTTCATGTTGAATCTCGCAGTAAAACGTGACTCCCAAAGTCCTGTTTTATAGTTTTTGACTAAGATGTTTTGTGTCAACCTATAATTTGTTCTCTTGCTCCTCTGCTGCATGCCAACGCCTACAAACATGACTGGCTTATCAGGTTGTTGAAATCGGGGCCAGTTTGTTTTGAATGGCTTTTGAAAACCAGCAACCACTCTCCAAAGTGCACCCTCTATAAACCATGAGGCACCGTCTATATTTTCGTGCAAGTCTTTTTTCGTGAAAGCACTCCAGTTTGTGATATGCAGATGCAAGTCTGTAGTGCCAGATGGTAGGATGATAGGTACCGAGGTCAGGGTCAGTTCGTCAGTGTTTGTGCTAATATTTCTCACTTCTGAAGTAGTACTCGTTGGCTTTTTAACAACTTTTCTAAGATGCGTGGTTGCTTCATCAGAATAATCACCACCTGCACATTGACTTTCTGTCATATTAATCCAAACATCATTTTTTGTATCTGTGTTTGGTTCACCAGAATTGGATTCTGTTTGTTTCAGTTCAAAACAACCTTCCATCTGAAACTTATTTTCACATTTGGAGATTGATGTGATCTCAGGAAATTTTGCATTTAAAGACTCAAGTAACTTTATATTATCTTTCATTTCTGCAACTTGACGAGTAGAGTCAGCATCACAAATCGCATCACCTGATTTGTATTTCTTCAAATTATTTTCAAATCTAGTTTTGGTATCATGAAATTCACTTGTCAATTCACTGAACTGTTGAAGAGCGTCCTTTAAATAACCATCAACTTTAGTTTTGCACTTCTCAAAAAACAATTCAGCTTCACGGTTAATGTCTTCTTCAATTCTATTTGTTATGTCAGCCTTTTGTTTAAATATAATGGAAAGTGATTCTTCAGAGAACTGATCAAATCTATTAACAATTTTATCAAAGTCAGAGATACTCTTCTCGACAGTGTCTACCATCGCCGCTCTCATTGTAGTAATATATTCCAAAGTATGTCCATGGTGTGTCTTAGTTCCAGTGATACATTTCGTACACAAGGGAATACTACATTCCGTGCAGAAAAGAATACACACAGTGTTGACATGGTCACGACAATGTTGAATTCTAAACGTCTTCGTTGTTGCTGTTTGATTGCGACAATGCCCATCCTTATCAGCGGTTGCAGATGCTTCTATTTCTAAGAGTTCCAGCATGCCCATGGTACTAGAGTTGTTAGGAATGGCCTTGACACCTCCGGCTGGGACACCAAACGCAGTCTGGCATATCGGACACACGTATTTCTTCTCACGATTCTTTTTCACATACAGATCTAGGCAGGAGAGGCACAGGGTGTGGAGACATGGTAAGCCTGCAAAGAAAATTTCAGATTAATTCATTTTGTTTATGTGCTGTACTATGTATATTTGTTCATGATGATAGAGAAGACCCATCCACTTCAAGCCGTTGATAATTAGAATTGTTGATTGAAAACAGGTATGATTTGGTATATGGGTATTGCAGGCAGCTAAGACCATTACACATCAAACACTTCCTACATATGTGCTCAGGGACCATCATGGTTGTTGGGTTTTTCGATCTGTTGGTTACTCAAAAGGAAACAGGAAAGATTGGTGTTTTTCTACACTTGTATCATTTAAGGATGATGTACATTTTTTCAAGCTCCGCAAAAGTGGAACATTGTTATCTTATTTTCTTAACCCCCCCCCCGCCCCCGCTTTCCCCCCATAAGTGGAAATATCAGATGTGTGATAAAATCTGAAAGAATTTCTAGTGTTTCGCGATATTTAATCCAATAATTTAAATATTTCTTATATGTGCCATAAAATTATATTTATTATATATGAGGGATATAAATCAAATTATTAAAGTGTGAACTCTGCTGTGTATCTTTTTAATGCCATATTCAATTAAATAGCAAATAGGTAACCCTGTATGAAAAATTTTAATGTGCACAATAAAATCCTAGACCCACAATAAAAAAATGGAATATCTAAAACTTGATCGAACCACCCGCCTCCTCTAAGTGGACCATTGTTGCACCTTTGCCCAGCGGGACAAAATGTACACCTTATCAGTCTTTTGCTACATGCATTTTCAGTCGATATCGACCTCCAGAACTGCCTTGTATACGGATTCTGTACATGGTTAGTTGTCAACCAGACTACTTTATCTCTAGCACACCTACTACTTCAAGGAAAACCGCCAAAAATCAATGAACATCAAAGAGATTGCACAGAACAGCTGACGTAATTGTATCACAGAAGTCCAACCATAGGCGTCTATATGTCTGAGAGAGTGACTGCGTGTGGTTTGTTATGTTTATACAGAGTATTCCTACATTATTGCATTTTGTAATTTATTAATAAATTATCTTGTTAAACGTGTTGAAAATATTCCAGTTTATTTTGAAACAGTATTGTAATTGTTGGGCTCGCCGTGATATGCCCCAAGAACTTGCCCAATAAAATAATCAATATTAACAACTCACCCGGTTTGGTCTATATCCGGTACACAGTCGTCACACTTACCTTTGGGTAATCTCTCCTTGTGGTTGAACGTTTCAAAACAGACGGGACAAGAGAGATTTTCTCGCAGTTTCTCTTGGTATGTAGCCATAGCAAATCCAAGTCAAATGTTATCTGAAAATAGAATCATTTATCTATAATGCATGTGGCAGACGTACGATGTACAATGTACTGCTAGTGTTTGGAGACACTGAGTCTGCCGTGAATGGGCCGCAAACAACACAGAAAAATCCTGCATGAACGCAAGACATTCTAACCACTGCACCACCGAGGACCACAGTCGTACTGTACTAGATCTAGTACTATTAATCATTAGTAACTAGATCAAGTGTTCAAAGAACACTGCGTCGCTAGTACGATGTTGTCATGGGCAATTAAGATTTATACTGAAATGTTGTATACTTTACAATCAAGAAAATTATGAATTTGAGGAGAAAACATCAGAATGAATCAGAATCAATACATCTTGATATCCAGCCAAAAGATATTTTTGTTGCCATACAATAGTACTGTTTGAATAACAGATAATGATCATTATCTGCAGTTTCAAACCCACTAATCAATATTTGTTGTTTGGTGGGAATAATGATTATTTTCTTGCTGTTTTAAGTGCATTGAATATCAGTAAATGTCAAAAATGGGCTTCTAGAAAGCTTAATTTAATTGGCAGAGTGCCCAAAATCGAATCACTTTGTTGTCGGCTCATACCGCATAGTCGTATAAAGTTTGAACGAAATCGGTGCAACGGTTAAAGACTCTAGCTTGTCCGGAGACGCACGCACGCACGCACGCACGCACGCACGCACACACACACACACACACACACACACACACACACACACACACACATACACAGTTAGTTAGTTAGGTTAGATAGTTAGTTAGTTACGAACGAATGAAACACAATGCTTGCTTCAGCAGCTGAGCTGAAGCGACGCAATGACAGCGTCTCCCGCTAAATATATTATTGATCCATATTTTTCTCACAAATATAATGGGGTGACAAAAACAACTGAATATATACAGCAGCCACGCCACATACGGGTATATACTGTGTCATTGTCATTTAATATATTACCTTATTTACTTTTTGTATTGCTGAGAATGGCACACTAATATATTAAGCCTCGTATTTTTATGATTTTTATCGCGTGATTCCAATCCAACCTCCATCAGTGAGTATCGATTCGCATAACGTCCTCTTTCTACAGCCTTGAAACATATTTCGGTCAACCACGATCATTTACGGATCTCTGTGTAACCATTTGCGGGAGTGAATAATTACTTGCAGCCTTCATCCTGACGCCTCAGTTAACTTTGCCATTTATAACTGAATATAGGATGTATAGATTATATCGTTTACAATAACACTTTGTTTTATAGTTTAAAGTTTTACAGTTTCATAAGACCTCTGTCATTTACACACTTATGGTCTTGAAAGCTTGGCTTCCTAATAATATGGCATATGATATATTCCATGCCACGAAGTCCTGCCTTTTAAATGATTCGAGGCTGCCTGTGGCAAGACATCTCGTGGTATTTTTGCTTTGCGAGAATCTGTTGTAGATGCTGCTGGTCTCTTTGGATCTTTACATAGTTTTCTCCATTTATGACACTGGACTAGACCATGCACAATTTTATACATCATAGCTAGCCTAGCATCAGCAGGTTACCGAGATAAGGATCACCAGCCAAGATCCTTCAGCATTCGGGTGATTGAACTTATCTTAACAATGTGTCTATTTAATACAAAAACAGATTGCTAACTCATATTGGTCAGAAAGAATGATAATTACATTTTAAAGCCAGCAGGATCCAATCAAATGCTGTCTTGAGAATTGTGCTCAAGTCGGTTTATAAAATATTTGATAACAATATGAAAGTTATGCTTCACGCAATGTTATACTACACCACAGTCCTCAATGGATCCTTCTTGAAATGAAAATTACTATTAGACCTAATCTACTCCAAAATGGCAAATCTGGGAGCTTGCCTCCTATAGCCTATACATGAGGGTGGCGATGCCCTTTAAGTGGTTAGTGGGAAATGGCCTTAAAATTAAGTGGGATGTGGGAAATTGGCAAAAATTAAGTGGTTAGTGGGAGTTTTGGCAATTAAGTGGGAAGTGGGAAAATTGCCAAAATTAAGTGGGAAAAATTCTAATTTTAGTGGGAAACTATGAAAATATGCACGAGTGGGGATCATGCACGTAAATTTATAACAATTTAAAATTGGTTGTTATGATATCGTGTCATTTTTGATAAAAGTGAACAAAATGTTCATTAAAAGTAGTACGCATTTTAGTGGTAAATGAAAATATTAAGTGGGAATGGGAAATGAGCTAACATTTAAGTTGGAAGTGGGAAATGAGCTAAATTTTAAGTGGTACTGAGTGACGTACATGACTGAGTGAACTGGTTAGCATTAACGCATTGAAACTGCTGCCCACGGCTACATCATGTACAAAGCACGTCTAAGACTAAATTGACAAAAGATTACCCCTGACAACCGAGTCCACCAGAGTTTCATAACTTTTTAGACGTGGTAGGGGAGACCGGGGCTGGTTGAGAGGCGGCTTGTTTGAGACACCGACTTTAATTTACAAAACTAGCAGCTTAGCAGACTCACACTTACCATCGGACAAATAGTGAAAGCTGGAAACGTGGTGTTGCCATCGTTCACCTGCAAGGAACCATAGCAACTAACGAAGTTACATTTGGAGCACTACGTTCTTGTTGGCAACGGTCATACTGTATTCGACAGCGGAATTTACAACAACCCTTTTGATTTTTGCCGTGAAACTAACTGTGATTATCTTAAACATGATGCACAGCAGGTGGATCAGTTTGACACGAATTCGCATCTCCTATTTACAATAATGATTAACACATACAAATATTACTATGCTATATTTGTCTAATAATGCATACAAAAACTATTATTATACCTTATTCAACACGTGTTGTCCACGTTTCAGACTAGTACAACACGTATTTTAGTATCTAGATCTAGTAAACATGATAGAGGTTTCTTTGCAATACGTAATAAGCCCAAATAGATACGGATGAGTCACCGGATGGTACCATGAACATGGAATTTGAAGTTTGTGTGAATGGGAAAGCCGTGAAGTCCACGATACCATTCCTTCCCCCTGTAAATTACGTATACTATACGTAGATTCATCACAACTGCACCCTTTATTTTCTGACTCTCCCTGGCCCATAGCTCCATTTTCCGAGACAAGTGTTCACACCCTATTAACAAAGGGTAACCCGTAAGCAATACAGTATGAGATGCTGATTAGATTACATTAGTTTTGTTCAGGAAATCATGTACATGTACAATCAGAATATGAACATAATATATTAGAATATAATATCACATATAATCACAGATCATGTGCAACGTTAAGTGTCGGCACCAGTGGTAGATTCAGTGGTGGAGATTTTTTTTTACATCACATGTTCATCATTTAGTCCATTTTCTGAAATCGGTGGGTCACCAAGAAGGCCCCGAGTCACCGCCGCCATGCGTGCATGGCTCATTATCACACAATTGCACTAACAGACAGGTTTAAGACCAAACATAGAACATGGCCATGAAAAAGGAGCATCAGAAAGAATGTCACATCTTAGTTCCAAGGTGGGCGTTTTGACAAACAAGAGCTACAAGAGCAGCCTGCGTGTCATCTTCATGTACCACATTGCAGCTTAATTATGTTATATTTCGGCTCTTTATTTACACAATGATATCTCATTTACATGCGTACACATTTCAGTTCACTTGTTATGTCTCCTCTTACAATAGTCCAGTCAAATACCGCATTACTGCACTACATGCATACTGCTTAATCTGTATACTTGTGTACATATATTTAATGATGCTTGCTTTTCAACTGAACTTCAATATTGTTAAATGTCATGATACGCGTTGGACATAAAACAACAGCCAGTTACCTGTGCACTGACCAATTTCAAACTGAATAATTATATAGTTTAATTTCAAAGGCAGTTTAAATGGCCTTGTGGACTTTTCTGTCCCTGCATATATTCTTGCGCAGTCGCTGAATATTTATGTGCGTTTCTACATTCATCATGGTATTTAGCTTCTCTTGCCTTCAAATCTACATCTATCACTTTACACAGCATCCTTTCATAACTTCGTCTCTTAATGTCTTCCCTGCAGTTTCTGTTTTACATGTCCAACTTTCACTAGAAAGAAATTTGCCGGGAAGAATTAATTCTGAGTATTTTCACAAATAAGCAGAAATCACAAGTGAATGTTATTGATAAATTTGATTTTTTTTTTTATTGATAGTTCAACCTCTGATCTTGATCTGATTTTCATTTTATTGCTTTTAGATATGTGAGATTTGTGAATTTGTTGTAGCATTCTTTTGTGATAACCAAAGCATTTACTACCATATTCAGTTGGTACACTTTGCAAATTTCATCATAATGTTGTTTTAGATCCTTTAAACTATGTCTCACTTCAATTGTTTCTTTAATTTTCCCCAAACTGAATCTGATAAATTATCTATTTTGAAAGACTGCATACTTCTAAAACGTATGATGCATGATTTTATGTTGCCTTTTTTCCTTGTTTTGCATTGTTTTAGATTTCATTTTCACTGAATTTTCCATGATTTAGCAATGACCATTGTATTATATAGATGTATCAAATTTGTTGCTCTGTTTGTAAGTTACACATTTTTTAGTCCAATGTCCAATCAAATAATACTAAAAATAACAAAATTTGAGAACATGCACTTTATGAAGATATCAATGATACTGATGCTGCCTCAAATTCTACCATTAAAAGTGAAAACCCATTGATATATTAAACTATTTAGTAAAATATTGATTAAAAATAAAACATAATGTAATTCCAATCTAGAATACAAATGCTTATATCAATAAAACTAATTTATCGTGGATTATTAACAAATGAAATATTCAAAGCTGCTCATTTCTTTTGTTTAAACACAAAATGAACAAAATTCCTGAAATTGACCTACTAGTGTAACCTTGATGGAGAGGTCAAAGGTCAAATGTGATGTTTAATTTGAATTCCACATACACATGTTCCTATCTAAGGTCAATACAAGTTGTTACTCTAAATTTGTTATTAATCGAGATAAATGTAATTTTATGAAATTTTGACCACAATGACCCCTGTTTGACCTTTGAAGGATAGGTCGAAGGTCAAATCTGATGTTTTATTTGGATTCCACATACACATGTTCCTATCTAAAGTCAATACAAGTTTTTACTCTAAATTTGTTATTAATCGAGATAAATGCAATTTATGAAATTTTGACCCGATGACCCCTGTTTGACCCTGAAAATATATATTTCGCCATCAAATATTTTGGGCAAACGTCATTTTTCCTTAAGAGTAGTATCTAAGGTACAAAAATATGTTTATAAAACTCTGGGGGAGATTGACACGGAGCCCGCGGACTATTAAATTCTCTCTATGTTATCTGAAAGTGATAATGATTTTGTAGGCGAATCATTTTAGCAAAAAATGGTAGAACTAATTGCTTTAAAGCAGGTAAAAAGTGGGTGTGATAGATAAAAAATCTAGGAAACACAAATCCTGAAGTATACC
>CM032660.1:42509040-42529857 GCA_019095985.1 Streblospio benedicti
GGTGGGGCAGTAGTCAAATGTATGTATGTTGATTATATACATTTACATTATATCTACATTATAGACCTTAGAATTAGAATAACTGTAATCAATAAAATAGTAAACTTTTAATAAAGTGTTTTTTGAAAATGCATATTTAAAATAATCTTTGGCGGGGGGGGGGGGGCTAAATTGTAGGGGCGGGGGGCTTTAAGGCTAATATGGCAGGCGTGGGGGGCTAGACCCCCCCCGCTGGATCCGGCCCTGGAGTTGGGGTGACTAAATATTTTGGGATAAAAACTAAACTAAACTTAATGACAATGTTCATGAATAAACTAAACTAAACTAAATTGACTCTGGAAGATGTTCTGAATAAACTAGACTAAAGTAAATGACCACTTGATTAAACTAAACTAAAAACAAAATTTCAGAATGAAGGATTTACGTAATGAAATAACAAAAATAACATTTCTTTGTTTTCATTAACTATTTCATATCACTATAAATATACATATCAAACATAACAATGCATTCAATATATCTATTCATGCATAACTATTTCAACTAGTTTCTAAATAGTTTTCAAATACAGAATATTAGATATACAATGCAGACATCATATTGGTAATTATGTCCATATGGATTTATCATTGTACATTACCATTTTTAAACCAATACGCCACCATTTACATTCAAATGGAAATCAAATTAGGGGTTGGTAATTTATATGCCATGGTGAAATATAGGTATAGCAAAAGCTATTGTTGATTTGCTGATTCATGGAAACTGACCTTGCCTTTTATTTTGGTTCTAAGGCATCTCTATGTATCTGATATCCTCTGAAGTGTAGCAAATTCGTGGAAATTGACCTTGTTTATTTTGAAATACTACAGTGAAAATGTAGGGTAAGGACGGACATCGGTCACTAATGCTACGACCACTGATCACAAGTGGTCACAGAGCACAGGGTCACTGGAATCACACAACTTCTCTCAGTAAATGTGAATGATTTCCTGCTCTAACTTGCTCAACGCGTTTTGACAAATCTTTCTAATCCAAACTAAGCATGATTAAAATATAAATCGAAGATTAAACTAAATTAAACTGAACTGATATTTTTTTTAATTTGTTGATTGACTAAAACTAAACTAAATTACACAAATTTTGATTGGATTTTAATCAATTAAAACTAATTTCGCCCCAACACTGGCCGACGATTTATCAAATGTTTTGGCGGGTGTCCACTTTGTGGTGCGTAACTTCTAGTGACAGGTACAATAACAAATAGCTGTGAAAAGCAATTATCAAATGGATCTATTCACAGGAGAGAGTATAAGGCCGAGCTAATCATAAACAAAATATCTATTAATGTCTGTATTGATATTATCAAATGGCTAATTCATGGTTATAACTTTGTAAGGGTTCTACATGAAAACTACCCGGAGACCGTACGTGTACAAGCATTCAACTCTAAGTGCATCAGAATACAATACTACTATTCAAATAGCTGACTACCTACTGATTAACGTATATTTAGATCCAAAAACTGTATTGGCTGACCTCTCAATTACAAATTGATTTTTTTTATCTTATTGGTCTCATTGAAGCAAAATGGTTTTATGTTAGAGGTGGTTTCCTTGTGAGACCACTATTATACAGATAAAATCTTAAATGACCGAAATCTGTAGTGAATTAAAGTGTAATGGAGTTTCGCCAGCAAACCAAATACAATATTGTAAAAAGAATAGAAGCTGTTTGAATTAGTTTGATTGAGTTTTGTGTTTACGAAGACAAACTTAAATACTCTTGTTATTCATACGGCCTCCTGATTCAATACAGTGGAATCTGCTATAAGACTACCTTTATATAAAGACCACCTCGACTGTAAAACAACATTTCTTTCAGTGCCATAGGCCTACCTTCATAAAAAAAAGATTCCTATAGGCCTCAACACCATAAAGAGACCATCTCTCCATTTAGACCACGTGAGGCACTTTTTTAGCCGGACGTTCTTAATAAAAATACATTTACAAGAACCTTTTAATATTAGGAGGTTTGTGGTAGAATGCGTTGGAAATCTCCCTATTCATGTCAATTTGAAAAAAAATGCATTCCAAAAATTAAGATTATCCACTACTTGCTTCACATGAATGTCCAAACTAAACAACAAGTAATATTGATGGCTCAAGTTTCCCCTGAAATATCCCAACGAATCATGCGATGCACATGCCAGTGTTGACTGTTCATTAGTCTGATAAGGAAGACCAGGCAAGTGACACATGCGTGCAAATGGTAATCAGTCTAGACTTTTGTAGACATTAACCATACCACTAGTTAATGTAAAGTTGTCGTCTCATTTAATGTCGACAATAGTTCGCTATGGCCCAGGTTAACAGCCCATATCTTTTTGCAGTGACAGTATTTAAACATACTTTTTGACATGTTAAGTGAGTTGTGATTTATCTAATTGTATTAAGAAAAAGAGGGGGCGCACTTACGGGATTTCATGAAAAACCCTATGAAAATGAAATATTTTGGTGGGAAAAGGGATCTGCCTATGCTCACGTGGTTTATGTCCTTATAAATCATCCCCGTCTCCTTTTCCCCATTCTTCTAGAGGCTGCCATCGCTAACCAGCGTGTACGTTTGTAACTTATTGTAGTACTATTGCAATATACATGTTGTGTGCCGACTATAACCTTGCCTTTTAAATGTATTATGTCAATCTCCTAAAGCTTGTACTATAAATAGTATACTTGTATGTTAGTTCTATTCGAATATAACCGTAGTCACATCTTTATTTTGTAACCCCTTCATTGTTTAATTAAAATGATTTGTCATAACAACAACGAGCTTTCGTCACTTATGGCAACACGTGACCTGGATGAGAATCTGTGCACTGTGGCAGACGAAGTTGCTGGCTTCCTAGAACAGTCACATTTGCTGCAGAAAAGACGGTGCCAGGCGCGGTGTCTGAATCTGAATCTGAGTGAATACTCCGCAGCCATCAGTTTTGATGATTATAGCAGAGGGAGGCCACGTGGTGTTGGTACATGGACCTCCAGGGGCAGGCTAGGCAGCCAATTGAACCTCAGGGGTGAGGGGATTACACTAGCTATAGTTTTCAAACTAGGTGACTTCTTTTACGTGCAGATGGGTGGCTTTCCTCTACACGGGACACGCCTTCTGAACCTCGGGCTTGGTGTCGCCACCGTCTTGTATGATATACTCGACAGCAGCGACACGCTATGTGGAAATCGGCAGTACAGTGGCAGACAGCACAACGTAACTCTTTGGTGCCACGAAGTCTGCCAAGGCCGGGGCGCGCACTTATGACGCAGGAAACTCCTGTTTGTCGGTCGTGTGCACTAACCACTGTACTAACGAAGACCTAGTGCTGATGGCGAAGTATTCTGGTGATACTAACAGTGAGTACTCTCTGAACATCTATGGAGTTGAGTTAAGCCTATACAAATTTAAACCCTTGAGATACCGCTAATGTATACAGTAAAACTTCCAATTAAACCAGCTCTCCAATGAGCCCACGTCTATTTATAACAAGATCACTTTTTACAGTCCCAACCCCTCATAAAGCTACCCAAATGAATCTCTGTTTAGAGACCACCTCTCTATTGAGACCACCTAACATTGGTCTCAAAGTCGGTGCTAATAGAGAGGTTCTACTGTAATTTCTTTGAGATCATAAACACTGACGGAGTCATAATGCAACCGGGCCCAACAGTTGATTTTTGTGATGTGGCATAAAGCAGTGGGCGTTATGATTCAATTACCTTAAGGTATTTTGTAAGTATTTGAATCATGATATCGGGATATTGATAGTCCTACACAAGCAAGGGAAATTCTATAGGTGTTCTGGGTTTTTTTCTCCAAAGATGGCCAGCAAAAATGCCAATGAATGTGAGAGAAAATCCAAGTTTAAGTTTTTATAACAATTGATGATATAATCACCACCAAACCTATTCCATTCTATGGAAGTTCATAAATAGGTGCGTGATAATATCTTTTATCTTTATGTCAACAAGTAATTTAAATGGATTATGCGAAATACCCGTAGATGTGTAAAATAGCAACACTCCTAGATGGGGTGGAAGAAAGGCTATTAATTTCTTGAAAGCTGTCGAGTGGTGTGGTTATGTTATTATGGCTATCGCCTAAGTTACATTTTGATTATTACGTGTGTACTTTGGACATTGATACAATGTTTGTTGCTGTGTTTTTTTTAGATATACCGCCCCTCTGTAGAGTTAGAGATGTAAGTCTGGATTCCATCATGCATCAGGGGTTAAACTTTGTGCATGTATGTTGATTACCGGGAGTGGGTTGGGGCTGTTTTCAATATTTTTGTATATCTTTTTAGAGGGGAGGGGCAGTAAAGACGTGCCACTCGATACGGCCACTTTTTCCTCACATCCAGTATACTTTTGTGTCATCATTTCCCCATCCATTACATTTTCGGGTCATAATTTTATAGAGTTCTGTATATTTTTGCGTCACGTAATTGACATTTTTCATGCAATTATTGACACAGCATTACATTGTTAGGTAATAATATTTGCTTTGCTTTAATTCGCATAATCCTTTGCCAATGTTATGACTAAACATTATCAAAAATTATATCGCTTACGACATTATATCTTTGGTTACTAGTTCAAAGATTGATTGTAACTTGGTGGCAGTGGTCTCTCTAGGGTCACACATAGTGGATGTGTGATAAACTTCTAATAAAGATATCACCGGTATTTTAAAAGACGTTTTGATACACTTATAACATCATTCAAATAATTTCATGTGGAGTCAAACGGGCCAAGAAGATCCTCATCTCTCACACATGCACAGGAGATGGACTTTGTGTAAAGAACTTCTATCAGCGAGCCAGTTAGTCGAGGCTAATGCCCAGTTCACACCACCCGCGGGTCCCGCACTTTAAATCCTCGAGCAAAGCGCCCGTCTCCCTAGTAGTGCTGCACTCTGATATGAATCCTTTGCCGCTTTGGATAGTAGGAAATCTTGAGACATCTCAACAAAGTGTAACACGTGGTGATATCTTTCCTGCGCTTGGGTCAAGCTTTGCTGAGCTTTGTTACGCTTTGTTAAGCTGTGATGAGCTCTTGGCACTTTCATCAATTTGTGACATTTTTAAACTGTTTCAAAAAGTTTTGGTGCTCTTGTCAAATGTCCCACTTTATTGGAAGCTCCCCCACGATCTATCAAGACCCTGACACTTTAATCACGCTTTGATACGCTTTTGTGGCGGTTTGTACACCGCTTTCAAGCGCACCAATGCGTCATTGGTGTGAACATGCATGGTGTGAACATGGTATAAGGCTTGATTCAACCAAAAAATGGATGGAAACGTGAGTACACTTTTTCTTAGTTCATAGCCTACGCACACACGTGTATAGATTTAAGCGGAACTAAAAGGGTTTTGGGTTTACGCACTGTCCAAACTATACAACAAATAATTATGTGGCTGTGTAAGAAATAAAAATACGAACAAAACGTTTGATTTTCATATTTATTTTGAATTTGAGTGACAAACACGTGTCGTCTGAGAGTGTACCCGCCACGGCACAGCCTGAAAAATACAGAAATACAGGTTTTTTTTAGTGGGTAGGTGTGGGGGATGGCGTATACCTGTACATAACCGCTACTGGTAAGGGCACTGGTAATGAACTATGGATGATAAAATAAAAACAATAAAAAAAAAAACACAAAAAAAAACAACAGTGTTTGAAATCGAACTGTACACTATTAATTCCAAAAGTTAATGTAGCTGCAACAAATATTAAAAATCCGAGAACTGTGCCACTCTATGAAATTACAGTCTACCTCAACTTACAGTCGTTTGCTCGCCCGGACAGTCAGCCAGACATCAGGACAGTCATTATCATCATGCAATCATTGAATGCAACTCTAACGTGTTTAAACTATTAGAAATTCGCTAAATTGATACTTCGAGAATCTATTCAATTGATGTTGTAATCAACCAAGGCGGTGGTATACGAAATGCCATACTGTTTTAAATGAAATAAACTGTTGTACACAGAATAACAACGTGCTTGGACGTCAGATCTTACCACTTTCAAGAGTCGGCTATCTGCCAACCCTTAGGCAGAACGTACCCTCTCTCCATTCACGCGTTGCATCATTAGAGGAGGCCAGTCTCTTATCTGAGACTGGCTAATTTGTGAATTATCTATCCAGATCCAGAGATGGGTAACCGCAAGGTTCACGGGGTTATAGGATTCACCTCCAATGTCAACGATCGAGACAGCCTATAAGGAATGCAGTACTTACATTTACCAGTAGTATCCGTACGGGCCTCTGTAGGCCCCTCTGTAGTACCCATAAGGATAGCCGAAGTAGCCATAACCGTCCGGTTTGCCGTCGCGGTTCAAGTCAAAACTGAAACAGATTTGAGTGTTGATTGAGAATACTGAATAGGAGCATAAAAATACGAACTAGGTGAACACGAAATGCAATAATAAAACATTGTAGTAAGTTAATACATCACGAATCCATGAGGCACACTACAGACACATCACCGATATAAAAATCTACACCCAGCGCAAAATGCTAATCACCCACACAATCACTCACTCACTCTTTCAACTCCATGACACGTACATAATTACCGTGTAGGCTCCACGGAGCAGTGTGCAACTAACTATTTATGTGTGAGTTTGCTCAACACCAACCACCAGACCCGACCGGGAATCGAACCCGAATGGAACCAAAAACATCCTGGTCACGGGTCCAACTTCCACCATTTTGTTAGTGACAATGATATGGTTAGTGTACATCTGGACCCTCCAGTAACATGTTTTCACACAAGCTTCTTCTGTAGTCTGGGAGCACTCCTCACCTGCCGTCCTGACCACCTCACTATCGAGACCACGCGATGGCAATCCATCAAGTGGTCTTACTGCAAAGGCTCCACTGTAGCCGTTGAGTGTGACTCATCCGCTTAAATCGACCACCTCTCTATAACGGGACGGCTTGATGCCAGCGGGTGGTCTAACTAGGACGGTTTTACGGCGACTCGACCGTCTGGCAGCAGACCGCTTCTCTATGGAGACCACTACGATGCCAGTCCATCAGTTTGTCCTATTTAGACAGGTTCACATGCAGTCTTTGAGCACTCACCTGTCAGCCGAACCACCTCTCTCTCTGGAGACCACTGTAAGCCAGCGAGTGGCCTTAATTACTAGACAAGTAGAACACCTTCTCACCCGCCAAGCAGCCCACGTCTCTGTCGAGCCCTCCAACTCACCCGTCCGGCAGACCGTCGTTGTTCTCATCGAAGCGGAAGCCGTAGCCGTACGGCACGGCCGCGGCGAGGGCCACGGCCACGACGAGCACGAGAAGGAGCGAGCGCAGCATGCTGAAGGCGTCTGTCTGAGGGCACGAGACGAGATGCAGCAGCAGCAGCGCCCCGTCAGCTTTATAGCGCATGCGCAGCGTGACGTCACAGAGTGTTGGCAGCAGGTGCGCTGTGGTGGTGCTCGCCAAGTGCGCCGTAAGTTGTCGTCTGCTTTCGGCTGCTGGGACACTTGTATTGGACGGACAGGGCGGGCGAGTAGGGGAGAGAGGGGCGGGGCGGGGCGGGGAGTGGTGATGCACGCGGGGCAGAGGGGGAAGTTAATTTTTTTACGTTGTACGTTTTTGGGACGTACGTTGTACGATGACGTTGTACGTTCGGGGGGTGGGTTTGTGGCAAGGGTTTCGCTGTAAGCAGGTCGGCGGGTGACGCCTGTTGTGACCTCGCAAATAGACACGTTTTGGTCATTGTTGTGTTTGTTTTTGTGGCTTCTAGGAGGTCAATTACACACACAGCAAGCTCGTTATTGTGCTCCTGTATTGATAGACTTAGCTTGGTGGAGTAACAGAATTTTTTTCTCAAATAGAACGCATTGGTAGGATTTCAAATTTACTTCTTCAAAATGTTTGTGTGGGCATGGGGACCATAAGAGTTTAGTGTGTAAGTAATATTTCAAACCCTCAATTTTAAATGACCCTTTCACGAAATGGCCATCATATGAACGTTATTTCATTTCGAACTTCTTTCTACCATGTCAATACACAATGCTTTTCTTCAGGAATAGCAGCAAGTCTGTAAAATTAACAATAATTGTAATTTACTTCTGAAATAGTGTCCACGAACATTGCAAATGATAAAAAAATACAAGTCAATAACCAAAAACTGTTACCATCAATTTGAAAAAATAAAGAGCTGTGTACACTGTGCCAGACAGAGATCACTGGGGTCAGGCAGGGGTCAGCCAGGGGTCATGTGCTGCTAATTGCCCATTGAGATGTTGCTGGTGACGTATTTGACTCTTGATGGCGGCAGTCCAAGTCAATAGGGTAATCGGGTCATGTAGCTCTCTATGGGCGTGTTTGGCAGGTGGCTTGATGCAGGTTTTTATGTATCTAAGATTCTAAATTAGTATGATGATGGAAGTTCATTTATCCTGGATCTCATAGACATATGTTTATATTTTAAACGGGACAATAAGAAAAAGTTCAATTACTTATTGAGCTTTCGGCAAATGCTCTTGCCTTGATCACAACAAATGACGTCATAGGTCGTCACCGTTGACGTAGGTCGTCATTTAGATTCTCTCACTCTTTCGCTCTTGAATATCACTACAAAGTTATCGCTGGTTCACGGGAACCTCTTTAACGATGCATGTGTCATAGGGCTCAATGTCTACCAGTATGGCTATTTAACCGCTTTACTGCTCAAGTTGAGACCCATCTCAGAGGACAAAATCACATGCGTGATAGCATTTGACAAAGTACAGAAGCAAGTTTGACGTTCCTGCAGTCAGTCTACTGATTTACAGATTGACTCCTGCAAAATGCCGTGAGATGATTTTCAATAACTTGTGAGTTGCATCAACTCAGCGATACAGATGTTTAGTGCCGGACCTCAGTACCTCAGATGACACAAGAGGAGGAACGAGAAGAGAGAGCCCCACACCCCAACCCACACTGATAGTTGGCAAAACTTAATATATAAACAAATAAATGCTCATCTATCTGGCTTGTTATTAAAGTCACAAGTTATTGAAAATAGAGACCTCAGGTATTTTGGGCTAATGTATTTAAGTATTTATCCACTAAAAAATGAATGAGATGAAAATGACATCACTATGTTGGTTGCTCATAGAGTTCGGTTTCAGATGGTGAGCAAAGCTCAACCCACGGGGAGGTCTTGAACCACTGGTGTGCAGGGTAAAAGAGATTCCAGTAATTACCAAAGTGTCAGAAAACATAGATCTCACAACACCCACTGACACCCCGCAGCCAGTGTTAAACCTGCATTAATCAGCAAACAAAGACAAAGACAGTGCCAGGTCGCTAATGAAGCACTTAACCCGGCAATAAAACAATCAATTAGCCGTGATTACCCAGGGGGCAACGTCTGGCGTGCAAATATACGTTATACGTTGTACGTGGTACGTTGTACAGAAGCGCCACCTACCGACCTGACGCAGCGAACAATAGCGTGTTACCACCACCAGGTGGGTAATTGCGCCCCGAGGCATAGCACTGTGTATGGTCATGGGGTCTGGATGTTTGGACGCCATATGTAATGCACACTTTGGTGCTATTAGACTATTGCCATTCAGTTTAAGCATGTGGTGGGATGTAGCCGCACGGTTACTCCATTAGGATGCTTGCACACTTTGGTGATAGTAGACTGTTGCCATTTAGTTTAACCGTGTGGTGGGATGTAGCTGTACGGTTATTCCATTAGGAATGACTTTGTGTTAAAAGTTTAGATTTTCTTAAAGGGGTCGGTAGCCATTTTGAAAATGGCGGCCATTTTGGGGTAAAGTATGACGTTTTCACCCTGTTGTTATTGTTCTTGTTATGCTTGTATTGTTAATTGTATATTCTAAGACATGACCACGTTTCTTTTTCTTTTGGAAGAACATACTTTTTTTAAGTTATGGACTGCTCCTGAGAAACAAGGCTCTTCAAACGAGCACCAATTTACTGAACTATTTGTGTCCGTAAAACAGCTATCAGAAATAGACCACCAGCCGGTGACACGACGCGTGTATTCAAGAGACGCATCACTGTACTCCAGTGGCCCGTTGCCGGCAGCTAATGTCAATATTCATCATTATTTGGCACTGCATTGTGCACAGCAATAAAAAAATGTACAGTGTACTAGTAAACCACCAATATGTCACAAAGGAATAACCAAAACCAGGTAGATATAGTTCATTTTCAGCAATTTTGTCTCAGTGAAAATTAGCACGAGCATACTTCGAGGCTCGTACAATTATTTGAGTTCAGTACATTGGATTTATTAGACTCTAGTAGGTTGCATGTTTGTCATTAGGGGACAAGATGATCGAAACTAGGCTGGAACGTTTTCTATATATGCTGTATTGTAAAGCTCCGGGATGAAAAGAACAAAATTCAAAGGAACGCTAATCTCAGGAATATATACAGCTTTGGTTCCAGATTGCCCTAAAATGTTTGGGAACCGAACATGCCACTTGACTTGAAAACAATAGCGTCTTATGTTAACTCTTTTCCTACAAACTTTTGAACCGTGCACATTATTTATCATGATGACTATGAACGTTGGTGCTGCAATTTAAGTACACTACTTATGCTGAGAAGAAAATGGCCACCAGAACGCAAGAAGAAGAGAACTGTTCTCTTCCGGCTACGAAGAGGCGCTGTGTCCAAGGCACTCATGGAGCTTTACGAGGGGATACTTATGAATCTGGTGAATAGATTTTAACATAACATGAACATACCATAAATTATTTCAGAATATAAAAGTTCATACATTTAAAAGAAAGAGGTGAAATATAAAAATATGCATATATAGTAAATAAATACATATAAAATCAGTCATTACGTAAATATGTTTGTCTTCCATTTGACAAAATGACTAGAGCCAAATATAAAATGAACACTAGATTAAAAGTATACAAATTGTTTTATTCCAATTTAGATTACATGTAAATCATATGCCTATGCATTACCTTTAATTGTGGTACACTTCAGGAAACAGTTTAAAACATGATGCAACCATAGCAACCATCCCTGACCCAGTAGTGAAACCGTCGTTCAACGCTCCAAAAGGTCTGACTGCAGAAAACTGTGCCTTGCTCGTTTATGACTTGGAAACAACAGGATTCAGTAAGAATATCTCATAATCTGATATTTATTTTCTGATCTGATACTCTTGTTGCGTTCATTCACGGTGTGGGTTTGGTAGTGGTGTTTTTATGTGTTGGTATTTGAATAATCATTTTTTTTTTCAAATTTCAGTTGAATATGGTTGCTATCCGGATATTACGCAGATTTGTGTGATGGACGCAGAGGATGAGACGAAAATGTTTGCAACGCACGTCAGGCCGGACGTATACATTAGTGAAGCTGCTGAAAGGATAACTGGAATTAGTGCCGATAGTGACGGGATGTTTCACAAAGGACAGCCAGTGGAGTTCAAATCATGGGAAAATGCTGCATCAGAACTCATAGAATGGCTTATCAGCTACACCAAAAATAAAAGTATCATTATGATAGCTCACAATGACAGGAGATTCGATTCAGCTGTTTTAACCAATGCTCTGGCTGATATTAACCTACTGGATAAGTTTTGCAGTGTTGTTAGTTATTTTTGTGATTCGCTGCCGGTTTTGAAAACCAAATGCCCCAAACGACCAAGCTATAGTCTAGAATCTATGGTGAAAGATTTTGTGGCTGACGATTATAATGCTCATGATGCCATGGGAGATGTGAAAGCGCTTGCAAAATTGTTTATCAAATTGAAGGTTCATGGAAATGACTTTATTTCAAAAGCGTATCCAAGTACCGCCCCATATCTGCAGAGACAATATATAGACATTAGAAATTTAAACTCTCCATCTCTAGAAATATTACAAGCTGAAGGTATTGTAAAACGCCCCACACTTGAAAGAATTGCCGGGTCAGGGTTGAATTTGTTTCACTTGGAACTTATTTATCAGAGGCAAGGGGAAGATGGACTGCGAAATGTTTTTTCTATGAAGAATTCCGCAGGAAAAAGTAGATGTATAGAAAGAAGGGCAACATTAGATGATGTAGTTAAAAAACTTGGAGCATATTTTAGCAAATGATAGCTTGTATAATATATTACACTTTTGAAATATTATGCTAATTTACAGTCTTTTGAATAAATGTGAATGTCAAAAGACTGACAGGGAACTGTTAACCTTTTTTAAATGTTTATTATTTTTCATGAGATTTGTACGAGGAATAAAACAAATTGAAAGAATAATTTAGAAAAAAAAGAGATAATAAAGTAGCATATTTACCAAAATTGAATTATTAAAATCATAAATTTACACTCAGAGATAAAATGTTTTCCATACAAAATTAAGCAATTTACCATATTTATACTATTTAGATTGTCTTTGAATACTCCTAATAAAATATAAGATTAATTCAAATAAATTATTAAGGACGGGTGATTTCAAATACAAATGTTGTAAAATGAATGAAAATACTAGCCCAGTAAGCCCAGGAGATCAACACATATGCAGTTGCATCGAAATATATCCCCTTTCAAACCAATTATAAATAATAAAAGAATAATATGCGATTGATTTGATACCAAGAAATAAGAAATCCAACAATCATAAGTTTGTCTAATATTAGTTGAAAGTCGGAGATGTGTGAAAATGTTTACACGTGCGTTTTATTTCCATTCACCGGGAAATTCTGACGGAAATGCCAGCAATAAGTTGTTAATAACTTAGTTAATTCTCATGGGAATCGAATACTATTGAGTCACCTATTGTAAAACAAGTGTAGGAAACCATATCTGAAGTTAAAAGATTAATTCTGCATGCATAGCTGTTATTAAAACCACTCTAAATCCGTTGAAAAATCTCGCTCATGGCCGAAACCTTTTGTTTACAATTTTTACAAGAGATTTAGAGAAGCTTTTCAGGTGCTGTTTAATGCTAAATTAATCTCTTCTGTTAGCTGTGCATTCTTACACCTTTCCTACAAGTGGTGACTTAAATTTATAAATAACAGATTATGAAGTTATTTACGCATTTTTGTCGCCTAGTTTTACTATATACTATGTAGAAAAATCATGCCCAATAAACAACTTTATACCCCTTGACCTCTGACCTCGTGACGTCACGCGCAATTTACGAAATCACTTATATACCTGGCTACCCCGGGGTTTGTTTGCTCAATGTAGCAGCTAATTGTTTTCTGGCAGTTTCACCAAATTTCAAACGTAAAAAGTTTAGTAAAATATGTAATGTAGACATATTTTTTTTTATGGACGACAATACAATACAATACAATATAATATCTTATTTTTATTTATTTTTTATAAATTCCAAAAAAAAATATGCTTGCTTAAGGAAAAATATTGTTTGGTCTGTTTGATCTGAGTAAATCTCTTGTGAAGTTGTGTGGTTTGTAAATGTCACCCTTTGCAGACTAAATTATGATATTCAAAAAGTTTTGTTAAAAAAAGTCGATTTACGAACTTCACTTGAAGTTCAAACAAAAGAACGTTTCGTAATTTTGAATTTTTGTCAATAATAAGCATTGTTAACCTGACATTTTATATTAATAATTCTAAAGTATAGGTATTGATGCTCATTACACTAAAAATCAAAATCTCCAAACGTTATAAACCTTTGCACTTGGGGACCTGTTGGAAACTCAGAAAAACAGATTTCAAACACATGTGCGGTAATGGGTTACAAATCTACCACAGTTAGCCAAGTTTCTAAACATCCGAACATAAGTTTAAGTCTCCATGGTTTTCAGAACATGGAAGACGACTCGTACAGACTTGCACAGGAAGAAGAGAAGCTGCTGTTCCTGCTGGCAATACTTCTCTCCATAGCGCACGCGCTCAGTCTTGTGGTGTGTCCGTGCACGTTATGGGCGAATGAAGGGTAAGTTGGAGGGGACGTTATGGAATTAGCTGGTGTATTACTAAATATAAATACTGTATGTGGTAATGGAATTCAATGATGTTACGTCCGATGGTTTTATGATTACGATTTGTTTTCATTACAGATACGAAGTGAGTGGAGACAACATGCTAGTGAGCCAGCCTTACAGATACCATTCATTCTACATGGGGCCCTACTACCACAGGTACTACTGGTGAACGGTATGATGTAAAGATTAACAACCACAGGGCTCTACCAGTCAACCACAAGTACTAAAGGTGACCCACCACAACCACAAATGATGACCAACCACCCGTACAAGTGATGACCCACGACCACTGAACGACACAACTCAGCCATGAGAAGATACACAAAAACATTTCTCACAAACTATATCATTATTGGTGTGCCGGTCTCAGCCTGTGATTAACACCCATAGGCAAATCCAGGGGGCGCAGCCCCCCCCCCCCTTATTTCCACAAAAATACTTCATTTTCGTAGTGATTGATGCACGATGCGTATATGGAGTAGTGAAATATGATTTGATGTTGCTATTAGGACATTAACACCAGTAGTAGGTTTGAACTACATAACTTTACATGTAAAATTACATGTATGTCATGTTTTTCTTAAAAATAACTGATCTGTCTACGAGCCGTTGGAGTGAACTACTACTTTAAAAATCTTGATTATTATTAATTAAATGGTAATTGATGTGTGATATTTGGATTGGTGTAACACATGTAATAATGGCCGCAATAATATCAATTAACAATAGTGAAACTACATTGTAGTACTTTATTCTAAAGTATATACACTTGCAATAGCTTTATCAACAACGTACATTTAACACTTTCTTTGACAATCAAAGTCGAAAGATAAAACAGTTCTTATGAATTCAATTTCAACGTGATTTGTATCTTCCATAGCTTCGAAAATAAAGCTACAAATAATAATTCATTTAGAACATTACAATTTTAAGGAACAATGGTTTAAAAAAAAACTGCATTGATTTTTCGATTTGAAAACGTCTTTGTCACAGATGCTGCCATTAAAACGTTCTAGGGAATCCCCATCATCCTTGATCACGGTAATGCATCATCGGGGAAGCCGTTATCCTTGATCACCTTGGCGTAGAAGAGCGCGGACGCCTTGGGCGTTCTCTTGCGCTCGGGATCGTTGTAGTCGACGTGGTGCAGACCAAACCTAGACATTACATTAGATTAGACTTATTCAGGAAAACAAGTACAAGCAAAATATAATGTAACGTAATGTACTGTAATTTAGTATCACAGATCATGATTGACATATGATGCTCCTTGGACAACACATGAAAGCGTACATGTACATAAAATAATGCTTTATTAAACCAGTTCATTGGCTATGTATTTGATACTATATTGAAGAATTCATCTTAACAATAGCTGAATATTGGGTATTTACATAGGTATATGATAAATATTAAAGGTATATACATATCCAATATTCAGCTATTGTTAAGATCAAATCTTCACATATATAGTAAAGTAATTTGCTTTTTTACAATGTGGTCCTTAAAAACATCACATGACTGCCGGCACATGCCTCATAAACACAATAATCAAATAACTTAAAATAACATATTAAGAATATAAAACAGATATAAGCACGCACGTTGAAGCAATAGTAAAACACATCTTCACATTGCACTGTAGAAGTTTTAATTTAAAGTTTAGACAATATGTCAATGCATACTGTAAATGACTGGTAACAGGCTAAATTGCCAAAACGTTCCTACGACTAAATAATACATTATGGATACCTACATATATATAACAGTACGTTTGTGCTGTGAAGGTGTGAAAACCAGGTGCATTTATTGCATGGAAAATGTTAAATATGAAACAGCAGATTGGAAAGGCATGTAATCAAATGAAACTTTTTTTTGTTTCAAATTTTGAAAAGGAATATGTGGTGTTCATAATCAATCAGAGATTAAATTTAAAATTTGAAGTTTAGAGTTATTTTTGGACCAAATGCAGGTAATGACTTTGAGTAATTGAGTCATGAGACATACCAAACAGTGGGCACCTCCCTGAGTATTCCACTCAGGGTTAACAGGGCCACGAATAAGTACCCAAGACGGGTATACGTGTTGTCAGGACGGGTAAAAATTTGGAGTCACTTGCCCTATGGACGAGTATTCTCAGTCACCCAGACATCAGTTTCAATCGAATTGACATGGAGTTTTCTTTATTTGGACATGTAAATCGTCGTGTGGACGGGTATATTTTTTCAGGATGCCCGTCTTATGGACAAGTATGATTTTTCTCCTGTTCCTGGCCCTGGCTAATAGTGTGAAGTAGTGTAAAGCACCTCTCTGAGTAGCCCATGGCCCATTCGTAGTTGTCGAGCAGGGACCAGGCCGTGTAGCCGCGCACGTCACAGTCGTCCAGCTTGATGGCTGCAAACAAAACCAGGTGATACAGGCTGCACAGAAACATGGGTGTCCCCGTGTGGAGGCTATTGCTGGGTCATGGGTGAAACCAGACATTTATGTGATTTTATGACACAGGGTAGTAGTAGGCCCAGGATTTTTTGGAACAGGGGTGCAACAGGTGTTTATATCATGGGTTTTGTATGGGTCAAAGACTCACGGAGAGGTGACAAACACAATTAAAATGACTGACTTATCTAGAGAGAAGACGTGTCCCTCCCCCTCTGAGAACCAGCTGTAGGACAATTTAACTAGAAATGTTTAAGCACGTTTTTGCATCTATTTAGTCATTTGACTATCATGGTCGATATTGCAATGTTGTCTTTCTTGTGTGCTTATTTCTATTTCATTCTATTATAAACACATCACCACAGAAAAGAAAACACATGGTGATGTAGAAGAACATTATGATCAGGGGGTCAAATGTCTTTTTGCATAAATCATGTATTTCCAAAATATTCTTTCATCATGAGCTATAATTAAACTGAACTAACATGTAATCTTACCATCTAGTATACATCATGTTTAATGCAGCATAAACACTGTGTAACAAACTGTATCAATATTCTAACATGAGCTATTAAAGTCTATAGTCAGTTTTAACACATTTTTTATAAATAACAAACCGTCGGTATCAATAAAATGAAACTGTTGGTTACAAAATTTTGGTTTGAGAAAAACATACAGCTGTATCCCCTAGACGTACCTTTCAGCACCTCGTTGATGTACCTCCTGTAGTAGTCTACCCGCGCGGTGTCGTTGAGGTCGCCGCTGCCGTCCGAGATGCCGTTCTCCGTCACGTAGATGGGCGGCCGGCCGTACGTGCGCGAGATCCAGCCGAGCAGGCGGCGCAGGCCCCACGGCACCACGTACAGCCAGCACGACTGGCCTCTGGAACCACAAAGGGGGAGATAGCATGTTCGGTGCTCAGTAATGTAAATGTGGTGGTTTATAGTCATGATTCTAGTGCTCTCACAACTTTACATTCACACCAGGCCGTTGGCATCATTATCACACTATATCTTTCTCAACTCTACGGGGAAGCATACAGCACAATTGCTGCCGTAGCGGCGCAGATGTGCTAATCATTCACATTTGCGTTCACTCTCGCCTGACATGTACCTATTTAACGTGTAGGTACCACAGAGCAGTTTACAACCTGTTAGAGGTAAGTTTGCTCAACACCCACCACCAGACCTGACAGGGAATCGAACCCACGACCTTCTGGTCATGAGTCCAACTCCCTATCCACTCGGCCACGGAAGCACACTAATGCTTGCAATGTTTAAAAAAATGCAGGTTTTCATCTATTGAAATTCATTTTGAATACTTCAAATGTAATTAATGTAAGGACTGAAGCATTGTTTAAAAAATGTTGATGAGATGCATCATGTTTTAGGCACAGGATGGAATGTAAAAACAAAAACGATTTCTATTCCCTGTCCATCTCTAAGAGAAAAACAAAATGCTACTCGTGGTTCATTGATATCTATGATTGATCAGGTATATGACCCACTTGGCATATTGCCTCCAACTTTACTTCCTGTCAAATGTTCTGTTTAATTTGTTCTTGGTAAATCTTGTGTTGCACCCAAAGTTAAAGGCACTGTTTCTAAAGCAATGATTCCAAATTGGAATTAAATGCACAGCTTCATTAACAGAATTTGTAGAAAAGGTGAAAAGATGTATGAACATTCATTTTGATGAAGTGAATAATTGTTGTAATAGTCAATTTGTCTTAAGTTATTTGAATGCAACAAATAAAAGATTTCCAGTTTATTGGTCTAATCGTATTGCCATTATTTTGGTTATTTCAAATATTTAGCAATGGAGATATGTTACAAAAAAAAAGAAAATTCATGGAAATTGGTTCTTTTGGAATTACTCAAGAACGTTTCTTTCACAAGATGAAGAATTGGCTAACTGGTTCAGAATTTCTAAAACCTAAACGTGAAGAATAGCCAAAACATGAATTTAAAATGAAGCAAAATGAACCTTTTATGATAAAAAAGTAAACTTTTAGATGACACAACTGATGATGTTTATTTGCATTGTCACTTGATTTAATATTTTTCAGATTTTTCAGATTTAGATAGGCTTTTGAGTGCATCATTATTAATGATTCAGAAGGCTTTTAAAAGTCCATCAAAACGTAAAAAATGAGATATTTGATTCAAAAGATTCATAAACTGAAGCCATTCAAAGATAACTGTGGTATTCTTCGTGTGTACAGTAGATTATCATCCCAAATCTTCTGTTGTTACTTCATGAAAATGCATGCAAATCTTTATTTGACGATTCAATTGAGTATCTAAGAAAGCATCATCATAAACTGAAGGTCATTCAAAGATATATCTAATAGTTTTTATTTCTATTATTTCATAAACCACTCGTGTCAACCATATATTAAGTGCAAAGATAAAGAGCAAGTACAATTGTGACAGCCTCGAGCTCTCAAATAGATATAGCCCGATTTTCATCAGCCTCAAACAGCTGCAGGCAGAACATGTATGAATGGGTGACCAGGTCAGGGTCAGCCAAGATATTAAGTATGTAATCTTGATGTCTTTCTCTTGCACATGTGCGACTTAGTTTCTTTTTACTAAAATGGATACACCTCCAAATAATAGCCCCCCAAAAGTTAACAACAGTACACCAATAAAAACAAATAAGGATGTCAGACTTCAACCTCCTACCTACTATAAGCGCTCGTTGTGTGATCAGATAACAATAAACAAAATATTACAAAACAGAACTTCATCAAACACTCCCCAATATAAATAAACAGGACCACATGCTAAAACTTCCCGTTACTAACTGGGGCTGGCTTACATGTGTATTTGTGAATTAATGAACCAGAACCACATTACAAATAAACAGTACCACATGCTTAAACGGGAAAATACCGAACTACTGCTGGACTGCTGTTTCTAACATAGAAGCCATGTGCTTTTAGTAAATGACGTCACTTTTGCAAGACTCTTTGCAAAATTGACGTCATACAGAGGCCTTTAGAATAGGCCTTCATGTCAGATCATTTAAAGGCCTTGAGATAGGCCTTCACTCACCGCGTCCACGTCGGGTCGATATCCTCCTGCACGCCGATCATGGCCGCAGACGAGGTGGCGCCGAGCGGCTCGGTGGACGGCGACAGCAGCCGCGTCGTGTAGTGGTTCAGCCCGAAGAAGTCAGACGCGCCTGGCAGTGCAAACAGGGCTCCATGTTAATCATAGAATGTAAACTTCTAGCATCCTGGGCTCCTTCATTCATGAGTGTTATGCAAGAATTTGAAAGCTAATTTTAGGAACCAAACACACTGTAATTTTGGCGAGACTTTCAGACGTTGTCATGATCGACGTATAAAAAGGACGTCTTCTAAAAAATAACAAAGGGGTACGTCATCCCCACGTACTCCATGCGTCTTATTGACGTTTTAGTCAGGAGTTCCACACGGTTTATTGACGTCCACTTCTGATTTTATAAGCGTCTGAAGTGTGTAACACTTTTTGGGTTTTCCCACGTCCCTCGGATGTTGGTAAACGAATTAAAAACGCACGTCTCCTGGACGTCTTTCAGACCAAAATGATTTATAGGGTCATTTTTAAAACAACAACTTCATTGGGCCGACGAAGTTGAAAGTCTCGCCAAAATGACAGTGACTTTGGTTCTGAAAGGTGGCGTTCAAATTCTTGTATTATTAACCATGTGAATTTCTTTCTCAGAACCATGTTTTTACCTGGGATTGCAGACGTTTCGCTATTGACTCAACAGCGTCAACAGTGCTACTGCTGGCGTTCGAATCTCAGTTCACGCGATGACCGTCGAGGTCACATGATACATTTAATTGTGTCAAAACGAGAACCCACTAGTAGCCTCCATTGAAGCAGAACTTTGTTGCTATGCTTGGTCATATACTGCACAAATAACGTGCCTAAATGATCATCTTCAAAGTGAATAATCCTGATTAATACCCAACATGGCATACTATTATCGTATCACTCGTAGATGAGCTCTCGCTATGGATGTTTGCAGCTGTCTCCACAGTAGTGGGGAAAAAGGCTCTTATTTTAGCAGACGTGTTGTATATCACACCACACTTTCATTACCTTCAGATGTCAATTCAATACTATATCGATTTGGCTTCTGAATGTAAAATACGAAGATCCACTACACATGTACAAGAAAGATGCTGAGTGTCATGTGTGTACCCTTGTTGAGTGCTTTGCTCCAAACACATATCCTTAATGTAACCTCCACCCCCACCCCCACCCCAAATACATATACGTACCCTTGTTGAGGGCCTTCTCCTCCGCCGTGAACTCTGGCAGGATGGACTGGGGCATGCCGAGCCCCCAGCTGAGCGCCTTGTACTGGTCCTTCAGGTCCTGGGGG
>CM032660.1:42536251-42546523 GCA_019095985.1 Streblospio benedicti
GACGTCATCGTCAGGCTGCAACACAGGGGCAGGTGATAAACACAGGATTACACAGGTAACAATGGCAGATCAGGGTTTTTGCAAAGGGGGCGGGGGCACTCAAGGTTTTGAATGCGATATCGATGGCGGACATGCCAAAAAACCTTGAAAATTAAGTATTTTGGTGGGAAATGGGGAGGGGGCGCCCCCTTCGCCCCTGGCTTATGAGCGAGGCCATTTACATTATGTTTGATATTATCACATATTGATATTGAGGTGACAAATCAGTCCATAAGTGCTGACTATTTCACTATATAGCTGTTTTTGTATTTGAAAATGTAAAATACTTGTCACTATAATAAATAAAATCAACCAATCAGGGGCCTCAGACCAGATTTGAATAAGAATGTGGGAGCGCACGAATTTCAGGCAACCTATGACAACATCATGGGTGCCTGTATCTTCATACCACAATCTTATTGACTAGTTTGCATTGTGGAAAAAGGACATGAGAATGTCCGAAAGCATCAACAAGTTCAAAGTGCAGTTTTAAAACAAGGCTATGAATAGGGTATGATTGAGTGATGACCAAAATGATCAGTCGGGGAGATCAATGTCACGCTCTGAATGAGATACTGGATTAGACAGATTACAATGAGCGTGCTTGGTGTAATGTTTTGTGGGCAGATATGTGATTTGTAAGAAATGCACTTTAAGAACAACCAAGAAAAGATGGCGATGTTAGCGCATGCTGTATTTCTGGAATTCAGGGTTCGGGGCACCATTCATAATAGTACTTCTCCCTTCATGCCCTTGTCACTTGCAGACTGCAAGGTAATGGTGAGCAGTTAGATTCAACAAGATGTTCACATGGGTGTTAGTCTATAGTTTGGTTCTTTGTCGACTTCTAATCATCTGTCTCTCGTGTCTTTATAGCATTCATATTGAGAATTCTGCTATCTCCCCGATATGGAACTATGTTTTAGTGTCAGGGGCGTAGCTGTTTATTTTTTGCCTATAAATGTTAATCTGATTTTACAGATCCTTTTTGTTCGTTTTACAGTCTATTTTAGATTAGATTGGAGCATGCATACAAATTAATATGTTATTTGTATTTGTTATTTATGGAAAAGCACGTAATTATAGAGCAAAGTCTCTCAATATTGTGATGTATCTATGTCTGATACAGTAGAACCTCTGTATTAGGACCATCTTTGGGACCAGAGTCAGGTGCACCAATAGAGAGGTGGTCTCTTTATGGAGGTTAATTTAGGTAGCTTTATGAAAGTTTGGGACCGTGAAAAGTCGTCTACCTACAAGGGTGGTCTCTATATGGAGGTGGTCTTAATTGGAGGTTCTACTGTATTATAATTGGATTAAATCATAGTGTACATCATATGATATGTAAAGATCTTTTGTTTACAACTTTTTAAAAGCAATTAATCGACTCTCATTATTTACAGTATCCAAATATAATTGATACACACCACCGGTGAACATATACATGTATAACTCACTATTCACTGTTATTTACCTTTATCCAACTGTGTCATCATTACATTTAGTTTCCATACTAGATTAAATTGTCAGATTAGCATTGTTTTAGTCATATCACATGCAATGATACCTGTTTGGGGCATCCAATCACCAGGCCTATGTATCCTTATACCACTTTATTAAAAAAGCATTAAGAGATCGTCAAATCATTATATAAGAGACCACTGATGGTAAACATAATCGTGCCCTTTTTTGCTTTAAACATTATAAAACTCTCATTTACCTTCATAAATAGATCAACAGAGTAAATTAGAATATATCATTCTGTATTCTGTAAAACACAACTCTATCAATGTTAAAGTCTGTATTGACTATCACGATTTTGCATGCATTAAAGCTTTTATCATAACGGACTCCTATACAATTAATTGTAGGTTGGTGATCTGTAATGCATCGTATCACATGAGTTTACTGCGGTTGTTGGGGCTCATAAATCTGCTAAAAGATTGTAGCATCTGCCAATCATGCTTCTGGTTATTCGTATTTGCGTTGGACAATATTTGAATAGTTTCTTTATGAATATTAGCTTGATTTGTGATAGATTTATGTTGGGAGGTTAAGACAACGGGCTTCCAGAAATCTCGAATCTGCCAAAAGATTGCAGCATGCATATATTCTGGTTAATCTATTTTTCTGTGGGCAGTATTTGAATGGAATTGTTATAATACATGAATCTTAACCTCATTTGCGTTACACACTTTGTTAATGACTTAAGCCCGTCCTTCGAAAACATGCAGAAAATCTATACTATTAATGTTCTTTGTACATATGGCAAATGAATAGGCCTACATACTAAATCCCCAAGACGACAATTCAATCATAAGAAAAAAATAGCACTATACAGTTGAGTATTTCTGCGTATTAGCTCCATCTCCTAAAAAAGCCCCTATCATCACTGCAGTGACCTTAACCTCTGCCTACTGTTCCGTTATTGCGGTTTTACTGTATGACAATGATAATCCTGTAATCCGCAGATATACAGACGTCATCCTATCGACATGTCACCGTATAGTAATGATAATCCATTCGGCTGCACTCTCGTGCAATGCGTAGATAGTCAGAACAAACATGGCGGGTCTGGACGCGGCGATGGTGATAAGGTGGGTGATAGTACGGCAATGTGCGGTCTGTACATGTACTACACTAAATGTACTACATAGCATGTACTACATAAGATGCACTGCGTTAGCCCGCGAAATAATACACACATTCTCAGAAGGTGCCCCCGCACCCCCCCCCCGCACCAAAAGAACTGGCTTTCATTGGGGATTTTGACAGTTATTTGCGGGCTTTACAGGACACGAAAACTATACAATCTACAGGTTGTCGCCCCCCCCCCCCCCCCACCCACCCACACACACACACACACACACACAGACACACACACACACACACACACACACACACACACACACACACACACACACACAGCACACACACACACAGCCTCGGGCCCCTGTCTGAAGACGAACTATACCGTAAACTTGTGCACTGATGTACGTATACAATTACGAGTTAGTAGCACGAGTACGGTCCCGGTCCAATTCCACACGTTGTAACAGATTTACTTACGCCATGGTATACCGTTTATATAGGGTAAGTCTGCTCAGATATAACTGTGCAAGTTGTTGATAGTTTTTACATTTAAAAAACACACTAAATCATGGTGCTACCGGCTCACAACACCGCTCTACCACACCGATGCTAAAGAGATTTGTCCAACAATGATTGGCGTTTGAATGAGCGAGTACTTGCTAGAGCATCACTGATGTGAACCACCACATAGAACTGTGTACACATTACATCCAAAAAAGCAACATACACAGAAACTGCCAGGTAAATTTCGCCCCATTCAATGACAACTGCCCCACTATGACTGTAACAGATTTCTAGCTATTGAAATTAGAAAAAAAAAACATACTACTTACATAAAGATGTACACTGCGGAGAGATCAGGTCCTGAAAGGATTAAGCCACTGTCTCGCCACGTGACGGGTACTGTGTTACTGTGGTACTTATCACGGCTGCCTTGGACAGTGGACATAGGCTCCAGTACAACATCTCTATGGAGACCATCCCACAATCTAGTCACAAAGGATCTTATTGTTTTTGTTGTTTGCATGCATACTCTACAGACATCAGTATTGATGATTATACCAAAGGGAGGTCGCGTGGTGTTGGTACATGGACCCCCACAAGCAAGTTAGGTAACCAACTGATCCAAGGGTGTACTGGGGGGATCACGCTAGCTATTGTTTTCAAGCTAGGTGAGTTATCTTATATGCGGAAGGGTGGCTCCCAGCCGCAGTATAATCTTTCTCGATGCAGACCAACATTAGAATAGCCTCAAGTGGTCTCAACAGAGAGGCGGTCACTTCACGGAGGTACATGCGGGGCCCGAGTATCATGAGATGGCAGTTTTTGTATTACAATTATTTCCAACCACTGTACCATGCACATTAGCACATATAATGTGTCTTGCATAGTGTAGCGTTTGTAAATCGCAATAGTATACGTATCCACTCTCATGATGCTGGCGCCCACGGGCTGGGTAAAGTAGTTTTATTATAGAGGTAGGCTTCTTACAGAGGTCATCTTAATTGGAGGTCTTATTGTAGTGGTTGTCACTCATGTTAACATGTTATATTTCATCAATAAAAACAAACAAACAAGGACTGAAAACTATGCATTATATTTTCACGATGTGTCCCATTTTGCAGTAGCACCGTAGCTGTGTAGACTTTGTGACCATCTCAGTGGACATATTGTATTCACTGATTAGTGTAAGATGGCTGCAGATTAACTGCTAATCCGGATCAAGGAGGGGAGGCTTGTAAGGTAGTGAAGCCCCCCATGCATTGCATCTGTTTGACGCTATCACACACGCCATTGTTGTTATCAGTGTTTCCTCCGCTGCTTGAATAGGTGTGAAAAGTGTGTATTAACACTAATCCTGTTCCAAGTACGGGGGTGGGTGGGTATAAGGTATTGGAAACCCCCATACATTTCATGTATTTGACGTTATCACACAATCACACACGCACACACGCACACACATACACTATTGTTTATAGATATGTGTTTCTTCTGGGGATGAATAGTTCCAGAAACCGCCATGCACTCAATAGATACATAGTTAAATTGTGGTCTCACAACTTTGGGGTCGTGAATGGGAGTCCAGTCATGGCCACTTGTTATAGTGAAATGGAAGTATTGGGTTGTAAAACTGTCTACAGCTATGTCAATCATGACAGAAATAAGTCTAATAAACATCTAAAAAAATGAATTTCACAGGCATTGCCTATAAGGAAACACGTATATATGTTAAAGACAAGTCTTGTGGTGTGTCCACCATTACATGTCACGTGTTTAGATATCAGCAGGGCCGTAGCCAGGATTGCAAAAGATGGGAGGCAAAATACATCCAGGCAAACTCCACCCTTGCCCAGGTTGTCTAGGGGGTGAGGGGGTGGAGGCATGGCCCCCTTACAGAAATTTGGGATTTAGACCTTTTTTTTCATGGTGCCAAAGGCTATTTCGGTCTGAAAGGTAACCGTAAAAATATTAACAGTACATGTTCATTCAGGGTTTGACCTAAAAAAAAGGGAATCGCCTCCAAAATACAGGCCTAGGAGACAGTTGCCTCCCCTGTCTCATACGGAGCCAACTACCTTGTCTTATTATGCACCAAAGAATGACAGGACCAAGAATGAGGTTGGTCATGAGGCAGACTCTCGGTGAATGCATATGACACTCTGTAATAGTATGAACGACAATGAACGTATTTGCAAATTATCTAACAGCGACTCAATGTATAGTTCATGTCTTATTCTAGCTACAGAAGTATACGTTCTGATGAAAAGGTGTATGAAATTGCAAGCATGGGCATATAGAACATGATTGGTCTAACTCTATACACATTGTACCCGATAGAATGACTCGAAGGTTGTGTAATCATTTCCATACTGCTCACAAACAATGCACTAGACCTTGATATCAATCCCCCACTATGTTACATGGTATGAGTTACCATTATAGCGCACGGTAATTAAAGGAAATGACCACAAATGGGTGATTAAATGACCGCATATCATTGTAATGGAGAATAACTTGTTGGCGTTCGACTAAGAACGAAACACAGGTCAACATACAGTCCAATGACATAGGTTTTCATAATTGCGATGGAGCAAATAGCGACCGTGCAGTGGGGAAGTTATAGGAGCGGAATCTCCTATGGGGAAATGTTTTTTGAAAATGCAGGATAAAATGGTTGGATTCACTGATACTTGAGATCTTCATGATCGTCTTTATAATTAATTCCATCTTCATTCAACGTTACAAGTCACCTAGTTTTTGGCTTTTATTCAATTCTCAGCCCGTTTATATGGTTTGTTGCATATCAACAATGTATACTTCAGCTTTCAGCCAATTCAGCTCTTGAATGAGTTGCATAATTATGCTGAATAGGTGACACGGCCATCAGAAAGTTATTTCGAGATTGTGTCATGACATGACACAAGTGAAGGGGACACTAAAGCATTGAAGAACGGCAAGTGGGGGCACCATGCAAAGTGATGGTAAAGTAATGTGGTTGTTTTTTTTATAAATTTGTTGGGAGCACAAAAATAAGGGGATTTCAGGTTTAGCCAATATTGGAAAAAAATGTTGAGCCCCCTCCCCCTTTCACTCATCCCCCACCAGATGCTACCCCCATCACGTGAGACGTTATATTAGTTACGTGTGACGTTCCTATCTCAACTCAATAACTTATGACGTAAGCCACCACATTTACCTACTCAGGCGGTCAGTGAGTCAGTGACCGCTCACTCGAGTCAGCCCCACAGAAATGAGCGGCGGTCAGTCCTCCTTTACTGACTGGTCAGTAGTGGCGGCGGGCAGTGACCGCGGCGGCGGCGGCGGTGGCGGCGGCGGGTCGGCTCTATATAAGCTGTGGCGGCCGCGGCAGACAGCGTTATTGTGATACCTGCGAGAGAGCGTGCTGACTTAGTAAGGACTTGTGGACTTGTTGTTACGGACTTTAACATAGTGATTGTGTGAGCTTTGTGACAGGATACACGCGAGTTAAGGTAGGTCGCCTATAGCAGCATATAATTTCTAACTACTTGTCTTATTATTACTTAACTTTTCCTAATATGCACCAAAATTGAAATGACTGAGGGCCTACGAAGAATTTATATTGGGCAAAAGTTTAGTTTGGCTAACCACTCGGTTTTCATCGTCGGTTGCACGGCCTTTGGCAGTCCGTGTTCATTATCAAGCCGTGAGATATGACGGTCACTATTTGTGGAGTTTCTGGGGTTGTTACTCACACTAGTTAGTGAGTTGCTGTGCTCAATTGACGGTGTGCACGTGAGAGTAAACACTCTTGTCCGAAATATCAGAATGTTCATTGACTTTGTATGGTCAGATTTGGGATAGTTGTTTGGTGGGTAGAAAAGAGACACAAGAAACAAAGCGAATGATGCTTTCACAACACACATGGATGCGCAAATAACATGTAATACCAGTGATAGAATATGAAGGGGAAAGGGGCGCGGCTTATAAAGTGTGTGTCTACTTACAAAATATTGAAGTTTTTTTGTTACAAAATCTATACACAAGAAGTTCAAGAACACATCCGAACCATTCATGAATGACATGTGTGAAAATGATAAGGGCTAGGCGCTTATTTAAGACAATACGGTGCATCAGCCACAGAGACGACATGTTGGTTCAGAACTGTGTATTTTAAGGTTTGTTATTTTTACGACAATGGACTCTATAACCACTTAGGTTACCATAGTTTATTACTGTCTATATATTGAGTCTCTTGACCCTCATACCTAGGGGGGAAACAACAGGTTACAAAATAAGTATAAATTATGTAAGTTGTTCAGCTCTAAAGAGACCTAATCATAAATACACCTACTAATAAGAACACAGAGGCAGCCTAATGGTAGGAACTGATGATTAAGGAAACCCTCACAGACAAAGAAACCCATCGAGACACGAGGCAGGTAGCAAGAAGAGGTCACTTCTCACCCCGAGACACCGCAAGCGAGAGCCATCAGCGTTAATTAATACCCGTGTTGAACTACAGAGACAAGCTTCTGCCATTAGTGTTAATACTCACTAACAACTGTTATTATCAAGGGCACCCAGTCACGTAGCTCCAGTCATAATTTCATGATGACTACAATAGCACTGTCGGCAATTGGTCACCATAGTTGTGTTTCACGGCTTGATCACTCACACTGCCGCCTTTACAAGTTCTTGCTCATGATATCAACCCGTGGGGCAGCACAGTTGTAGCTTTTATGTGGAGAAATTCCTTTGGTTCAGACTTACGTCAAAAACAAAATCAATACTCGGATTTTCTTACTTGGCCAAATGAGATCGTACGTTTGACGTTTGACATCGTAGCTGAACATTTCAGCAGTGGGTTGTCTGATTGGTTGGATTTTGAAAGCCAGTTCCGCTAATATTAAACGGGTAATGGCTATACAGCCGTGAGATATGACGATGTTGCAGCATTCTGAGAAAGCCGCCGCCGCCGCTCAGCGAGTGGTCATTCAACCCCCAGGTCAGTGGCGCCATGCTGTGACGTCACGCTGCTGCCGCCTTCTCAGCACAGTTATAATCGAGGGCGGCGACACCGGCGGCGGCGGCGTGAACGGCATACACCGGTTTGCTAATAGAAATGTTAGGGTTCGATCTTAGTGCCACATTCGGCCGCTAGGCGATTAGTCTCGATCAACCAGACCCTGCGATGGATTAGACGTGGAAATGAGTCTTTATCAATGTTTGTCTGAATAATTCCCAGAATGCACTGTAAAACACACGTGATTTGGTTTGTCCAAAAATTACCCAGAGTTCATAGATAAGAAAAATTGTAACAAATAACTGTATCATAGACAATACTGTGTGACAATTGGTCCCATGGGGCCGGGTGGTACTCTTTCGCGCCGTTTAAACAAATAACTGTGTATGCGAGTGCGGCAGTTGTCATGAATAAAAACAGCAATCTTATTGTTCCTTGTGATGGGATTGCTTGAAGATACTACTTGTATTGCTTTTGTTACAAAAATAGTTCTAAACTACCAATTTTAGATATATGATTTAATTGATGTTCGAGCCTCACGTGTTCTTTTTTAAGATTAGATTAAGTACTTGTATCATGAGACCCGCTGCTGTATACAACATAATAAAACCAACTGGATATTGTGTTCTTTGTGATTTGAATAATAAGCCTGAGACAGATAAGAATGTATAAGTTCATAACAACATACGTATCCCATCTTTATGGGACTTACACGTTTGTGAGGATTTGATGAGTATATTGGTTCAATCAAATACAGTTATTAACTCTCGTATATTCAAATTCCCGGGAAATACCTACCCAAATAAGGGATACCCAAGAGCACACGGCTGTGGCAAGGAAAAACACATATAGATGGCATAAATGGCATGAGGAAGAACCTTTCTGTACAACCACCTATAAGGCTGGTCAAAGCTCCCTCCCACCAACAATCCCAGCAAAGAGGTTTTTGCCGTATTTGGGGTGAAATGGGGGTGTTTCTTGCCACCCAGAATCTCCTCAAGAGCAGCTCTGAAGGAGGGTTGATTGGCCGAGTGGGGAGGTGGTGGCATTGGGGGCGTGAAAGGCTGTGATTGCAATCAATTATTGAGTCTGCTTCCGTGGCCTTCTTGGCAGCACAATAACATCTATATAGAGGTAATACAATACTAATATAAAATCTATACAGACAGCAGAGGCAGTACGTGGAAATGGGTATGGAAACACGTATTCAGAGTAGAGAGGTAGTTAACGACTTGACATGTACACCAGGTCACTGGCATGCAAGTCATCACAAACATGCTTAATACCCGGATGCTAAGCTATGCCATATTTTTCAGTTAGTTTTCATATGTTCTCTCGCGATCCCGCGTACAAAACCAATGAGAACCCAAGATAACCTTGGGCAAAATACGCAACAAAGGAGGTGAAATACGATGAGATTTAGTTAAAGTAACATTAATCATTGGCAGTTCCAGGTTTTCACAAAATGGATTTCATGGGGTTCGTACGTGCAGTATTTCTCAGTGATGGCAAACTATTTTTGAAAATGATTTTTGGATCGAAAAAAATGAAGAAAGTGTGGGGTGTCCCTTCGCCTTGATGCATCTGCCTATGGTTTTTTTATGCATGATAATACGATCGATGAATGTAATGGGAAGTTATGAGCAGAAAACATGTACAATATTTTATCTATGAACGGTACCAATAATATCAATGTTGCAATCCATAAAACATTCAAATGGGCTTTCCTGGGCCAACCATCCGGGAAAAAACAATAAACGTTCCACACACAAGGATTTCACGGACATGTAACTCACCATTGTTGTTTGCATAGAAAGCGATAACCTTGATATACAGTCAGGCATGACTGATTTTCAAGGTGGAGTCAATGGATTAAAAACAACAGCTGTTATGTACAGTACTTTGTGGCACCAGCGAGTCAGTGCAACTCTTGTTTGTGGACATGGACGTTGATTGCAATTGTTTTTATTCATTCAGGCAGCATTTTATTAAGATATGCAGCTTACAAATGTAGTTATACTGGTGGCAGCTCGGAGGGTGGCGACATGTGAAGTGGGAAATGGCTTTGAAATTGAGGGGAAATGGGAAATTTACAAAAATGGTTTAAGTGTTCAGTGAGAAAAGGGCTAAAATTT
>CM032660.1:42550521-42579592 GCA_019095985.1 Streblospio benedicti
TTTCCCCCCCACCCCAAACCCCCCCCCCCCCCCCCCCGCCATCTAAATAGTCCAAAAAACCCCCCAAAAGGTTTTTTGGAAATTTTTTAAAGAAAAAAACCATTTTTTTTTATTTTAATTGAAAAATTTTAAACCGGGGAATTTTTGGAGTTTTTGGGGTTTCTTGATAAAAAGAAAAAAAAGTCTAAACCAACACTTTAAACCGGATTAAAACAAATTGTTTTGTATTTTTTTGCAAACCCTGTTTTTTTTAATTGGTCAAAAAGTTTAGCTAAAAGCTCAAATTTTATTTAATTTAAATTTTTTAAACATTAATTTTAAAAAAATTTTTTTTTTTTTAATTAAAACCAAATTTTATTTGATTTAAATTATATTAAATTCACAAGTTGTCCCGGGGTTTTACATCAATTTGAATTTTCTTGTTTAAAAACCTTTTGTGAGCAAAAAATCGTTTCCCTTTTATTTTAAATACTGTTTTAGGGTTGTCTGGGTTAAAAGTTAAAAAACAAAATCCCTCCCCCCCCATTTTCCGTCCCAAATCCTAAAAGTTCTGTTCAGATAGTGGGACAATTAAATCCCCCTCCCTCCTCCCTCGTCAATTTTCCCAACCACTTGTAAAAATATGCTGATTGATTTCAATTCCCCCCCCGTCTCTACCCAGGGAAAATGCAAATAAAAGTCCCACTATCCCTCCCCTTTTCCAAACCCCCCCCTTTCCCCCCCACCCCTTCTATCCCTTATCAAAACGGGCCAAATTAACACCCCTTTCCCGCTGTGTTTTTAAAGGGATGAGATTCCCACAACCCTCACACCAGCTCCCAAATACACACATGTCTGTGTGAAAGATTACATACACTTCCATCACCTTCCTCCCACCGTCATATGTGACAGCCATACACACACTACATGTATGTGGCAATGCTTGATCCCTCTAATATCCCTCCCCTCCAGCTACTCCTACCCCTGGTAACGCGTTGCAGACCATTAAATGTGCATCTCAACCACCCCCACTGCTGCTCGGGTTGAAATTGATGATACCTGGAACAGATTAAATGCCCTCCCTGCCTCACCATCCTACCTCATATGGACACCAGCCGTGCCCCACCCGCACCCCTTTGCCATATGGACACACACCCTCTCTGCCAACACCCCTCCTCAAAACAGGTCCGGAGCAGATAAAATGCACCCTCCATCACATCACCACCCTCCCCAGCTCCCCTCGTTGTATGACTGCACGTGTGACGTACAACGTACCCGTTTGACATATACAAACGTTTAACGTATTACGTACCCTTAACAAACATGGCCCTGTAAGCAGCCTTTCTAAAAATTCCCAGTTGATGTTCTGGTGAAACTAGCGTTTATCAACCATTGTTTTGATGCATCCAACACAAATCAAATGGAGGTCAGACCGAGGCTAAAAAGTAGTACTAGACTCTTGCGCCGAGCGCTGAAAATATGAGGTCAACTCCACTATACAACACTTGTTGGGAACTTGCTAAATTAAAATTAGATGGCCATAATTTCTTTAATACTCAACATTTAAACCTGAAATTTCAGCATAAGATGGAGGTGAGAGACGCCAATCCGTCTAGTCTCTATCACATCGCCGTGATAGGTCTCAGACCACTAAACAAATGCTCAATTGTAAGATCTATTAACAATGTAATAACCAGCCCCCTCTACCCTGCTTAGCTTTGAGTGTTGGCCAATAATCTTATTTTTCTTCAACAGAGTATTTCATTTCCAGTTGCTGAGGAGAAAATTCATATGGGCATAACCACCTTCCCAGAGCTCTGGCAGCCATAGAAGAGACCTACCCCCTGACTTTTTTGAAATCCTCTGTAGTCTAGCACTATTCTATTTGATATATGGCCGTCTTATAACTGACCATGTGCACTAACTATTCAAAAATATTTAAATAAAATAACTGGTTTGACACCTATTGGGTATAAGCTTAATTTTTTTACCATATCTATTATCAGTAAATAATCGGAACCACGCCTACTTTCTAGTTATAGCAACAAGCCACAGCACCCAAGTGTTTGGACCGAATTTTTTTGCTCATTTTGTATTGATTTGGTGGTCTGAGACCTAATGAGGGAAATGATGAATATTTTATTTTGCTTAAATATATACTTATGATGTCTGCAACATGTCCAAGTCATGTTATGCCACTTAGAATTTTATTTCTTTGCATATTCATGCATTTAAAAGTTATAGGCTTACAAAATACGCAATAAGTTCTATATCATGTCTTACGTTTGAACGCCTGGAAATCGCACTTTTTGGTAGTTTAATGCTTCAAAATGAGCATTAATGCTAGTTTAGTATATAAACTTTTTAGATAACATCACCAGAAAATGAAACAAAAATTCATTCTAGTCCAACAGCAGCAGCTCTTTTTAGAAAAATATTATTTGAGTGTTTGTTTCTCCCAAACTGTACTTTCTAGGCCACTTGCAGCAAAGGTAAAGTGTTGTTTGTAAATATCCTTTAGCCTATTTCTTCATTGTTACAGACCGTATAAACATACAATTTTGGGGTGGAATATACCTAATATTGACTCCTCTAGAAGTCTACAAAGATCCATTTGAGGTCTTTTTTACACAGGGGTCCGGATTCATTGTCACGCCATTTTTCACATCATAGATTCACTTTTGATTGATGTAGGATATTTTTTTCTTGAATTATGTAGTATGCATGGACACTGACAACAGACAGAAACATAAAAAAATCAACCCAGCTGCTATAGTTATGCTACTGGATGGCCATAAAAATGGCCCCGGACAAAAAAAATAATAAATTTTGTACAAAAAGGCAACGCTGATTCACAATGAAAAAGAGTGTTTTTCAAGGAAAATAGCACATATTGTGTTTGAGAATAACTTAATGTGACAATATAACCAATTTACTGGACATGGCATTCCACATATGAAGGCCTATAAGGTCTCAGACCACTAAACAAATGCTCAATTGTAAGATCTATTAACAATGTAATAACCAGCCCCCTCTACCCTGCTTAGCTTTTAGTGTTGGCCATTAATATTATTTTTCTTCAACAGAGTATTTCATTTCCAGTTACTGAGGAGAAAATTCATATGGGCATAACCACCTTCCCAGAGCTCTGGCAGCCATAGAAGAGACCTACCCCTTGAAATCCTCTGTAGTCTAGCACTATTCTATTTGATACATGGCCGTCTTATAACTGACCATGTGCACTAACTATTCAAAAATATTTAAATAAAATAACTGGTTTGACACCTATTGGGTATAAGCTTAATTTTTTTTACCATGGTCTGAGACCTACGGCGATGGCGTGATCGAGTGTGTTGATAGAGGCTACTGACTATATTTACAAACCCGTAACCACAAACTCAACACAGTGGAATTGGCTATTTTTACAGAAACGTAATAGCTCTGTATGCGACATGCAGAGGTGTAGACACATGTAGATGCATGTGATGTGTTGCAATGTTTTGTGAATTTCTTTAATGTTTATTTTGTGCGCATTTTCAGTGAATGTGTACACTTTCATTTCAATAGTTCACCTAGTTTATACTCTTACCTTTTTGTGCAATAGGTCTATATTTTCTTCTAACAAGACCTACATGACTACAGTTCGCAAACCATAATCACACTTCATATTTGTACTTTATTCTAATTCATATTGTGTTGTATATATAAGATAAGTATAGTACTGTTGAAAGAATTGAAGTTGTGAGAATGTATTTTAAATGAGATGTTTTTTTTTGTTTGGAAAGAAGAATGTTCTTATGAAGTTCAAAGAATAAAACTTCTATATTTTATGCTTAAGTGTTATTGCTAGCACATTTTACACATATTTATCTTTTCGATGATATACATGTATTCATATTTCATATGCAATTTATGTTGAAATAGAATGTTCTTGTTCGTATCATTTTTATTCTTAAATTATATCCTATCGAACTACTTGTAAGTCACCATATAAGATAGATATATGTAGACTTATGGCACTCACACTACTTCTAACCAATCAGAATGCTCCATTCGCACGAAAGTGGAGTGATAGAATGGTTATCATGTGCATGGTCACCATCTCATGATCCGTAATGTGATTTTTCTATAATGTGACCACTTCTGTAATGTGAGCACATTTTCCTTATTTATAAATCCAAAATTGCCCAGTTTTTTAGTTCAAAATCAGACCAGAGGCATTTTCAGTCTAACAGCAGACGATGCCGAGTGCTCACCACTAGAATCAGGTGCCGCTATGCTCAACATGCTGCTGTGAGCTGCTGGCAGTGTTATGGATGGCATAAATGTTAGCAGATTCACAATATTTAAACAGTTTAATACTTAATTGATTTAATTTAAAGGGACCCATAAAAGGTCTCTTAATTGAATGCAATAATCTCAAATTTATCCATATGTATCATGATGACATTCTTAAAATCATAGTTGTATCAATTAAGACTTTTCACATAAGCATTATATCAACAAAATGTCAACATAGTGTATGTACTGCTATTGCAACCTCTATTCAATAAAAACACCATACAACTTAATCATGTAATCCATTCAACAGATATGTTATAATGAAGAAAGAACACTGTCTAATCATGTGCACACTTGCTTTATGACACAATTCACTCACAGCACTGCATTGACTTCATTTGACAACAGATGAAATGCACTTGCCGAAAAGCTGTACATTCCATTTTAAACCATAAATATGCTAAGAAATGTATGTTGCATAATGTTTTTATGTATATGTATACATAGCTTAACATATCACTCACCTCTTGGTGATGATTATTGTCACTTCCTTTGAGTGACAAAACAAAATGGTCAACCACAAAGACAGCCACCCCCCCCCTTTCCCACAAATCTGGCCATAAATCACAAACTAATGAACTCTGAGGTCAAATAAATTAATCAACAGCAACTTTGATATCTTATGCAAGATCCTGCTTTTGTAAGTTATCCTAGGTCCAATGGTATGTTTGTAATTAATCAGCATGTGATGATGGTGTCATTTTCCTAGAAATTTCTTAACATTTAAAATCTAAAATTTTAATAGTTAGAAATTGATCTACAGCTTCAACTTTCGGTTGTTTTTTAACTTTATTACATGCCCAAGAATATCAAAATGAAAAAATACCAAGAAAATGAATGACAAAACAAAATGGTCAACAATGAAAATTATTTTAAGAAGAATTTCTTTGGTATGACGGGAAAACATCATTTAAAAGCAACTTTAGAATTTATAAAGGGCTAAGAGAATTACATTCTCATAGAGGTACAACATTGCTCTACAAATGCTGATTCATAAATTTGAAGTTGTATTACAAGTAAACATGTAATAAATGATTGTTTTGAAGCACTTGTTTTCATTAAAAGTATCTCATCTCAACACTGATTACTATACACATATAGCAAGCTGAAATCTGATGCCGAACGGCGGGAAAGCTGATGAAGAGTTGGCAAGCTGCCAGATATCTGACTGATAACATGATAAGTATCCTGATTGCAGACACTGTAACTGCCAAATTGTACCTAAGCTGGTTACTAGAAAAGCACAGTTTTTTAATTGGCAAGAAGCAAAACCTGAACACTTAGTGTGCACAATTTGAAGAACTTTAGAAAATAGACTATGAAAATAAATTTCATAAAACAATATACATGTCTTTAGACTATGTCTGTGCTGAATTAAAACCTTTTACCGATATCAGATTATCTTGAACCCGGACATTTTACCTAACAAACAAATTTTTGCACAGAAACCTTCTATATGGTCCCCTGAAGCTCCAAGAAAAATTCAACCAAATTCAACCTTGGGGAACTCCCTCCACGTGCGAAAATCCAAAATGGCCACCAACGCTATTATGAAAATCTAACTTTTTGTGTATTTGACTTACAAGCATGTATAGTACCTCAATTTTATGGTTTTCAGGTGTAAGGAATTCAATTTTCATGCTTTCATAATGATTTGACCTCATTTTGACCTTCAAATCCAAGATGGCTGCCACTGTAGAGTAAAAATGTCGATGGACGCGGACATTTTGCCTAACAAACAAATTTTTGCACAGAAACCTTCTATATGGTCCCTAGAGCTAAAAAAAATTCAACCAAATTCAACCTTGGGGTACTCCCTCCACGTGCAAAAATCCAAAATGGCCGCCAATGCTATTATGAAAATCTAACTTTTTGTGTATTTGACTTACAAGCATGTATAGTACCTCAATTTTATGGTTTTCAGGTGTAAGGAATTCAGTTTTGGTGCTTTCAAATTGATTTGACCTCATTTTGACCTTCAAATCCAAGATGGCTGCCACCATCTGTATAAAACCATACGTTTAATCTTAAATCCTATGTATGGCCATTAACATGAAACGTTTTTGTACCCAGTTATCCATTTGTATATAATTCCTAAAACACAAGACATTGCAAAGAAAATTGTTATTCACTGCTATTCACTTTATATATATTTTATTTATAACACTAATGTATAAGGCATAAAGTACATACTAATATGAATGTAAATAGCTGACCAATTGATATGCTTGATTCTCAAGAGAATGCAATGTCACGTGAAGTTTATAAAAGTCAAAGAAACATGCCAACTGGTTCACATTGAGAAGTCGCTTCGGAGGTCCAGTCCCTTAGTATGTGAGGTTTGTTCAAGCATCTGCCGCCACATTTGCAATGGATGTTGCACAACCACATGACGCACATAGCCTAGGGTAAACCTTTCTTTCAGAAGATTGGTGCAACAGGTTTGCTGTTGTTATTGCCAAAACTTCCACCTTCCTTCTTGAACCCATATTCTTCCATGGGCATTACTTTTCTAAATTCTTCCAGGTACTAATTTAGTGGTGAACACGCAAATGGAAATGACAGGCCCTACATGTTGGAGACATTCTTTTAAATGGTACATAGCTAGGAGAAATGACATTCAGATAACGTAGGAACCCAATGGAAGCTACATTCTGACCAGTATATAAAATCTCAACAAATTGTCTCAAAAATTTTATCTTTGAAGCATTTATGCCACAAATCCATATCTTCTGGGATGATTGTATCGTCTCAAAAACTTTTAGTTTGCCCAATCCATACAGAGAGGAAGTCTTGTCACAACCTGACATAGCATGAATAAATGGAAGGCACAAGCACATTTCTCTCCCTAGCAATTCATTGGCTATTTTGATGGAAACAGTGTTTGAACTTCTGCAGAGGAATATGTCAGATTCAAGGGGTGCATGTTAAATGAGTAAAACCAGAATATCAGTGTCATCAGCCATTATACAAACCCGTTGGTAAGTTTCTCCCAGTTGTATAGCTTTCTTGCAAATCATCACATCTGCATCGCCTTCATCTCCTGCCTGTTCCACGGATATCCTTTGTTCGCCAGATGTTGTGACAGCAGGTTGATGACCTTCTGTTTATTCTTCTTGTTGGATAAGAATGATCGCTTGTCACTGGGTACTGGTGTGCTATGTGTGACATCAATATCAGCACATTGCTGAAGTTTCAGTCTACGTCTCTTTAGTTCTGGATCTTTGGTTGATACTGTATCATAGGTGTCAAAGATGACCCACACTACTTCTATATGTCCTTCACTCACTGCAGAGGTAAAAGAATCACACACTGCACTGATCGTACCCATTTTTGGCCAAGCAATTCTGTGTAAAAGAGCACAACCATCATACATATATGCTGCTGATTCTGTGACTGTCTGATTTCTCAGGGTGAAGTTTGAAAACGTGTCTTGCGAGAGCAGACTTTGCTGAACGACGCATGCTTCCATCATCATTAAATAAAGCTGGAGCTGTAGTTGTTAGCTCATGAGAAAACACACTTGGGTCTGGAGGCCCACCAGTACATGCTGCAGAGAGTAGACGATGATGAAGTTCTGCTGGTGACATTTTCACTTCTTCTCCATCAACATGTACTGCCTTTCTCATGACAGAAAATGTTGTCACTTTAGGAGATCCTGGTGATCTTGTACTGAAGAGGGATTCATTTCCTTGTGCTGGTCAGACCACTTGCCCGCGTATGTACTTGTAATATCACGTACAGCATCTGTATACTGACTGACAATGTGGGCAGTCAACAGCCATTTGGTTCTAGCAGAATCCTTATGGGTGATGTTAATCAACCCTCCCTGGGTCTTGCATGATCTCATGCTCAATTGCCATATCAGACATACCCCACTCCAGTGTAGCTTATCGTTCCAACAGATTATGAATAGTCCATCTTCCATCGGAGTAATCAGACAGAGGCATAAATCCTTGCAATCTTGAAGATATAAGCTGCTGCACCTAGTATAATTATTGTGTCCTGCAGAAGCAAAATACGGTAGAATCACTTCTGTTGATCTGAGGTGGAGTCGCCAATTGCCTGTTCTTCAGATCATTACATGTGTGTCAAAGATGATTTCTTTGTATAAATATCATAAAATTGATGTACGGTGCAACATGTACTTCACATACGAAGAATCTTATGTTTCATACAGATGGTGGCAGCCATCTTGGATTTGAAGGTCAAAATGATGTCAAATTATTATGAAAGCACCGAAATTGGATTCTTTGCACCTGAAAACCATAAAATTGAGGTACTATACATGCTTGTAAGTCAAATACACAAAAAGTTAGATTTTCATAATAGCGTTGGCGGCCATTTTGGATTTTCGCACGTGGACGGGGTTCCCAAAGGTTGAATTTGGTTGAATTTTTTTTAGCTCTAGGGGACCATATAGAAGGTTTCTGTGCAAAAATTTGTTTGTTAGGCAAAATGTCCGCGTCCATCGACATTTTTTACTCTACAGTGGCAGCCATCTTGGATTTGAAGGTCAAAATGAGGTCAAATCATTATGAAAGCACAAAAATTGAATTCCTTACCCCTGAAAACCATAAAATTGAGGTACTATACATGCTTTTAAGTCAAATACACAAAAAGTTAGATTTTCATAATAGCGTTGGCGGCCATTTTGGATTTTCGCATGTGGAGGGAGTTCCCCAAGGTTGAATCTGGTTGAATTTTTTTTTGAGCTTCAGGGGACCATATAGAAGGTTTCTGTGCAAAAATTTGTTTGTTAGGTAAAATGTCCGGGTCCATCGTAATTACAGCAATCGCCAATGAGAATTCTACTGTCCCCTCGACCCGGAGGTCACTCCCCACACAGCCTCACATGTCCCGCTGGGTTTTATACCAGATGATAGGAGATAGATTGTGAAGGGTTTAGCTGTTTAGGTGGTCTATATAAGTGGCATTAACCGTGAGGGGTCAGTTGCTGATAAAAGTTAGCCCTTCATAAGTATTCCGAAGTTGAAGCCTCGCCAATTAAAACACATCCCACCATTTCTATATTTCACATGGGCTTGCACCACCAGTCAAAAGAGTAACAAAGAACTAAACCACCAGGTTTTCAAATAAAGCCAGTAACCACGCCAGTGACATGCAGTGCTACGTGATAGAACTGCACTTGGAATAAATAATGAAAAATTCAAACAAGACTGTTAAGTAAACCTGTTACTCTTACATTTGCCATTGCTTATGATATTTTTGGTCATTAAGAGAAGAGTACAGAGAAGAGTTGTAAAGATAGTGTAGGCCCAAATAATTTGTTCACAAATGCAGCACTAGGAACTGTACCAATGTAAACAAAGATAGAACAGCAGGCTGTCTTTCAGATGAAACACTAGCTCCTTTTGTGGCCCTATAGATGAGATGGTAGAAAGCCATCATGAAGTCTTGATGTTATGATAAATGTTATTGATTGATCGATTAATGAATTGATTGAATGTTTGATATTCCCTCTGATAATTACAATTGATAGTTAAATAGCGACCATCTTTCTTTTCAGACTGACAAACGCCGTGTGGATGAGTTGCTGAGAAACCACGACTTTGAAGTGAAAGCCGTGAGTGATGAAAAGTTTGAAGAAAACCTCAGCCCTGCAAAGAGTACGGTGAGCGCTTTTGGATCACAGTGCTCACAGTGAGGTCTGTTATGGCCGGTGAACACTTTTACATATGTCAATTTACAATCATTTTCCCCCACAAGAATAAACTTGAACTAATCTGTATACCATAACAACTGTAAAAATAAACTAGCATACAACCAGAGGATTACCGTGCAGTGAATATAGCCCATGAATGTTTGCAATGTAAACAAAAATACGTATTTTATCTTTGATATCAAAGTAATAATCACTGCTACATACATTTATGTAAAAAGTTGGGAATTGTGTGTGAAGTTCATATGAGTTTTACTGCTACTAGACAATGGCAGGTCATAACAGACGAGCCAAACATGCATGTTTTCAGAGAAGCCAGAGTAGCTGAAGATAATCTAAAAGTAAAAAGAGTCCACAGCAGAGATTCTGCATACACTTGGCGACCATACCAATAATCATACGATTGTTTTAAGTTATAGGAGTAAAGTTATAGGTTCATTGTCGAATTTAGAAGCAGCAAAATGCCACACTTATTTGTGTAAATAATATTTATATGATTTTGTTTGATAGTTTATCTTGATATATGTTTTGTAACATTTTGTAATATAATGAATATTTAATTTTTATGAACTTTTCAAAAACACTGAGCACAGAATAATGGTGCAAAAACTTTTAAAGACAAATACAGAATAACCACTGTTTAAAATGTTACATGCCCTAACAATACTTAATTAAATGAGCCTCCCATAGTGTCGTTTTATGCACGAGCGATCTGTGTGGCTCTTTATTAAAAACCATCATACCCAACCTGGAATCAAACCCTCGACCTTCTGGTCACATGTCCAAGTCCTTATCCATTCAGCTACACAAACACACAAAATGGTCAGTTGAAGACACTTTTTTATTTGGAACGTGCCAAAAGTAAAAATAAAACACTTAATTCTACACCACAGACGTGAAGACCCCCATATTACGCATCAAAAGCCAATTTCTTATCCATTATGTACAAACGTACAAGTACATATGCCGCACTATGACCATGTCATTATGATATTTATGTATATTTTTGAAAAGTTAGAAGGTATTTTTTTTGTTGTGTACGTAAATTTCAGGCAATCTATCGTCTTTCCAAGCGAGTACGTGGCTTTTGCGTAATCATTAATAAGTTCCCAAATTCTGATGAACGCCGTGGCTCTGAGCATGATGTTCATAATATGTGCGTCCTGTTCTCCAAACTCAACTTTCAGATAAAACTTTACGAAGATTTGACTAAAAGGTATGTAGCAAACTTTTACCTTCTAGATTAAGTATATCAATAATTATCGGAACATGCTGTATATTACTTGGGCAGAATAATCCCCAAGGGCAGATGTAGTTGATATGAACAAGCGCGGACAGATGTAGAGGCGGATGGATTTTCTAGGCTTTTGACCCGCAAATCTTATGCTCCCCAAACGCGTTGAACTAAATAACTGAATATGGAGCTGGCTCATTAGTCACTAGCATGGGTGAATTGTCATGAAACTAGTTGTATGCCACGCTCATCGATAATAATTTACCAATAATATCACATGTGCTGAAAATACTTGTAATGGAATATTCATCACTGATATTAGTGATCATTTGCCTATTTTTCACATCAACTCCAGTTTTAATTGTAAGCCCGTAAAAGGAAGGGTGTTTACAAATGAAAATGTAAAGTGGAAAATGTTCAAGCATTTGTTACTACTGAAGTACAAGATATTGACTGGTCAGAGGTATTATGTAATACTGATGCTTAACTATCTTTTCGCTATGTTCAACAACAAACTCTCTAAACTTATAAAAACTCATTTTCCAAAATTGTTTTATAAAGAATAATATAAAGAATGACAAACCTTTGATTTCTAAAGCAATTAAAAGTCTACAATGTGTATGCATAAGAAATAAACTGTATAACCAGTTTATACTATCACCTCCCACAGTGTGTGATGCTCAGTATAAAAAACTACAAAAATAAGGTCACATCTATAATACGAACTGCTGAAAAATCATTATAAAGAATTATTACTAATTGTTTTTATATATATTAAAGATTCAAACAGAAACTATAAAAAAATTCATTTACAAAATGAAAAGGTTATGGTGAAAATTGTCTGAAAATTTACATAATACATTTAAATACATGTCTCATGCAAAATACTATCAATGAATCTGATATTTAACATCTCACAATCTGTTTTGTCTAAAATAAATTTGTAATATATTAGATTTTTCTTTAACAATTTGTTCAATATTCTTATGTGCATAATTTTCATTATTGAATTTACAGATGGAGTTAGTTCTAAAAATTGAATATGAGATAATAGCTATTATATAGTTCATGACACGAGAAACCATTTCCCATATACGCCTTATTCGTTCACAATTATATAAGGGTCTAGTCCTAAAATGATTGCGGTTCAGCATTTGTAAAGTACATATTCTGAAAGGGCATGCGATTTTGATCCTGCAAACCCATTTTGGCATGATTTTGATGGAGTTAGATTTGCATGAAATGAACGTGTCTAAGGGCGTCATCTGACACCTGCGGGCCGATTTTGGCACTTTCTGAAGCACATGGATATATCAATTTTTTTTTTACGGAAAATCAATTTAAAAAATTTCCACACCTGAGAAGTTGATAATTTTGGACATATGCCAGAATATATTGTGAGGAATCAGAAGGTCATATGCTAGATGGGGGGGTCAAACTTGTATCTCCGGCTCAGTGGGGGCTGAAGAGTGAGTGGTTTGTGAATTTTGGCAAGGGTAATGTTTGTTTGATTTCTGCTTTTAATGGCAACAGAAAGCTGCTATATCCAATATCACATTGGAATGATAAATTTTAAATGAATCTCTATCTGCTGCTCTTCAAAACGCTATATATAATTGTCTATGTTTAAATAGCTGAAAGAGAAGTATAGTAACAAAAAATACCAATGTGGAGTGTATTTGTGAAGAGCGACCTTATTGTGGTTTCAAATTATTTTTTAGGACTAGACCCTTAACATGTGCTCCAAGTTTTCTACCTGTCCACATGCATCACAAAATTTGATAATATCCCTAAACTTTGATAAGTAATTTCCAGTTGAAGTATGTTATGTAAAATTTTAAAGTTAAATTCTTTCAATTTTGGAATCTTAATATCTATAATTTTTCTGTATATATTTTTTCCATGTTTCTATTGTGTTTTCGAAACTAAAACAGTTTTGAATATTCCTCCTCCATATTTCCTCTAGCATCATTTTTAGACATCAGAATATTATAAAATATTTTACTTTTTGCATTATTAATATCCAAAATTTTGTTCTTTATCGCAAAATCAGTTACAAAATCTTTAATTCATTTTTCCAAATTTTAACTATTAAATAAAGATAAGTGTTCCCACTCTTTTTGTTTCCCAAAGGTAAATCTTGAATTTGTCTATTTCTATACTATAATTTTTATGGTTTTCATTTTTTAAATGCATATAGTTCAGTATCATTTAAATAATCGCAAATTATCAGTTACTCAAAAAGTTAGTTTGAAAAATATTTTGTATATTTAACCATTTTTAAATACATACAAAAATGGGTCTTGCCATTTTGAAAATCTTAAGGAATCTCAAAATCCATGCAGCTTGTAGTGCATTAATATAAATCTAAATTTCATTTTCTATTTTCCTAGACTCATAATTTTTTATGGTTTTCATTTTGTTAAAACCCCATAAAAGCTATAAAACATGTTATTCAAGCTCTTCTTTTGAATATCTAATACAGTTGTTGGCGTATACTATTTTTGCATGAACTTTTTATTTCTCACTTTTAAATTTTAATCTTGCCTTTTTTAATGTATATCCATATTAATCTTAGCAATATACATGGGAAAAGGGTCTTGCCATCAAACATATTTTTGGTGTCTTTTAAAGGAAACACGGTATTCCATGTCCATATAAGTGTTATTAAAATCTTAATTTTCAAAATTTTCAATCCTCCTCTCTTTTCACATTTTGGCAATGTGATTCCGTTTTTTTCTTGCCCCTTTAACCCACTACTAAAATCACAAGTTTAAAACATGTTATTCAAACTCTTAAATATTCTTTTGGCATATCTAGTACAGTTGTTGTATATACTATTTTTTGATACTGCATGAACTTTTATTATTTTAAATTTTCCCCATAATTGTTAATCTTGTCTTTTTCCATGTATTCAATACCTTTTCTACATTTACAAGTTTTCCCCCAGTTTAGTTCATCACACCTCATTTTATTATGTCCTATATAAATACCTAAACACTTAATTGGATTTCCAGTCCATAAAATTTTATTATATACCCTTAACCCTTTATTTTTAAAGGCCCCATCCATATTCCCCTTGTTTTTTTTATAACTGATACTTTGGACCTGCACAGGGGCTAAATTGTTGCACAGTGTCAATGACATTTTCTAAAGATTCTTTGTCTTTGATTATAAAAGTAACATCATCAGCATATAAAACTACTTTATGTTCATTATTATTGATTTTTATACCTTTGATATTTTTCATTATTTCTAACCATTGTCGCCAAAACCTCCATTACTAAAATGAAAATTAAACTTGACAGACTGCATCCCTGCCTAATGCCCCTATTCATAGAATAGCTGCCAGATAGCAGGCCATTATTTTTCACTTTAAATAGTGGTTCATTGTATAAAATCTTTATCCATTTAATATAGTTCTCGCCAAAGTTAAATTTCTTCAGTGTTACCCACATGAAATCATGCTCTAATGAGTCAAATGCCTTCATCATGTCCATGCAGAGCAAGGCACCTGCTATGTTATTTGTTTCACAATATTCGAAGACATCTATAACATTTCTCACATTACACCCAATAAATCTGTCTTTTAAATAAGCACATTGGTCAGAATTTATCAAAGTTCCTAAGTACCCTTTTCATCCGAGATGCAAAAATAAATGCTAATATCTTGTAATCCGTGTTATTCAGACTTAAGGGACGATAGTTTGTTAATAACGTTTTAAGACCTTGTTTGTATATACTAGATATGATTGATGTTCTCATCAAAATTGGAAGTATCTCTAACAGCCATACTTCCTCAATCATTTTAGTATACAAATCTTTGAGATCATCCCAAAACTTTTTATAAAATTCAATACCTAATCCGTCAAGACCTGGCGCACGGTTTTCTTTAATGTGATTAATGGCATTTAAGAATTCATTTGATTCTGGGTATTTTTCTAGCATTTTTCTTTGACTCTCGTTTAGTACACTTTCCAAATTTACATTTTCCAATAATCTTTTCATGTTTTCTACACATGGTTTGTTAGAAGTAAATAACTTATTGTAAAAAGTACCTATGTGCTGTAAAATTCTCTCTGGTTTATCAATACATTCACCATTTACCTCTAAACATTCAATTACATTATGTTGTTGTCTAGAGTTTTCAATATTTTTTAGAACATCTCTATGAGTTTCTACCTCATATAATTCCTTATTAATTCTAGCTCTTATTTGATTACCCCTTACAATATTATTATAATATTGTTCCAGTTCCCTTTGTATTCGCCCCTTTTCAACTAATTCATTGTTTGTTTTCACCACCTTTTCATCTATTTTTTCTAAATCCCTTTCCAATTTATTGATATGATTTCGTTTTTCTCTAGCTACTTTAATTCCAAAACTTATTGAAAACTCATTTACAGACTTCTTAAAAGGTTCCCATTTTAAACTGGATGCATCATTTTCATTTTTATATTTTCTAATGATATCTCTTATTCCCTTATAGTATGTATCATCGTTAAGCATAGACACATTCAGTTTCTAGTAATTTGGTCCTCTTGATAAAGAGGCGCATGTTATATCATAATTTACAGCTTTATGATCACTAATTCACCCTATTTTATCATACCTTAATCACAAATCACCCAAATCCTTTATAAAATCAATGTTAAAATTCAGACCTAGTGTTGTTCCTCTTGATGAGATTAAGGTTACTATTCGTAATATTATACCAGCACTGGTGTTGTTCTATAAGATGGAGAATTATACCTCAAGGCTGAGGATGCAATAACTAAAGACCTATTTCACTGCTCACTGTATTCTTACAAATATTTGAAAAAGATGAATAACTATTATCAACTAATTGATTTTATTGAAAGAAATAAGATACATAATGATGCAGCATCTTTAAAACCATGGCTCAAATGACATAGTAAGATCAATAATTCCAAGAAGACCAGTGTGGTTTCAATTATAATTGTTCTCTTAAGCCATGGTTTTACCTGGTTTGTTCCGGGGGTGGCAGAGTGGACTAGTGAGTTAGCCTGAACTGCTAGGCGATTTGGTGCCGTATGGTTTTCGAACCCCACCAGAGACTATGTCCGTACCTGACTTGGAGTCATAAGTCTAATGACTAATTACATATAATAACACTTAACTACTTCAGAAAAAGATCATAAGAATTATGTGGAATAAGGAGTATGGCTCCATTATTTACATGGTTCCCCACCAGATTATCGGGGAATTAGCTTAATGATTTTTTATTTGCCCCCCGGCGAAATAGCTATTGTAGACTATAACACGCCGTTCACTATTCGGATCACCACATAACCATCCGGGCGTGTAATACTGTTCGTGAGCAATATTGATTCTCAGGCAGACACAGCAAAGCCGCCTATTTATAGCTTGCAGCTGAGCGCCTATCAATACTGGCAGCCAGCCAGCAGCTCTCAGCTGCTGTTAAAGGTAGTTTGTGCGTTTATAAATTATAATATCAAGTCTTGGATTTCATTGTCGCCTGCATTGTTTAGTCAGATCATGTAAACTACGGTATTTGTTGTGAATTTAATTAATTGATATATCCACTAATAATTGCTTGGTTTTTAAAAGGTCAATAAATAGGATTGGTAAGCTTTTGAAATAAAAGTGAGGTATGAGTTATCCAACCAGATATTAAAACCCGAACTAAAAACACTAGCTAAGTAAATAGATAATTATTTAAAACACTATTGATGTACTGTTATCTAGACTCTATGTACTATGTACTACAAGAATATGACAAATAAGTTATTTCTAATTAAACAAATAATGTATCCAAATATACATTGTACTAGCTATGCATGAATTGAGGTTACTAGGTCCATATCTACATTATGGTGTAATATTATCAAACTCCCCTGTTAAAATCTATTCCATCAATCAACACAAACACAGTCTTTTTAATACAATTATTTTGATAATACAAATTTTGGATTGATATTTTCATTTTGTCTCTCCCTCTCCTTAGAAATGAGCAGTTTTTTTATATATATTTTCCTCCCTACTCTTTAATTTTAGATTTTTTTATTTATTTTCCCACCCGACCCAGAGCAGCAATCATATGTTTTTTTTTCATCCCCCCCCTTGCAAAGTTTAGGTAAAAAAAACTGAAACTAGGGATCAAGTAACAGGATCTTGTTACTAGTCCTGCGGAAGACTATTGAGGCATTAACTGGGAGACTGAATCAGGGCCCACTTTTTCCAGAGCTGTGGGCCCAGGGGCCCACTTTTCAAAATTCCTGGAGTGAACACTGAATGAGGGATATGGTAGTGTGTTCTCACTTGCCAACTATTTTTTGTACAATTGAAAATAAATGATTTTTATCAAAAGCTAAATGCATCTTGTTAATGTTTAAAATTACTGTAAAATTAGAATATTTGGCTGCTATTGATTTTCATATGGGCCCAAACGGTTTTCATTAATTTATTTGTTAGAAAAACAAAATTTCATACTAAAAAAACTATTGAAATTTAGAAAAAAATTACTGATCTTTTTGGCTGAAAAACAAGCCACAGAATTTTCATGATAATTTTCAAAATTTTCGGGGGGGGCATGCCCCGGACCCCTAGTTTATGCTTCGCGCCTGTGGCACTCGCTCTCACGCCTACGGCGCTCCATGTTCATGTACTCTGGCCACCATCAATATTTCAGAAATGTCCAAGTGGCCATGGCCTCTTCAAAGTGGCCATTGGCCACTAAAAAACAGATTGGAATGACCAAAGTTTGTCAACTTGATGTTTTCTATGGCAACCTACTTAGAAGTGCCAGTTTGCCAGGTTGGCTGTAACTTAGTGAAGAAATAAATATTAAAGACTGTATCTAAAGTGCATATATAAATATATAAAATTAGATTAAATCTAACTGGATAAATCATAATAACATTATGTATGTTTTGCGATTAAAACAAGTATTTGGTCAGTGAAAAGATTTGTGTTATTGTATTCAAGCTAACAATAGGTGATTTACCAATTTTTCTTGGGCAACTATATGTAAAGGTACCGATGTTCATTTCCCATAATACACGACACAAAAAATGATTTTAAAGAATTACATGAAAATTAAAAACTAACTATTTTAGAGTACATTCAATTATGCCTGTGCTAATATATGGAAAATTTTACCAAATAACATCAAAGCAGCCAAAACGTATTTTACATATCTATTCAAGAATTCTTTTACAGAAAATATAATCAATTAAAGGTGACATGTAATTAGTAGACCTATGTATTTTATTATTGGTGATTTTTTTTTAAATGCGTTGTAGCACTCTTATTATGTTACACAAAATGTTTAAATATAGTTTAAATAACTGTGAATATAGTTGTAAATAACTATGATTAGAACATATACATGGGGTGGAACTTGATAAGTCATCCACTTTTTTCCACCCTGCCATCTACTACGGCAATTTTAAATATTCTAATGTTTTTAACATTATTGATAATTGTCTGTATTTCATATCATAAATTTTATTTGTAAATAAAGCAAACTAAATAAATAAAATATATAAAATAAATGCCTTTGGGGTTCACCCAAAAGAAGTTGATTTGGTCATATTAGACCCATTGGTTATGAAATAACAGGCAAAAAATAAAATGTGAACTCAATAGTGAACTGTCAACTAACATGCCCGAGTTTAAAGAGTGCTCTGGGAATAATAGATAGATTGAAATAATTCGACCTATGGGTTACAAAATGGCAATGAGTAATGAGCCAATTTCTTATTCCCTATACAAATGTTGAAAATGGTTTGAATTTTCATAAAACTAGGTGTATGCCGCTTTAGAAGGGGGGTAACACCCATATCGAGGCGAATTTTATTTGATGCACTTGTTCATTGATTACGAATTAATTAGCAACAATCGAATAGTAGCTGGAATTGTGAACTGAATAAAGAGCCAACATTCCACCTAGTTCCTTATTCGGAAGGGTGAAATTTCCCACCAGTGTTTTTCACCTGGGGCGTGGTGAATGGTATTATCATTTTACATATGGGGATCAATCCTGAAATTGGAATTCTTGCCATTTTAGACTGATCGTTATGAAAAGGAAAGGCAAGGAGAAAACAATAGCCGAAACAAATAGTGAAAAAATGAGGAGCCAACATTCCATCCAGTTCCTTAATCAATGCTTTGGTAGAACTGTGAACTGTTGGTGTTTTTTGCAGAAAGTTTCCTGTGATTCAATCCATACAGAACCTCTCGGAGTGATGATCATCAGGCTTTTTATAAAAATTCAATACCCATCCATCATGAATGAACATATTTCCTTAATGTGAAAATGGCATATAAGAATTCATTTGATTCTGGGTATTTTTTCAATAATTGAAGTGCAGTAGTTTGAGTACACTTTCCAAATTTATATTTTCCAATAATCTGTTCATAAAAGTCTACACATGGATTGTTAGAAAAAATAACTTATTGTAAAATTCGTAACGGTTTATCAAGTTCCACCATATTAAACATTCAATTGTCCGATTGTTGTCTAGGGTTTCAATAATTTTTTGAACATCTGTCATTTTCTAATTGTAGAAATTTATTATTAATTCTAGCATTATTTGATTACCTTATCTTTTAATGTTGTTCAAGTTCCCTTTGTATTCACCCCTTTTCAACTAATTCATTGTTTGTTTTCACCCCTTTTTCATCTATTTTCTCTATCCCTTTCCACATTGATATGATTTGCATTTTCTCTATGCTAAAATAATTCCAAAACTTATTGAAAACTCCTCTACCGACTTCTTAAAAGTTCCCATTTTAAACTGCATGCATCATTTTCATTTTCATATTTTCTAATAATATCTATTATTCCCTTACAGTATGTATCATCGTTACATGGACACATTCAGTTTGCAGTAGATTGGTCCTCTTTTGATAAAGAGGCACATGTTATGATCATAATAACAGCTTTATGATCACTACTTCGTTCACCTATTTTATCAGTAATTAGTATTTTTGTTATACTAAAATTTAAATGTAATGTATCAATGTCGTGGCACATTGTTAATAAGATCATCAATCAAAATCAAGAAATCTAAACATGTAATATCAAATCAAAAGTTCGTCAAAAGTGATGCTGCTATTGCAAAGGTGTTCGATAATTATTTTGTAAATGTGGGCAATAGTCTGCCTAGTACAATTGATCATACCAATGTTTCTCTGTTGTCCTATCTTGACAAATCACCCAATCCTCTTTTTAAAACCTGTTAAAATGGTGACCTAGATAAAGCTGTAAAACAGATTAAGAAAACACACCTGGTTATGATGATCTAACTGGAAACATCCTTAAAGTATTTTGCCTTCTGTATCTGTACCTTTACTTTATATTATCAATATATCATTCAGCACTGGTGTTGTTCCTCTTGAGATTAAGGTTACTAAAATTATACCAGTCTATAAGGCTGGAGATGCCTCAAGCTTCAATAACTAAAGACCTATTTCACTGCTCACTGTATTCTTACAAATATTTGAAAGATGAATGTATTATCAACTAATTGATTTTATTGAAAGAAATAAGATACATAATGATGCAACATCTTTAAAACCATGGCTCAAATGACATAGTAAGATCAATAATTCCAAGAAGACCAGTGTGGTTTCAGTATAATTCTTTTAAGCCATGGTTTTTACCTGGTTCCGGTGGCAGAGTGGACTAGTGAGTTAGCGTGAACCGCTAGGCGATTTGGTGCCGTATGGGCATGGGTTCGAATCCAACCAGAGCCTATGTGATAGTCTTTACCTGACTTGGAGTCATAAGTCTAATGACTAATTACATATAATAACACTTATTGTACTTCAGAAAAGATCATAAGAATGATATGTGGAATAAGGAGAGACCATACTGCTCCATTATTTAAGGAACTTAATATATTAAAGTTAGAAGATGTATGTAAATTTAAGATTTGTGTTATTGTATTCAAGCTAACAATAGGTGATTTACCAATTTTTTTTCTTAGGCAACTATATGTAAAAGGTACTGATGTTCTTTCCCATAATACACGATACAAAAATGAGTTTAGAATTACATGTAAAATTAAAACTAACTATTTTAAGAGTACATTCAATTATGCCTGTGCTAATATATATTGAAAATTTTACCAAATAACATCAAAGCAGCCAAAACGTATTTTACATATAAATATCTATTCAAGAATTCTTTTTACACAAAAATATATCAATTTGTTGACATGTAATTAGTAGACCTATGTATTTTATCATTGGTGATTTTTTTTTTAAATGCGTTGTAGGACTCTTTTATTATGTTACACAAAATGTTTAAATATAGTTTAAATAACTGTGAATATAGTGTAAATAACTGTGATTAGAACATATACATGGGGTGGAACTTGATAGATCATCCACACCAAGTTTCCACCAGTGCCCCATCTACTACGGCAATTTTTAAATATTCTAATGTTTTTAACATTATTGACTAATGTCTGTATTTCATATCATAAATTTTATTTTCAAATAAAACAACTAAATAGATAAAATATATAAAATAAATGCCTTTTGAGGTTCACCCTTTAAAGAAGTTGATTTGGTCATATTTGACCCATTGGTTATGAAATAACAGGCAAAAAATCGAAATGTGAACTCAATAGTGAACTGTCAACCAGGGCCCCGAGCCGGAAGAGTGAACCGAATAGATAGATGAAATAATTCGACCCATGGGTTACGAAATGGCAATGAGTAATGAGCCACATCTTTATTCAAATCACAAATGTTGAAAATGGTTGATTTTCATAAAACTAGGTGTATGCCCTTTGGAGAAAGGGGTTCCCATATCGAGGCTGGGTTTTTTTTTGATGCAATTCGACTCATTGATTACGAATTAATTAGCAACAATCGAATAGTGAGTGGAATTGTGAACTGAATAAGGATTCCACCTAGTTCCAACATTCCACCTGACTGGGGATGATTCCATAAATTTGACTGATCGTTATTCTCTGGAAGGCAAGGAGAAAACAATAGCGAAACAAAAAACAATACCAACTATCCACAGTTCCTTTCTTTGTAAACCGGGGAATCTTTGATTCAATCCCCGGTGCAGCTGGGGATCATGCTTTGAACTTCCTACCCAGGGAATGAATGAACATATTTCAGTGACGACTGATCGTTTTGAAAAGGAAAGGCGAGGATGGGAAAAAAATCAATTATTCAAGCAAACCTCTAGTGAACTGTGCTCAGTTCCAATACAGATTCCATACAGTTCCTTAATTCCAAATTTATGGATGCATTTCTGCCACACCCAAAAAAGGAGGGCACCAAAGAACACCCTGTCTTATCTATAAAGTGACACTGTGCATATACAGTGCATTTTACAGAACTGTAAAGAAAATGAAATGTCATGATTATCATCCTAAGTGGCTTTTCCTCCACACAACCAGGTATGGCAGGAGATTGTCCAAAAGTCCTTAGCAATGATGCACTTAGATATTTCACACTCGACGGTAATAGAGCAAGTTTAAGAGACATAGACACAAAAGATTACATGCACAATGCATCCTGCCAAGATTACTGATTAGTGTCTCGACTTGACTGGTGTCATGGGCAGGCTGCATGGTGACCTATTGCTAGTAAAGGCTACAGCCTTAAAATATTACAAGATAGTTTCTTTCAGTTGATCTGGACACCATTTAAAGACTAATTGGCACCCATGTGTCCATGTTAATTGTTGTAGTCAAAGCAGCCAGTTGGTAATTGGTAGAAACCCGATTTATGTCCTTGACATATGACTGGTCTTTATCTTTTAATAAAGTGAGATCGTCAGATTGTGGCTCAGAAACAATAGTGGCACACGGCACCTAGAGCAACACATAAATTTAGAGACATAGTCACTGAACATCTGCCCAACGTGCTCGATGAAACCTTCTTAAAATGACGTCCTAAAAAGACATACATTTGAGTAATTACAAATAATATTTAAATGTCCTGATAGTATTAAAGGCCGTTTTATTCATTATGTTCATAATGACTACAACCATAAAAACTAAGGTTTACTTCATTGAACAATTATATAAAACAATACTATATATTCATTTTGAGATAAAAAACCTTTATACTTTTTGAATATTATAAGCTTTAGTATAAGCCAAATATTTTCTCCTTCTTGATCAAGAAGACTTATCAGGGCCAATAATCAGTGAATGTCTGACAGTATCAACACAGCTGTAGACATCACATGACAACAGGAAGTGGCTCAATGGCGGGGACCTAGGGTATGGGCGGCTGGGTGTTCCGGATGCCCTCAGCTTCAGTAGATTATCATAGCTGTGTGATAGTATTTACGCACCTTCATCACAATTCATAGTGTTCTTTGTGCTGCATATGGCTATCAATTCTCTGATTTGTCTATTTCTTACACTAAATTCCTTTCCAACAATCTTTGTGTTATCCCAATCTGGGGTATGATTGTGTTGGACCATATGATCACTTATCGGCGGTTTTGTGTAGTTAACCGGCGGATGGGAGACATGGTTCAAACACCTCTGCTGTGCTCATCTACGTCCTTTTGTTCTGCGAGGCGGAACACCAAACTTCCTCCCTGTCTTACCTATATAGTGACTGTCACAGCTTTTACAACCTATCTTGTAAATACAACCACAAATGTCTTTTGCTCAATCTCGTCCTTAGGATGCACTAAGATATTTCTAAATGTCCTGCAAGGCTTATAAGCTGTGCTGATGTTATGCATTCTCATGGCTCTTGTCATTCTTTCTGAAAGTCACTTTGATGTAAGGGAGCACCACCATTCCTTCGATATGAAGACATCTTCTCCTTCTTGGACTTCTTTTCTTTCTTGTTAGACATTTTCTGTTTCTTTACCTCTCTTGAAGGTCCATGGGGGTAGCTACACGTGGTCAAAGCTTCCTTGACCATACGTTCTTCCTTCTTTTCCTCCACCTCAGAAACAATAGTGTGTTGATACTGTCAGACATTCACTGAACATTGCCCCTGATGAAGCCTTCTTGATCAAGAGGCATATGAAACTCATCAAAATTTGCTTAAAGACCATAGGGCCGGCAACTATAAAAAGTAGTAGCCGGCCCTGGCAAAAAAGTGTACGGCCCTTCATTATGTTCATATTTACAACTCCCAAAAAGTAGCCTGCCCACTGGGCCGTGAACTATTAAAACCAGCCAAACCGGCCAAAATCAGCCGTCACCGGGCTCGCCCAGGCTCTGTATATAAAGAAGGAGAAAATATTTGGCTTGTAATAAAGTATAAAGGATTTATCTCAAAATGAATATATAGTATTGTACAATAAGAAATCCAATGAACCTGTTCAATATATAATTATATAAAACGTTGGATGATATTATAAAGAAATACTCATTGAGCATAGAACACAAAACAATTGAAAAAAACATACTAGTTGTTCATTTGTAGGACGAGCATCTTACCGTAGCCAAACAGAGGATCTTATTTCATCCAGACCATCAAAAGAAGTGTTCAGCCAAAATGCACATGAATTCGAAATGCAACGCCTCTTTACTATGGTAAATACACTTGTAGCCCAGATTCCTTGGTAAATTAGGTAAATTGGGTAAATTAGGTTATTGTCAGTGACAGCATGCCTTCACATCGCCTACACTGATTGTATAATTACAAGTGCCCTAAAATATAACTTTATATATCACAAAATAGTAAGAGAATACGATTTCTGCCTAAAAAAAAATAGGAAGGAAATTTTAAATTTGGTGTAAATAATTTGCCAAAAGACTGCATTGTTCTTTTCCAAATTTTAATCAGCGACCCGCAACTAGGTTGTAGAGCTGCAAAAAAAGTATTTTGTATGTGCAATTTTGTGTACAGATTGATAAGGAGAAAATATAGCAGTGCTATATATATGTGTGTGTGTCTGTCAGGCGTGCATGTGCGTGCATGTGTATATTTAGTATAATTTATATTTAACGAAGAAACATTCAATATGTTGTACTTTTACAAATTTGTTTCATTTATTCATAGAAAAAATCTTCAGAAAGTGACATCTATAATAATGAAGAAGTAAACATTAAATACTCTCAATTGATATTATTTTCATTATGACAGTCTGTTATTACTAGTACTTTGTAATTGCTCCACCATTGTTGGGCACACTAGAACAGACAATTGTGCATACAAATATGTATTTACTTTTTGTATGTTACAATTGATGTTGCTATTGAATGCAGTAACAATGAATTGAAGCTACACATAGTAAAAATGTGTTAGACCATACTGGTCTTCTATGTGTGTTGATTCCACCTCAGAAAGCTGCATGTTTTGTTGTATTTGCCATCATAGAGAACTATCACAACAAACGTTACGCTTGAAATTCCAAAATTTGCTATCATATTGACTGACGCATACTATGAAAAGTAGCTGCGATGACAGCCATTATCATAGTCACTTTACAATACTTTCTCTATCTTCAGGTTAATGGACAAGTTCATGATCATGATGATTTAAATCAACGTGGAGTCAATGACGATAATCAGAAGTGTCGTGCCTAGCTTAAGAAAAGAGCTGTATTTCAACCCTACAAAAATTCCTGTGTATTTGGAGTTAGACTCAGGACCAGAAAGGGATATTTTACTCAAACAGGAATCAGCGGAATTTAACGGCATTTCCACGGGTAGACACACTCATGGCCAATTATATGTGCTCTAGAGATGTTCAATTGAGCGTGAGAACACAATTGTTGATGGGGTTAATACATACTATCTTTACCTTGCAACTAGTTCAATTGTCAGGACGAGTATCTTGTCAATCATCTTATATCCAGTAGCTATTTGAAAACTTATCATAATACACAAATGATAAAATGCTGTAAAACTTTTATAAAGTGCAATAATATAATCTCGACTGTAATTGGGTGTTGGTGTAGATAGTATTTAGATACACTTGCAATCAAATCAGTAGTTAACCTTTTTAATTAATCCATGGACCACACAAAAGCCGCATGTAATACAAAATAGTAATTAATAATTATAGCAAAGGGAGCACTTCAGGTGGAAATTTTGCGTTCCTGCCCCGTAGATTATCATAAGCCTCTACGGTGGTGATTTTCTAAGGAACGAACGGAATCACTATGTACAACTGTTTTATGTAACAATTGTGCTCTGTATTGAATAAACTTTCAGATAGGTGATCATATTGCAAACACAAAAACTTTGGTTTGAAAGTTGAATTGAAATGTAACTATATGTGTGTATAACATAATTATTTGTATATAATATAATTGAGATTAATCTTTGTTATCCGGTCCCCTGAGTGCTAACTGGCAAGCTCATCTTGAATAAACACAGCTAACTTGTGCAACTGAATAACCCGAGGTTATTTTCATTAATCAGTTTGTCATATGGGCCTGGGATTTCAAATGTTATCTTTGGTCTCTTGGGTTGGTTAATGCAGCAGCAGTTTAACATTGCAATAAAAGGAACATGTCTGCTTTACACACTAGAAGCTGTTAATTAAAGCCTTCATAATGACATGATCTTTTGCATTTTAAAAGAATTTTCAATATACCATTGTTAATTGTTTTCCCATCACAACTAAAACTACCTTAGGTCTATGTTTGTAAATTACACAATATTTCACATAGTTTGGAAACATTCTAGATATAATCTATATCTCTGCTTTCATTAATAACGGTAATGGTGCTAATATACTATCGGTAGTTATCTTATCTTAGTTTTCTTTTCAATCAAATCTCTTTTTCGTCAGATGTAGTCAGGAAGCTACTAGGCAAATACACAAAAAATTATGAAAAATCAATACATTTTGTTAAGGAATAAGTATGCTGCACTGATCGCTTGACCAGAACTGTCATTTTCAAATATTTCTAAATATTTGTTTGAGTGTTTTCTTCACCTTGGTTTGACATTTTCTTGAAACTTTGGGATCAACAGATTATATGTATAGAGAAAGCATGTAGAAAAAATCAGGAAGATAGATTAAGAATTAATGTGTTTTTGTTGAAAAAATGATAATTTTTTATATATTTGTCTAATTTTTAACCCAAAGAATAAGAATATTTTACTGGGTCCACTTAATAGTATTTTTTCAATATGTTCTTCTGCATACATATGTAAAATTTGGTGATTTCTTCCAAAAGTGCACACCCCTTTCACCTATTTCTTGCTTAATGCTCGCAAACATGCATACGATGTTCAGCATTTTAATGGTTTATTGATAAACACTATTGCAAGTTTCATAAAGTGGCTTACTAAGGTTACAGAAGTTTGTGATTTTCATATATTTTGTACAAGCCCAGAACTAGAATCTAATAATTAACAAACACTGTGTGATATGGTCTTTAAGTGTGTAGGAAACAAAAATACCACCTTGACTGTAATGAATTTGCTAGCTTGGTTCACTTTAATGTGGAAAGGCGGGTTGACCACCTCACACTCAATTTAATGTATAACATTTTCAATTTTGCCCCCTATCCTATGTGCGATTATGTGCAACAGTTTAAAAGAGTACAATACAAGATTTAGTACTAATTCTTTCACTGTACCTCAGATAAATTCATATGGCAAACTAACTTTTAAAGTGGAATTGGGTCAAACTTTGGAATAAGCTACCTAATCATATCAAAACCTGTGACAAAGATAAATTTAAATCCTATGCAAGAAGTGTCTTTTAATGAAATGTCTAAATTAGAAAAAAAGTGAATATGTTATAAAAGTAGTTGTTATTATTATGTACCATATAAATGTGTGATTTAGGTGCCATTTTGAAAAATGTGTATACGGTTCACTATGGAAATAAGTTAATTATATTTTTATTTTGTAACTGGCTAAATAATTATAATAAATGAAATCAATCTCAATCTCAATGGAGCAATGGCCATTAAATGCACATACAGTGTTGATACATGCATCTATTAATAGTCATGAATGGTAGTGCAAATTGTGAAAGCTGCTCAAGTGACTGTTGGCTGTACATCCATGGAGAATAGGAGAGCTCAGTTGTTTTTATGATGGGCTCCTTTTTATATGTCTTGTAAAATTCCAATGGCATGATGTATGAGATAAAATTATTTGTGTGATCTAGATTTTAGAAGTTTTAATAATGTCCATGTATTTACATGTACATGTGATTATTGTAAATTTGCAAGACCAATTGGATCTGTAAATGTATGAATTGGCTCTCTTAAATTTACAAGACAGGAATTCACTCTGAAATAACATAATACAACATAGTGTTGATTGTTTGTTGATGCAGACTAAAAATGCATTATATGTATGGTCATTTATATAAACCAATATTGCTAACAATAATAATACAATCTCCGCTGTAAGATTTGTATCAATAGACAGCTCTGCATCACAGTCTATACATGTATATGCTTCTATCAATGTATATGATGACGGTTTACTTTTATTCTTAATAGATTTTAATGTTGGTTGTTGTGTTAATAATGTATATTGTAGTGTGTAATAATACATCTCAGATATGTGATGATATAGATCTTGCCCCAAAATAGTATTCTACAGCACCTCACTTTGTGTCTGAGCTAGTACGCCTGAGATTGTGTTGATCTAAAGAAAGCTGTGTATATCGTTAAGTGTGTAAAAAAAATGCCTAATGTTCCAAAATTACTGCCCCTTGGTCAGACCATCAAACTAGTTGACAATTAATGGATTAGGGGCATCATTATGACAAGTGATTATAAAAATGACTGATATTTCTATGCTGGTACCCCAAATGATATGCAAAAAAGATTTGTTTTTTGAAATGTAGGGAAATTTTTTTAAAATGAACCCTTTTTTGTAGGTTAATTTTTAAGGTTTTAAAAATTTTAAGGAAGTTTACAACAG